>OX451215.1:21280818-21698336 GCA_949628195.1 Phasia obesa | reverse complement strand
AAAACCGAAAATGTAGGACAAGGAATTTGCGGACTATTATTTAATAGAATCTTCTGTGTAAATGTTGCCGAACTTGGTTATTTCTCAATGCTTAGAATACAATTCTTATTACTTATATTTTATCCTGAAAAAGTACTCGAAGCAGGGCAATAGCAATAACATATGAGTCAGCATTTTTCTTATACAATATTCCGTTTTCATACATATAAATGTAGTTAGATTTTTTCGTGAAAGCCTTTTAATGAATAATCTGCAAGGAGTAAGAGTTGTCCTGTGTGCATGTGGGAAAAATTAAATTGTGTTTTCGTAGAACATAACAAGAGTAAGAAATAATAGAAAAATAAAAAACACAATGAAAATGGAATGCATGAATGCGTTTACAACCGTAACTAATGGCTTAGAATGGATGACTACTCATTGTATAACTACCAACCAATAGAAGAACACACTTATAGAAACTTTTATGGCCTCAAACAAATATATCTCAATTGCCCAAATATTCTCTTTAAAATGTGTGTTTCTGTTTTTCTACCTTCGCGAACTTTACGATTTTATCACACACATTGTGTAGTGCATAGCATAGACCAGAACCCAGACTAGCGCTCGGTAATAGCATAATGCGAGCTAAAGTCGTAGAATGGGTGAACTCATTAAACATGAAAAGCTGGAATGAGGCCACTACGTGTAGGTAGGCTTGAATAGTGCTCAAAGAGCCTATGGGCAAGTAGGCCAGTAAGGTTCTCAGATTTGATAGAAGTGCCTTAAGCTGGATAACTGCGTTGTTGACTGGGCATGTAAACTTCAAGTATCATCTAGTTAAGATGAAATTCGAAAAAAAGATGATACTTGCAGACTGTGTCTGGAAGAGACTGAGACGGCGACGCACATTGTATGTGAATTAGCGACACTGGCTAGTATAAGACTTAGGACAATTGGCAGAAGGTTGGTAAATGTGGATGCCATGTAGGACCTGACCCTTGAACAAACACTAGCATTTACTAGAGATTGCGTGATGAGAAAGAAGGCCGACAGTTACCAATCGACAGTCTGAAATCACTAAAATCAATATTAAAGGCTGGTTGTAGCACGTGACTCAATGAAAGTAAGTTTGCTGTAAATTACATTTCGGTAGCCTATAACCATAGATGACGGAACGACGTCGAAAAGACACCCATTAAGTGGTCTGCTTCGATATTCCCCCTACATTAATAATAAAAAATACAATCCATAAACTGTCATTAAAAAAAAGCACAATTTTATCTTACAATTAAAAAATAAGCAATGCATCTTATTTTATTGCAATGGTGCAGTACCAATAATAAAAATAATATAATAACGCTTGAAACAGTCATCCATAATGTGCTTAAATGACCCTTATTTTGTTGTTTTATACTAATGGTGTATTTAAAACATGGCCAATTGGGTTGCAGTTATACAAACCGAATTCAAGTACTTACAATTTCATTGTCATAATACACAAACAGACGAAAAATATGATATGGTGTTTCTTTTTTTCCTTCAACCTATAAAAATGTAGCAAATTTTTGCTGAAATTATTGTGGGTTTTTTTAATTTAATTTTTTTTTTTTGTTATTTTTCTTTTGTAGCATTTTAAGTCAGCACCTTTTTGGACTCATTTCAATTTAATATTAAAATTTTTATTATTCAATTTGCCAAAGCTCATTAAACTCTCCTTCCAATTACTTAAATTCTTGTTTGTTTTTTTTGGTTTTCCTTTTATTATTTATTCGAATATTAAAATATAAAATTTTTGTTTTATTACAGATCCGCCTACGGTGTCAGTACATTTGGCAAATGAAGATCCCAGTCGTATTGTTACCAGAGCGGAAGGTCAAAATGTTACATTCAAATGCCGTGCAGATGCCAGGCCACCTGTAACCTCCTACTCCTGGTTTAAGAATGTAAGTTTTTCATATTTTTTACAATCTGTTATAATCTCAATTATTCAATTTAAATCGGGCAAGGTTACATTTTAATGGGGCAATACATAAGTATATACGATTTTGGGTTGGACCACCTGAAACTTGTTTCTTACTTAATTTTGAGGGCAAAATACATATTAAATACATTACTAAATTGCTTTTGATTTTATATACAATTTAAAATGAATCTGCAAGACATATAAATATAAATATCATTATAATGCAATATACGTGAATATTAATATATAATGTAATATAGGTGAAAAAAAAGTCACTGATGTAATACCCTTTAATTTTTAGTAATTGTCTACCTATTGCGGTTCAAAAAATAAGGCCTTTATGTTACAGTCTGCAAATTTTTAATGGTTGCCTCCTACAGCTTAAGAAATAAATAATAAACGCAATTATCACATTACTTTCGGAACACCCTATAAGTTTTAGTACTTGGTCTATAGAGGCCACACTTTTATAACTTCTGTGAAAATTTATATACCTTCAAATTACGTCCCTATCGGAACACCCTTTAGTTTTAAGGTTTATTTTTTTATACTTGTTTATATAGCGAACTAAGTTTTAATTACTACTTTTAAGTTTTAATTTACACTAGCTGCTAGGCTAAACCTAGTTTTAACATAGTAAAAACTACTTTTTTGTAAAAATTTTATAGAAAATTTTTGCAAATTTTTTTGTAAAAATTTATAGAAAATTTTTAATTATTATTAGTCGAACTATTTATATATTACATACAATGCAATTTATAGTTAAGCTTAAGTTTGTTTCTCTAAGAAAGAATTAATTAAATTACAAATTAGGTGATAATATTAAAGAAAAATTGGGAAAATTTAATTTTTAAACACCAGCAGAAGCGGAATACACATTTTCTAGACAGCCACGTCCGTCATCAGCCCTCTTGTATCTATCTACTTAGGGTAGTGTTTAGTTGTAAGTATCATCTATTTATATTGTAAAAATTTTATAGAAAATTTTTTGCAAATTTTTTTGTAAAAATATTTTATGAGTATAAAATATTTATTTCCAAAAAATATAATAATCGAAATTGATTACTATGGGGAATTCATATCCAGATAGCTATTTCGCTAGTGCTCAACTAGCTCATCAGTGGATTTTTCACAATTTTTCTGAATAAAAACTCAGATTCTTATGCTTAAAACTTAATAGACTAATTAGAAGTTCAATCAGTCTAGAAAGAAAGCCAAATCTAAATTTATAAATAAAATAAAAAACCATAGTAACCATTTCGATTTCGAAAAGTATATTTTATTCTTCTTTCAATTTTCTACATTAAGGGTTTCCATTGGATACTCTTCATAATGTATCAAAAAGAGTTTTGAAAAACAAAAATAAAAATACAAATTAAAAATTAAAAATTAAAAATACGAAAATACGAAAATCGTATTTACTCAGCGTGTGCATGCTGTTATATTCAAAAAATTATATTTAGAATCGCCGCCTACAGTTCAAGAAATGAAGACATACATATTCGCATATAACACAATTTCGGAACACCCTATACGATTCAGTATTTGTTGCTATGGCCACAATAATACAGCTTTTGTTAAAATTTCAAGAGTCTATCTTTTAAAGTTCCACAGATAGAAGGCACTGACAGATGAAGAGAAAGCCAGGCGGACTGACAGACAGACATTGTACCGGCAACATAAATATTAATATAACTATATACACCTAATCCTGTGTTTACACGGTTTTAATTTAACACGGTTTAAAGACAAAACAATTTTAATTTTTTTTCACCATTTTATATCATTTAGCACGATTCAAAATCTTTGGGGCTTAAATTTTTTTTTGTCAAATTTAAATTTTGCGAAATTATTTCAAATCACAAACGTAGGTGAATACAAGAAAATTTACTTGTCAAATCAATTGAAATGTGTTAATGTTTTGTGAACTGTCAATGCAATCGAACGTGTATCAAAATACAAACGAAAGTCCCAACATAATTACATTCGCACATACAGTTGGCAGGGAGGTTTTCGAAGACTTTGTATTCGATGACATTGATGAACTGCTGGTTGATAAAGTTCTTAGCGAAGACGAAATATTACATTTTGCCTCAAAGAATGCTGCTTCAGTGATAGTGAAGGACCTTTTAAACTTACTGCATATTTCAATCAAGAAGAACTTCAACTTTAGACCTCAATTAGGATAGCATTTCGTCAAAAACGATCCCAATGCTGAAGGAGTTGCACAATTCCAACGTGAGCCGAATTCTTGTGTGTTTCTTTACAAAGAGGTAGCAAAAATTGGCAAACAACGGCTCATAATGGAGTTCACTGTTACAAATGCATGTGCCGAACGAACACGAGAAAGTTCAGTTCAAAATTATTCCAGCATTCGAAGCAAACGAATGCCAGTAGTTAAATTTATAACAAATTTATAATAAACATTCTCCATTAAATTTTAATTTTCTGCATGTTTTTCTTTAAAAAATTATGGAACCTCGAAATGGTTCACCCTTTATAACTAGAGTTTGCGCTGTGCTCGAAGTTCGACCAAATTTATTTTTGTATACATTTTATATATTTTTCAAAAGTACATACAAAGATGGAAATAAGAATAGAATGAACAGATAAAATAAGTTTTTCCTTCTGAGTGTTTACGGAGTTGCAAAGCCAAATTTTTTTAGCAAATTAAGAGAGAAAGAGGCTTTATGATTGGCTAATATTCTTAACTGTTTTCAACTATCTTAGACACAAAAATGTAGAAGACAAAATGTACATTCTGCACTGCTCCTATTGACAATCTATCAAACAAAAAAAATCAAGAGAATACGTTGATTTTAAGTCAGTTAAAATGGTTCTTAACTTTTTTCACTTGCCTATTTATATATAGATAATTAAGAACTTATGTTATTAAAAAAAATGTTCTTAAAAAATCTTTGTTTATCACAAATTTTAATAGCTCTTAGAGATAAGGAACCAATCACCCCTTTTTGCTTATGCTCAATGTCTTTTCATACATGGTTTTTTCTGGAACCAATCTACCGTGTAAAAATTGAATTGGGTGTATATATATAAATATACAAAATGGTAATCTACCACGAATTCTAAGAAGGTTTGCCCTGGAAATTATAGGTCTGAACTCAAAATCGAGCTTTCCGTTTTTAACGAGAAACTTTTCGTTTTTTCATCATACTACAATATAAAATTTAGAGTTTTGTATGATAAAAAATGTACCCACTCTTGTGTATATACTAAGAATATTTCTTCCATAAAAACAAAAATCAAACAAAACAAAACTACTTTATAACGCATTCATTTAAAATAATCTCTATGAAATTTATTTGATACTTTATATATGATATTTATTGAACCTAAACTTTTTTACAACATAAAATTTACAAAGTTTTTAAGCATATTTCAGCAGGTAAGTTTTTATACAAACATAAGAAAACAATTTTGTAGTAGTTTCTCTATTCTTTTAAAAATATTGTTATTTTCAGTTCACTAGACGTTGTTCACAGATTATACAACTTTTTTAAATCCTCCACAATGTACATTTTGGGAATGTCTCAAAAATAGTTACCACTTTGTACAAAATCTTATCCTGCCGAATTATTTCTTTAAAGGTGAAAACAACAACAAATTACTCCAAACTAAATCTGGGAAGTAACGTGTTCGACATATTTTTTTCCTTAGAAACTGTACAATTTTACACTGAAGTATTACGAGAATTTTATAAAAGATCAATTACACTAGCTTGCAGAGACATCATTCTATGAAAAAAAAAAAATATGACGCGTAGGAAATATTTAGCGAGCTTAAAAGAATCTGTTTTCAGTTGTTGCTATCACGTCATGATTTTTGATTGGCGTGGCAAACAGTGTTATTTTTTAAAGAAGATAAATTTTTCTTTTATTTTTGGCTTAATTAGTCTCATAATGATCAATTACATTTTATACCACTTATTTTAACATCCGGCTTTACTTATTTTCGACGCAATGCGAGAAAGAAGCTCTTAACCGTCTACTAAATCAGTCAAACAAATGCGTTAATTTTTTTTAGGATAACACTATCAACTAAGTTCCAGGTTTATCTGCAGTAAACGACCAGAGTCTTCGGCTGGAATCAAACCAGCAATGCCTAGAAAAATTTAAATATCAAACTGCAAGCAATATGTGATTTATACGATGTAATTTACCTCATATGCAGCTATTCTACATCGATGCAGAGATCGAAAATAAACAAAACATTTGCTTTATTTTTGTTTTGTTGCAGTGAGTAAAGCAAAAATAAAATAGAAACAATGAGAATGTATACGACAAAAAACCTGTCGTAAACTTGGGTGAATGATTTGGTAATCATGGTAGCGAATGTTTCAATGAGGTATACATTTTATATTTTTGAGAGATATTAAAAACAATTCATGGAAATAAATCATAAACCAAAGAGAAGAAAAAGAAACAACCATGCAGAGTACTAAAATAAACAAAACGTTTGCTTTCTTTTTACTTTATTCCTTCAAGTGAGTAAAGCAAACGTAGTACTAATGTAGAAAAGAAAACAACGACAACGAAACAAAATCGATTTGAGAAAAGACCTTTCGTAAACGTGTGCTGAGCACGGCTGCCAGATTTGACGATTTTATTGTGTAGTATAAAAACACTTTACGATTGCCACCAATCGCTTTTTGTGTGTGATACAGTCACAATCAGTAGCAATTTTGTATAATATGGCAAGCCTTTCCAAGGCAAGCCTAGATCCATATTATAACCTCTTGCTTAGGGGTTTGGAGACTATCCAAACTCCGTCTGTTGAGAGTGCAACAGCACACTTGATCGACCTTGCACCTTACCTACATAAATCGATGTTAAACCACAACCACCACGTGTACCCCCGAAGGGACCTCACCAATAACCGGTCACAGAGAGGATAGGCTCTCTGTGGGGCCACCGATTCCCGTGGTACCAGTCCTTTGGGCACTGGTCGGGCCTCGAAGAGAACCTGTGATTTTACTCACAGACCTTTTCTTCCAGATTTAGGCTCTAGGAACCCTAGCGTCTGGTGCCCCTATTTTCCCCGAGTGGACCGCGTCAAAGCATTTGCCATATTCCTGCAGTGACAATTGAAACCCCCGGGGGTAAGAAACCTGTAAACAAGTATAAAAAAGATAATAAATATAAACTTTATAACGTTTGAGAAAAAAGATCAAAGTTGTTTTTTTTATTTCCTTTTTCCCGCTAAAGCCAAATCTTTAATGCTATCGCCCTCTAACATGTACAAATTTAAAAGTTTGTTTCTATTCCTGAAACGCTTGCGAAAAGTTTTGTTTGGTTTCATATACTGTAAGCTTCTAAAGTTTCGATGAAATCAGGCTAGTTAGTTATAAACTACAGACTCGTTTCAATTTTCTTGACCAAATCCTCAGCATGAACTTTATAAAGCCTATCTATAATATTGTGGGTTAGTTTGCCTTTTTAACTGAGATATTTGGTGAAAACAAGAAATTCAATATTAATTTTAATCAATAGACTGTTAACATAAACAAAAATATCTAATTGCCAGTCGTCTATTGAAACTTAATTTTTTCTCGACCATTGGTGCTAAAACTTAGTGCACCTTATAGTTAAAGTTTTGCTTGCATTTGAATGCGTCAAAAATCTTAATAATTGCGCATGTTAATTGTTATTACTAAATAAGAAAAAAAAAAGATTTCTTTAATGCTGCAGTATTATTTTTTATCATAAACCTTTATGTTTCTCAATGTGTTACCACTTAAAATCAAACTTTTTAAAACTCTCATCTTACTGTCGAGCCTTAAAAAAAAATAAAGTTGAAAAAAATCTGACATTTATCTTGTTAAGTTGCAATATGTTGCCACCACATTAATGCTGCTGCAAAAAAAAAAGTTCTTCTTTCTTTTTATGTTTCTTCTCTGAATTACTTTGTGGTAAAATCATGTTTTTAAAAGAATATCTTTGTTATTTTTGTGTTGTGTTATTTTTACTACCTTTTAGTGTTACATAGCATGCAACCAATATTGCCTTAAGGCTTATACTCATTATGACCAATAACCTTTTATTACTTTGAACATACATTTTCTTATTTTTATTTTTGTTATTTTACTGTAGTTTTCTTCTTCTTATTTGGTGGGGTGGTGTGTGTTCAATAAATGCCTTTTTCGTCAATTAATATGTAACAGTCATGATTTCGTCGCCAGCTGTGCTTTATCATCACCATTATCCTTGAATTTTCTCTCAATTTTAATGCCTGCCATCTTGTTCTCTTTTGTGATTTTATTGCTTTAAAGCTGTTTCATTGATCACATAGTGGCTTAGGCTTTTGCTGCACTGTCTTGGTTGGTGTGGCTTATAATGGTCAACATCTTCTTTAAGAGTTGAGAGTTAAATTTGTACGTGTTGTGTGTTGTAAAAAAGAAATAAACATAAAACTTATTAGCAGACAGTTATTTGGCAGTTGTTCTTTCTTTTTTATTAAAACACAATGAGTTTGTGAAATATTTGTTAAAGTGAAACTTTAAGGTTTAAATACTCAAAGATTATTTTATATTAAAAAAAATATTAATTTTCTATTGAAACTTTCTACCTTAGATAGCTTTAACATCTGGGGTCTAATCACCGCATTCGACATCGAGTAAAATCTCTCGTAATTTTTCATATTGGCATCATGTCACTCGATATCGAATAAAGAGTATCGTAATTACATTCGAAAGGAAATATTTTTAAATCGTGTTTTCTTGTTTACTTGATGACATTTATTATTAATCTATCACAATATGATATTAAATACGATTCGATACCTGTTGAATGGCATAATTAGCTTACACGACTCACATCGAATTTGTTATTCGATACGATAGTTTACTCGATATCGAATGTGGTGATTAGGCCCCTGGTCTAATATTGAAAGTATAGATGGAAGTCGCGACTAGGGATGAATCGACAATCGACCCCTACGATAGCGAACTCAATTAAAAATATCAGCGATACCAATACCGGTACGGTTTATAAATTTCAATTGTTCATTATATTTTATTTTATCATTATAGAAAATTACAGCCCAGGAGCTTAATAGTATTAAAAAATTAACATTTATTTGAAAAACATAAGATCTACAGTGGAAAATTAGAACAAATTTGAAAACTAAATAATTGTGGAGTTTTTATTTTTAAGACAAAATTGAGATCTGAGCCTGTAGATATAACAGGAGACCTTAGGTATCTTTCGTACTCTTCTTTAAGGGAATTCAAGTTTAGAATGAACAGTAGCTTAACCCTTTCGAGATATCAAATAATTTTTCTACAAAATCGTTAAAGCTCACTATTCGTAGGCTTGCAATAGTTTTAGAATGCAGAGCGAGATAAGGTCAATTAACTCATTAAGACTGTTTTTTTCTTTAGAATCGAAGTACTCGTGATTTGTAAGGGATTTAACTTTATTTACTTGCCAAAAAAAAAACGAATCTTTTATTAAGAGCCAAAACTATGTAAGTGGATAAATTTCGTGTTTTCGATATATACACTCTAAATTAGATGAATAAAACCACTTAAATTTCTGCCATATTTTAGTCATATTTTTTAAATTTTTTGTCATCAGCTGAATTTTTATTATCATAGGAAAGGGAATTTTCTTATGATTACAAAAGTATCGATACCAAAAAATATATTATGTTTCATGATTCCCTTTTCCGGAAAAAAAAGGTTTACTTTCTTTTTTTGTTCATATAATATAATCATCATATAATATATCATATAATATAATGTAATCTACACCAAGTTTACTGTAATATTTTAGAATAGCTCCTCTTTTCACGTGTCGGAAAAATAATAATTCCAGCCATCTGTCCCATTTAAATTAAATTTATTTTCGTTTCTAAAACCACAGTATGCCATTTATTAGCATGACCTCTTTCTGGAATGTCTTATGTAATATCTGCTCTAGCACAAATTCTTTAGTGGCAGCTTAAACTTCATTTTAAGGGTTCCGTACACAAAGGGTAAAAACGTAACCCTATCTGTCAGCGACTTCTATCTCTAGATCCGTAATATGTAGACCTTGAAATTTTCACAAAACGTGTCTAACTGTGGTCACTGTAGTAACAAATACTGGAGCGGATGTTCTGAAAGCGACGTGTTATTCGCGTATATGTTTTTATTTCTTGAACTGTAGGAGGCAGACAATTATAACACAGTAATTAAAACTATGTTCGCTATATAAGGGGTGATCCATTTCGAGGTTCCCTACTTTTTTAAAGAAAAAAAAAACACAGAAAATTCAAATTTAATGGAGAATGTTTATTATCATTTGAATGAACATTCTTTGGCATTTATTTTTTGAAGATTATGTCTATCAAATGTTGGCCGTTGCTAAGCCGCAGATGGTCCATCCGTTGAGTCCAATTTTCGATGACTCGTTCTAGCATTTCGACTGGTAACTGGCGAATGACACGCGTCATGTTTCATCCCAGGCCTGAATCGAAGCGGGTTTATCCGCATAAACTTTAGACTTTACATATAACCACAGGAAAAAGTCTGACGGTGTGATATCACACGATCTTGGTGGCCAATCGACCGGCCAAAAACGTGAAATTATGTGCTAACCGATATGTTCTTTCAATAAATAAAATTAATTGATGCGATGTGTGTGAAGTGGCGCCGTCTTGCTGATAAATAGTCGGTTATCATGGCATGATAACGGTCGCCATTGACGGTTACGTTCGCACCGGCATCAATTTTTAAAGAAATATGGACCGATAATTCAACCGGCTCACAAACCACACCAAATCGTGGTTTTTTCTGGATGAAGTGGCAGCTCTTGAATCTCTTCAGGTTGCTATTCGTCCCAAATGCGGAACTTTTGTTTATTTACATACCCATTAAGACGGAAATGGGCCCCATCGCTAAACAAAATTTGCCTCGAAATCGTCGGGTCTTCCTGGAACTTTTCAAGAGCACATAGAACGAAGCGATTCAGGCGTAAGTCTTTCCATTATTAAATGCCAAACAATACTAAACAAAAATAACATGACAGCATGACACGACTCACACGTGATCTGTCAAAAAAGGCTATTGAAAAAAGTACCTTGAAATGGAACACCTTTTATAATCGACTATAAAAAGTATATCTAAAAATTAAAGGGTATTCCTATAGCGACGTCATTCTCGTATATGCGGACTAAGTTTTGAACCCGTATAGGTAATCTCTTCAAATTTTTATAGAAGGTATATTACTATGGCCACAATAATAAGGAGTAAAAATTAAAGGCTGTTCCGACAGTGACGTACGTGATTTGCTTGTATATTCTGTAAGATATTCAAGAGTCTACCTATTAAATGTGGCCATATACGTTCAAAAGACTATTACTATCGGAACAACCTTTAATATAATAGTAATACACCTACTGGGAAAATTTTAATAGTCTACCATATCAAAATAAGATAGTACTCAGTACTATTTTAAACGCTCCAAACGTACCAACACAACAGCCAGTGACGACGTTCTTCACCGAAATGTATGACAACAGAAAATTATATTAATATATTTTTTTAACATGGTAACAAACAAAGCTTTTTCCATAGAAAATATTTATATGTACAAAATTTAATAGATATACATACAGGGTGGCCCAAAAAAAGACAAGACTGAAGGATTAAAAATAACTGTATTTTTGTTTGGTTTTTATTTTTTATTAATTTTTTTTTATGTTTTCAAATATTTAATTAATGGAAATTTTTTACATCTAAGTGTGAAATATAACATCTCTCAAATGGTGTCCATTTTATTGCAAACAAAAATTGGCTCTTTTAATCGCATTTTCCATTACTGCCCGTAGAGTTTCTGGTTCCAAGTTCCTTATTTCTGCTTGAATGTTCTGCTTAAGCTTTTGAATTGTTTGGGGTTTATTGATATACACAACTCCTTTCAAATAGCCCCACAAAAAAATCTGGAGCAGTCAAATCTGCTCTGTTGTCACTGGGTGCTGTTCGGACATTAAAATGACGACGATTGACCTTCAATAATTTTGACGCGTTTCTGCACATCATATGTAGCCATGATTTATCTCCAAAAACTAATAAATAACCTGCAAAAGACAAAAAAAAATATTAAACACAAAAAAGATATAACTATTTTTAATCCTTCAGTCTTTTTTGGGCCACCCTGTTCATACATATTATTTTAGTTACAAAATAAAAGATTTATATATATTATTAAGAGATTGTGTAGCCTGACCAGTTTGAAATGAGGGGGCATTGACTCCACTAATTTTTCAGGACAGACACATCAACATTGACCCATTCAACAAATATGGCTTTTTTAGCTGTTTCCAGATGTCGTATAGCTTGAAGATGCATGTATTTTAGCAGATGGTATTCACCCTAGATCCTCGATGCAAATCAATTTGTCGAAAATTAAAAAACCCCTTTATTTTCTTCACCACGTGGATCGGTGCATTATCCTGCTGGGGGTCCATTTAACGCCTTTTTAAATAACCAGCAAAATCAAGTTGTTCACTTTGTAACAAATCTATGTAGATCTCTCTGCATTCAATTTTAAAGTTCCACTTTTATTTGCTTATAACTCATGTGGATATTAGTTGCTAACTGGTGTATGCACCGTTTGCTCCTATCATCAATATTACTGCATATCCGGCCACTACGTTTATTAATAACGTAGTCATCTGCAATTTTCAAGAAATTTGTTTTCCTGTTACGGTTTCTCTTTACAGAAACAGCAATTTGGCCAACTTTCATGCCGAACTAACTCATTCCCTTGAGTAAACCACTTTCTTCGTGTGTTATTTCAGTTTCACGTGGCATTTTCTTAAAATTCCCAAAAATTTGATTTGTTTTTTACATATAATTATTAGACTGAGAGTAGTATGGAACGCTATGTGTATGAGTCTGACTCGCATATTACTGATTTATTTTAATTTCAGTTATACACAGTTTGACGCAATTCTCACGATATTGCAATTTTCGGTTGAAGTTCAAGCTTAGGAGTCAGTCCTTCCTTTGTGATTCTTTTCATAGTTTTCAATATGTTTTAAATATCCGAGCATATTGTTGTGTCTTGGCCCGCGCAATTGTCTGATATGAATACCCTTGCAAGCGATAAACATACATTTTGGCTGTTTTCGCTAAATTAAAAATATTTTTTTTTGCGCTTTTCCACTAATGTTTATTAAAAATTAATATTTTTCTTTTTAGAAACTAATTAAATTAAACATAATTCTTGCAAAAAAAACCCGACTTCAAAACAGATAGAAGGGCACCAATTCTAAACTAAAAATGTAAGAAGTAATCTGTAAGAATTAGATTTAAACCAAATAAAAGGTGCGCCAAGATTAGAGGGAAAAAAAATAAAGACTATTTGAATGTCAATCCTCTCCCTATTACTGTTCAAAAGTTAAGCTATTTTCACCAGCATCTGTCTTTTATGGGGACACCATTCATGCCTCTGTCTATAACGGTTTCAAATATAGGGTCACATAGATCAAATAACATCACCTATTCGGACACCCTTTAATTTACAATTTTAAATTAAGGACCTGTTGTTATGGAGACCTTGGCTACAAACATTCCTTGTAAATTTTTAAACTATCTGTCTATAACGGTTCAAAATTTTAGCCATATATATATATCAGATTACATGAATTATTGGGACACCCTTTTCATTATAATTCCAGATATTTATAATTGTTATAATACCAGAGAAAATTGTGGACATTCTGCCTAATTTTCAAGTGTTTGTGTTTAACGGTTCAAAAGATAAAGCCATATAGATAAAATTACTTATTGGGATACTCTATAATTTCTAAACTAAAATTTTCTACTTGCTATAGTGGACTTTGCAATACAGGTTCCTTGTAAATTTCAGCTGTCTGTATATAACAGTTCAAAAGTTTAGCCCCATACATGGAATTACTTTAACTATTGGGACACCCTTTTATTTCGAAATTCAAATTTTATACTATTTGTTATAGCGGACTAAGCAATACAGGTTCTTTGTAAATTTCAGCCGTCTGTGTACAACTGTTAAAAAGTATGGCCATATACATCAAATTAAATGAACTATTGGAGCACCATTTAATTTAAAATTTTGAATATTTATACATTTTATTATAACGATCATAGTAATCGATATTCTGTCAAACTGTTAAGGTTTTCTCTATAACGGTTCAAAAGATAGGCCCAATTAGGTCAAATTACGTCACCTATGGGGACAACCCTTTAAATTTTAAATTTATTTTTTTATTAATTTCTGCTGTTGGGATCTATAGCGACACGCAGTTTTTTTAAATTTTAATTTGGTGCCCTTTGCGGTTCTTAATACACGTGAAAAACATGTATGTTGTATGGGGACACCCTTTAATTTTTAATATAATGAACTGTTTTTAAAATGGGACCAACTTGAAGGCATAACCTTTCAAATAAAGAAAAATTTTAAAATCAGTTCAGAAATGGCTGAGTTCTGAGGTTATCGAATTGATAACCTGCTCTTTTTTTGAAGTCGGTTATAAATGCGGTTACTTGGAAATAATTAAAAAATGCAAATTGGTTTTAATTATATGAACAGAAAGATTATTTTTTTGTTGTCCACGGAAAAGAAGGTCATTTTAAAACTGTTAATGTTATTTTTGTAGTCTTAAGACTAAATGACCTGCTTGATGGTATGAAAATAGTGGACTAATAAAAATAAAAAATAAAAAAGAAGTGGTACTAATTAGCTGATCGAGAGTGTACTTTTCGAATTATTTATTATTAATGAATTATTCTTAAGCTCGTATATTCTTACTACTGCTGTTGAGTTGACAGAATATTTATTTAGTAGCAAGTTGTTAAAGAAATCAGGAAAATTTTATTTTAGACACTAGCACAGTGTAATGCATTTTCCGAGGTGCTACAAACTTCTACAGCATTCTTCATATCTACCCAATATATAAGATAAGATGTTAGTATTTAGAAATTACATTTAAATTCAACGTTCACTCATCCATCGTTAGTTGGTTAAAACAAAATCTTTTATATTTTAATGGCTTTTGTTCTCTTTATCAACTGTAGTAGTAGTAGTAATATATGGACTTTAGCTTACTTAATAATAATTCACTTCTTATATTTTGAAGACTTAACTAACGGAATTGTGGCAGGTTA
Source organism: Phasia obesa (assembly GCA_949628195.1). NCBI lineage: Eukaryota > Metazoa > Arthropoda > Insecta > Diptera > Tachinidae > Phasia > Phasia obesa. Next base: position 21,683,244 of record OX451215.1, on the reverse strand, counting down.
CGTAGCAGTTTTACTGCTAAATGACTTTGAAGAAAATGTTTCACCTCTTCATTCATCACTAGCCACCCTGCAGTTGTAAGTTTTAGTCTTGCAGGCAAACTTGTACACCAAATGCAACCTCTACTTTTGCATAAATTGGGTAATTAACGGTATATTTATGAAGATATCCATATTTAATATTTCTTAGCACTCTATTTAAAAGTACTTCTACTTGTAGTTCTTACTTAATTTTACATTAAATATTTAATATGCTGTAGTTTATTCCTCTTAATATTCCTTAATGAAAATAATTCCTCTAGCCAAGGCATTATTTAACCCATTTTTTACTTTTACTCTTTTGATTTATTAACATTTCTTTTACATTTTTTTTTTGTACTATAGTTAAAATCCTTTTGTTTTTTCTCTACATCCTTTGTCAGAATGGAAATATTTTCTTTTAACTCTTTCACTGAATAAATATTTGTTTTAAAACGACTTACTTTCTTCCAATAATTTAACGTATAAGATTAAAACCGGATATGAGAGTGCAGACTTCCGTTTTATTTTACATCTGTATGAGTGTGCATTGCAATTCTTCTTATTTCTATCTTTGCTTATTGTTTATTGTTTGCTATATACTCTACGCAATTCAACGTTTAACTTAAGAAATACAAAAAAAGAAATAAAAAACTATAACAAGCACCACAACACAGCAATACAGGATATACCATGCGTCGATATGTGTACGGGTTTGTTGGTATGTAATAACACGAAACAAAACATGCATGCATGATTGTACTCTATATAAGATTAAATGCATACTGCCTTGCACAGTAGGTGGCTTATTTTTCAGTGCTTTTGTATTTTTGTTTAATTTTTTTTTTGGTCTTTGGCTTCGCTTCCTCTCAGGGTTTTTGTATTTTGTTGCTCTTTGCTTCCGTCTGAAAGGTTCTCTATTTATTGCTATAGATTTTTTTTAACATTTACACTCTCCCATACATACATACATATTTACTTGAATGATGAATAGTAAGTAAGTTTGGGTCTAGTGTTGCATAAAAGGGAACTGAAATACGATAAACCTTTAATAAACTATTTTAATATAAAATGCATCAGTAGTAAAATTATAGTTTCATATACATTTATACTCGTACATACGATTTTATGTATGTATATGCGTTGCCATGTTTGTAGTTATTCTGTGCTATTTGTTTCTCTTAATCCTTTTGTTGTTGAAATAAAATACGATGCACAGTCACTAGCAGGAGATTGCACAGAGCAATGTATCACCTACCACGTTGCAACTAAGAAACAGTTGCTGCAAAGAATTGCATTTTTAAATTGAATGGATAATATGTAAATTTTTGTTGAAATCTTCTCAGTAAAGTGACATACAGAACGCTGAAGAAGAAATTAGCGGTTCCAAGAAACCACTACATTCTTCTTTAGCATTCTCGTGTGGGGCAGACAAATAAACAAAAAGTTACTCTTATTGCTAATCGAAGCACAGAGGGATATTTTGCCAATCTAGCCGGACATTAAGCCAAAAATTAATTTTGAGAAATTTAAAAATTTAAGTACGCAGCTCAATAGACTATTAAATTCTGCATCGCATAGTGAGTTATAAGGCTTTTGCTTGAGATTAGTCGTTTTGTGCCGCTGTTAAAATCAGAAAAGTTGAGTAAATCGCATACGTTTTTATTCACTTTATACGATTTTGAGAGGCTTACAATATATTTTTGTGGCTAAACGAATAAAAATAAATAAAAACGTAATTTGTTTGTTGCTGTTTTGTTGAAGCTTTAATATTCTGTAATATTATTCTATTAACATATACACTTCTCATTGTGTTTTTTTTTAATTTTATTACTATTAGAGTATTTTTGGCATCTCTAAAATTAGGAAAAAGGTTTCTTGAATATCTGGCCTAAACAACCTGTAAAATACGTGTAGGAACTAGCTTTTTCACCAACAGATAAATTTCATTTTTATCATAAAATGTTATGGGTAATTAGCACAATATTAAATAATCATTTAAATTCCCAAAAGCACGTTTACCTTCAGTATTTGTACATTTCAATATTGTGTTCATCACAGGCTGTAGGATATACAATTGAAAACTAGAGATCCTTCCTTTGTAATTCTTGAACACGAATAACGAGTCAAGCCTGGCCTCATTTTGATAATGTTCTCCGTTCCAACTCTTCCGTGTTTCATTTCTCCATTTTTTGATGTCATAGACTGAGGAGACGCAACCTCACTTTTATTCTCGCTAGAACTGCCAGACTATCATTATTTTCTGAAAAACTTTCTTTCTTGTCTGATAAAGCATTTAGCATAATTTCTATTTTACTATCCTTCATTTTACAATAAATAGCAGACTGGGCACTTCTAAACTTTGACACGTTTTATTCGTTCTGTGTTTATTTTACAAATGATACCAATGTTACTGTCTGCAACACGAACATCATAAATATGAAGATATTGCGGGGATTCTCCTTTTTTGACCAAATATATTGTTCTGCAAGTACAATAAGAGGAAACTCAAGCTATAAATAATTATTTTCGGTTTGGGGTCTCAAGTAAACAAACCGCTTCTCTATTATACCCAAAAACTATACAAATCTTCATCTCCATACACCACGGCACATACTAGATTTCATTTTGATGCGTCAAACGCTATGACCTGTACAGCCCTCACAAAAATATCGCAAAATATTAAAAGCCATTATAATCCCGACATTAAGTTTTTCGCTTTTTTTTTTACTTTAGTTATACTACGTTTGGTAAAGTATAAAATAATGATTTTTTTTTCGAAAGTATGGCATTGTTTGATAGTTAGAAACTTTTAAACTTTACATTTAAATATAAATTAATCAGTCAAGTGCGCGTTAGTCTCACACACGTAGGGTTCCGTACTATGTTTAGTACGCCTTTAAAAATTCAAGTTGTTAATTTTTGTATGTACTATGGGGCACCCTTTATTTTTAAAATCAAAGTCATATTTGCGAAAATTAAATCGCTATTGGAACACCCTTTAAAATTTAGGAACTGTTGTTATAACGGCCATGGTAATACACTTTCTATAAAAATATCACTTTCAATAAGAAAAATTGCGGTTCAAAAAATAAGTTAATATACGTGAAAAGCATGTCACTGACGGATCACCCTTTAGTAATTAGTAATTGTTACAGCGGCCAAAGTACACCATCTACTGTAAACAATTCAAGAGTCTACCTATTACGGTTCAAAAAATAAGGCTATTTAAGTAAAAATCATGTCTCTGTCGCAACACCCTTTAATTTTGTTATTTGTTATAATGGCCATGGAAATTCTTTTTCTATGAATATATCAAGAGTTTACCTATTAAGATTAAAAAAATGAGTGACTATACGTGAAAAACATGTCATTGTCGGAACACCCTTTAATTTTTAGTAGTTGTCATATCCGATAGGCCGATAGGCCGTTGCAACATATCTCCTGTACAAAATTTTAAGAGTCTACCTATTACGGTTCAAGAAATAAGGCGTTATACATGAGAATCTCCTCACAGTCGGAACACCCTTTAATTTTTATTATTTGTTAAAGTTTCCATAGTAATAAACCTCCTGTAAAACTTCAAGAGTCTACTTATTATCGTTCAAAACTTAGGCCATATACACGTAAAGCACATCACTCTCGGAACACCCTTTAATTTTAAAGTTTAATTTTATATACTTGTTTAAAAATCGAACATAGTGTTTATTACTGTCTGCAAATAACACCACACTTTCGGAAATCGCGATAAGTTTTAGTATTTATTTCTGTAGTGGCCACAGTTATACACCTTCTGTGAAAATTTCAAGAGTCTACCTATTATGGTTCAAAACTTAGGCCTTATACATGCAAATCACACCACTATCGAAAAACTCTTTAATTTTTTGGTTTATTTTATTATACTTTTTTATATACCGAACTAAGTTCCGTATACAGTTCAAGAAATAAACACATATTCGTGAATAACATCTCTCTATCGGAGAGATGTTATTCACTATAAGTTTTAGTATTTGTTGCTATAGCGGCAACAGCTATACATCATTTGTGAAAATGATGATGTACCCTAAAAACAACATCATTTAAAGAACTGCTATGGCCGTCCCAACAGTACACCAACTGACCATCTTAAATCTCAAGTATCTTTTTGATTGTTTGGGCTTCAATTTCTTTAAATACTATTTCACCTTTTACTCTTGCAAACTGTGTAATATGGAATATTAATTTTCTATGGAATAGTTATTCCTTAATTATTACGCAAAAAAGTTCTTTGGTTGACATAAAACAACACTATGGCTCCAGAATCGAAAAAGTTTCAAGCCAAAAATCGAGAGTTTGCTAAAACAGGGTACCTTTCTCATTTAATATGTAATTTGCTTAATATCAGATAAATGGCTTAGATATATAGTTTATGACCCGGTGCAATAAAAGTTTAAACTTTTTGTTATGACATCCGTTGTCTTTTATTGTACGCAATAGAAAAAATTCCAAACAAACTTTAAACTAATGGCCAACTTGTTTGAGAGATTTATTCTCTCCGGCTAACATCGCACTAATTTTTAATCTCAAAAACTTTCGATTACTTAACATAAATTCAGGATTTCATGACATGTGAAAGCATACAGCTTTGAATGTTGCAAGCATTAAAATCTATGCCTGTCGATAGTAGGCGTATTATTCATATCGTTAATACCAGATAATCTTGTTCGATTACTTAATGAATATCAATGGCAAAAGCTACTGTCATTTGTATTAAATTAGATTAATGAAATCCAGTCTGTAACAACTTAGGATTCCAAACAAAACTCATTATAAGTAGGCTGTAGTTTCTTCTACTGATATCAAAAACAATACTTTATTTTAAGAGCAAGTCTTTATGTTTAAAAATATCTATAACAATTACATCACTTTCTCCAAAATTTTATAAAGATGAAATATATTTGACGTAGTGCTCCCTATATACGATGCTAGTTGTTTGTCTGTTTAAAAAATGCAGAGAAACTTTCAAAGAGCAAATTTTCAAGAATATAAATCTATTTCCTCTTTAAGATCAATATAATTTCAATAAGTTTTCTTAAAAACCTGTTGGAATTTGTAAGCAAATGTTGAATTTTTACGAATTAATTCTTTTAAAACTTAACTAAACACATCTACTACTCGTTGTACGGCTAGAGAATATAATGAATACATTATTGTTGTGTACTTTGTTTATTTGACTTAATACTAATTGAAAGCCACAACGTTTTTAACAAATGCTTCTCCTTTACCATAAATAAGTACAAATATTTGCTTCAACAACACACAAAATTTACTGTAAACTTACAGATGCATGCATCATAGGACACAACCATTAGGTAAATATATTTATTTAATACATTTTAGTTGATAATTTATATGAACATTTAATAAAGTTATACATACATACATACATACATACATACATACATACATACATACATACATACATACATACTGAGTTACTCCTTTAATATCAGTAATTTTATACTTAAAAAGGGATTTAACGTACGTCTTTTTTTACAGGAGCTTAATATACTTGCAAGCTTTGAAGATATTTTAGATTTTAATACTTATATTCCAACAATTTAATTATACAATGCACTCAAACTAATGACAAGTTTTAGTGAAGGATAACAGCACCAAACACTATTGCATAAATATCCATGCATGCATGCACTTGTGAACACACAACTGTATTAGGGAGGCTCTGTGTGGTATATCTATATAATTAATATCAAATGTCATTCGTTGGCAATCGCATTACTTAAGAACAGCTGCACCCATTTTGCCAATTTCTTTTCCAAATCTTCACCATAACCCAACTTAGGTTTTTACGGAGAGAAAAATTTACCAAGGCCAAGGGGTCCTGACAATATTATTTTTGCTTTGAAAGTATTCCACACCAATTGAAAGACTCTTACTTTTATAATGCTTCAGTTATGGTTTATGTATTTAATTTATATAAAGGTACATATCCCTCGATAAAATTCTCATAATTATTTATAAAAATTTCTAAAATTTATAAAAAATTATAAAATTCTAAAAATTATTGTAAACTATATCTGTTTATAGTGGTGTTTAAAATATTTTAATAACAATGTAATTCCACAAAGTAAAAATACAAATTTTAATCAACTGGCGCCATCTGTTGCGTAATAGTTTCTCAAATATCCCACTTTTAAAAACAAAAAGGTGTGTGGTGAAAAGGTAACTGTGTTGAAAAAAAACCGTATTGAAAATATCCCAGTTTTAAACCGAAAATTTTAGCACCTTTAATCCGGAAATTGCGTCATTCACTGCCTTTTCTCCACTTTCTCTTGGAAATAAGATATTTTTGAGGAAGAAATGTATCCTATATTGGGACCAGGATATTAAGGTACCTCCTTACAAAATTTTGTTAAAATCCATCCAGTAGGTTTTACGTGATGCGAACACAAACAATAAAGGACAGACAGACAAACAAACAGAGGGAAATGAGATACTATTTTATTATATGTATAGATGTACAAACATTGATTTTACGGAGTATGTAAATGTTTTATATTATGAATAAATTTAAAGAAGATAGATAGACCAGTGGCCTCTAACTTGACTATCTTCTTTAAATTTATTAAGATTGAAATAAGGCCGAAGAAAAATAATCCTTATTGTTATATATTATTGTTAGATATTACATTGGTTACATAGAGTAATTGTTTTAGAATGCTGTTTGCATACAAATTTTTTGCAAGTTATATATACTAATGGTGTTTTATTATCTGTTTTGGGATATAACTGGCAACTGCTTCTCTTGGTTGTATTTTTCATTGGTTCACCTACATTACCTTCGGATTTCTTTAAAGTTGATGGCTGCTGATCCTGATGATGAGAATACAGCTTTGTCTTTAGTGACAATTCAGTCTTATTTTTACGTATAGTTCCTTGTAAGGAGATCTTGTTTTTCTAGTAGCTTTTGTACCAATAGGTATGACGTAAAAAAAACAATCAGCAGTCACATTATGTCCTTTCAGTCCAACTGTCAAATCCAAAACTACACGCATACCTTGTTTTCTTTCCGGCATAGTTCCCACTTCTTTTCCCGCACATGGATGTATATTCCAGGCATCACTAGTAGGATAACCGCAAAGCACCCAAAATTGTATACCAAATTTAGCTGGTTTTGATCGGTCTTCCTTTCTCAGAATTCCACAAACTTTCTGTACTTTCATTATTTGATCTATATAATCCAGCTAAAAAAAGTAAACCAATAAAAGCTATTTCGGTGTCGCCAATGTTGGTCTAATCATTACCACCTAAAACACTTTTACCTTCAGTATTTGTACATTTCAATATTGTGTTCATCACAGGCGGTAAGAAATACAATTGAAAACTAGAAATATCTTCCTTTGTAATTCTTGAAGACGAATAACTAGTCAAGCCTGGCCTCATTTTGATAATGTTCTTCGTTCCAACTCTTCCATGTCTTATTTCTCCATTTTTTGATGTCATTGACTGAGGATACGCAGGATCACTTTTATTCTCGCTAGAACTGCCAGACTATCTTTATTTTCTAAATAATTTTCTTCTTCGTCTGATAATGAACTTAGCATAATTTTTATTTCACTATCCTTCATTTTACAATAAATAGCAGACTAGACACGTTTTATTCGTTCTGTTTTCATTTTACAAATTGTAACAATGTTACTGTCTGCAAACAAGAACAACATAAATATAAAAATATTGCGGGAGTTCTCCTTTTTTGAACAAATATAATGCTCTGCAAGTAAAATAAGAGGAAGCAAGGGTGCAGCATAACAGAAAATCAAGTTTTTTTACTTCAGGTCAAATTTGACCCGAAGACCTTAAGTGTATAAAATTTTATAGCCGGGCTTTTTGAAAGCATATTTTTTAAAACCCCTAATGTTGCTGGTGAGATTTGAAATAGAATAAAAGTTATAAAATATCAAAACCACAAGCCACCCACTTTCAGAAAAAACCCAATTTTTTCCTAAAATGGACCCGAAGACCTTATGAAGATTAATAGATGTTAGACCTAAACTATTGCTGTTATACTATACTACCTTTAGTTAAATAATCTATTATTCATGATTTAAGGTTTTCAAATTTGTATGAATTTTCCTAAAACTTTTCATGTTTATATTGGTTTTTAGACTATTGGTTTATTTCTGATGGATGATACCGATAATATTAACACTTTTTTTAGGGAAACCCTAATACATTTGAGTAAATGATACTGGGTATATGCTTTAGCATGCACGAGTTTATATTAAAGGCATTTCCTCCCAACTAAACTTAAATGCGAAAATAAAGAAAACAAACTAAAATATTTCCATCCATTTTATCGTTGGTTTAGAATTACTCAAAGTCAAAAAGCATAAAAACACTTACATGCTTCACTTATAATATTGAAGAAAGATTTAGTATTAAATAAAATTAAAAATTGTGTCTGAACTTAAGGAAAGTTAAAAGAATTTAATAAATATTAGGAATATTTAAATTACTACTCGAACTATATTTTTTTTTAATTCTTTGTAAAATATATTCTTTCTACTTGGAAAGCTTTAAAAAGGAGCCTGACTTCAAAAAATTAATTTGAAATTTAATAAACAGTATTTCAAAAATTATATATCCCAAAGTAACTAAACTACTTTATTATTTTTAATTCATTTTTCTTCTGTTTTAACTGTGGTCCATAATAACTGTCATGGATTATAAATGTGTGTTGTGGGAGTTGGAGCAATGCAGTTGTTACTTCCACTTACCGCTACTCTTGTTATTTAGAAGTTATTTGTCTGGTACACAAATATAAATCATTTATATGGTTTTTGTTCTTTTAAGCCAAAGCCACACAATAGAATCAAGCTGAAAAAAAAAACAAAGACATTAATCATTCACCATTAACAAGCGGACGATTACTGATGTTGCTGCTTTTGTTCCAATTTCTGTCATTTGCTTTTTTTAAATTACTATTTCGTTATGATGATTGCGGCGCTGCTGTATTTTCTAAAATGTCAAATTGGTTTCGACAATGTTGCACACATTAACCAGATTTCTGTTTGATAATCAACAACAAGGCGAACAAGTTTAGTGGTAACTTCCAATTTTGCTTTACTATGCAGTAGGCAGGGTAGTAAATATTGTGCTAGTCTATCACAAAAAATTATTATCTACAAAAAATTATATTTGGAATCGTATTATATAACACTAGCTATGCCCGCCAAGTCATGGGCATCAATTGGTATTCCACACCAATTGTAAGACTCTTAGCAAAAGCCCCCAACTAAAAAAAGTTGTTAAAATGAAAATGCATCATTGGTTTGCTAAATATTTAGCAAAGTACCAAAAACCTACCTTGTTGAAAGCTGGTATGCTTTTGATTTAAAATTTGTACATGTTTTGTTCTCTTTGGGAGATTCTCGTTGAGATTGTGTATGTGCTCACAGACCCTTAGCGGTTTGGGTGGGGGCTCTTGCTCTTAGTTATAGTTTATGTATTTACTTTATTTAAAGGTACCCATCTCAAAATTCCAAAATTTATAAAAAATTATAAAAATTATTGTAAATTTCTTTAAGAGGTATTTAAAACAATGTTATTTCACAAAGTAAAAATACAAATTTTACAATTGGCGCCATCTGTTGCGCAATTTTGTTTAAAATATCCTACTTTCCAAAATAAAAGGTGCGCAACCGTGTTTAAAATATCCCAATTTTAAAATGAAAATTTCATTACCTTTAAACCAGAAACTGCCCACTTTTACTGCTTTCTCTCCAATTTCTCTTAGAAATAAGATATTGAATCAGGATGCTATTTTACCTGCTCACAAAATCTTGTAAAATCCATCCAGTAGTTTTTACGTGATACGAACACAAAAGAAAAGCAGACAGACAGACGGAAATGAGTTACTGTTTTATTGTACATAAACATGGATTACTTATTTCTAATCTCGCATGATTCCTTAAATATTTATTAAATAAATATTTTATAAATATTTATGAATTTAAATTATTTTGAATCAAAATTTACTTCCGGTTTATTTATAGCTGTCGGCGTGTAGTTTGTCTGTCATTATTTTTCAACAATTAGTTTTGGGCTTTTTAAGTAGTATTTCTGATTTCTTTTAAAAAATTCACAAAATTACAATTTTAATTTCAATACCCCATTTTTAGGGTTCCGTACCCAAAGTGTAAAAACGTAACCCAAATTTTTTCGCTAAAATGTCTGTCCGTCTGTCCGTGCGTCTGTCAGCACCTTTTATTTCTGGAGCCATAATAGGTAGAGTCTTGAAATTTTCACAAATTTGAAGCTAAATATTAAAGAGTGTTCCTATAGTGACATGTTTTGGATGTATATGGCCTAAGTTTTGAGCTACAATAGGTAGAATCTTGTAATTTTTACAAGAGGTATATTACTATGGTCACTATAACAACTATTAAAAATTAAACAGTGTTCCGACAGCGACATGATTTGCATGAATATGGTCTAAGTTTGTAACCATAATTGCTAGACTCTTGATATTTTCTCAGATGGGGTATTATTATGACCCCTAAAAAAAAAAATAAAAGGGTTTTCCTGCAGTGACGTGATTTTCATGTATAATGCCTTATTTCTTTAACCGTAATATGTAGACTCTTCAAATTTTTTACTGAAGATGTGTTGCTACAGCCGATGTGACAATTACAAAAAATTAAAGGGTGTTCTGACAGTTTTTTACGTATAGTGACTTATTTTTTTAATCGTAATATGTAGACTCTTGATATAATTATAGAAGGGGATTTACCATGGTCACTATAAAAAATAATAAAATTAGAGGGTGTGCCGACAATGATATGTTTTTTACGTAAATAGAATTATTTTTTAAACCGTAATAATTAGACTGTTGAAATATTTACAGTAGATGTGTTACTTCGGTCGCTATATCAATTACTGTCCATTAGTGACTTGTTTTTCACTAATATATTAATTTATTTTTTGAACCGCAATGGGTAGGCTCCTGATATTTTTGTAGAAAGTGTATTACCATGGCCGCTATAACAACAATTAATAAAATTTAAACAGTATTCCATTAATGATGCAATTTTCGCGAATATGACTTTAATTTAAAAATTAAAGGGTACCCCATAAGACATAAAAAATTAACAACTTGAATTTTTAAAGTCGTACTAAACGTACTAAACAGGATTCCGTACTCCCTACGTGTGTGACACTAACTCGCCCTTGACTGATTTATTTAGGTTCTATTTTCCGACAGGAATAAAATGACATAAGGTTGTCAGATCTGACAGCTTGTCCGTTTAATTTGACATTTTGTCAGGAATAGGCTAACGCCAAAGCGCAAAAGTGGTCTGCTTCGACATTCCCCTACGTTAAAATATATACTACTTATTTTCCTATTTTAAATTTATATAAAATTATAAAATTATTCTAGGGTTCTGTAAATAGTGTTAAAAATATATCGCTTTCAAAAATAAAAGGTGTTGTCAAGTTTGCTGTACCTTTAAATCGGTAAATTGACGTACTTTCACTACATTTTCTCTATTTTCTCCGAGATACTAAGGTACCTACCCTAAAGTTTCATTAAATGCTGGATTCATAACATAAAGAAAGTTACAGTTTTATTATATAAATAGTTTTAATTTGATTAAATAGTAAAAAAAACTGTTTAATACAATTTAAATTTTTAAAAATAAATTTTTTTTGGAAAATTCAATTCAATACTTATTATCTTCTATTATGTTCAGGCCCATTATTATAACTTGCCTTTAGCTAAAGTTAGGATTTTGTTGGAGCGATAAATAATTTTTCGTTATTAAAAGTAAACTAAAAACCACTTTTAACTATCACGTACTATAAGGACAAGTTATAGCAATGAGCACTATCCTCATTATTATAACAAAAAACTACTTATCGCTCCAACAAAATCCTAACTTTAGCTAAAGGCAAGTTATAATAATAGGCCTTAGCCTTATTTTTTTATTTTTTGTCAGAAGTACACAAATTTAGAGTTTTTATTGTGTTACCCTGTTTAATGCCACGTTGTTTAAGAACCCATGGACATACAAACTTGATAAGTCATAAAATCTATAGAGAAATTCGTCGTCTTCCATTTATTATATTTTGGCCAATATTTTTTAAGTCAAAGATTATTTGTGTTTGGTTTTTTCCTTTTTGTTGATATAAAGTCATAAAAATAAAATGGAAATTTTTGTGGAATAAAATATAAACAAACACACTGGCATTTGATTATTTCGTGCCTTCATATTTACAACGGTTTACAAATAAACCTTCAACCGACCACTTATTTCGCTTGCATGGACGCACATATATTTTTGTCCTTCATTCCATCATTAAAAACAACAAATTTTTGCTTCAGTTACGAAACGGTCACATTTTGATGTCATTTATTTCAGTATGTCAACCATCATTCTTTACAATTTCAGATTCTTGTTTCTGATGTTGTCGTTATTAGTGTATTGTATTGCGTAAATTTTCATTCATTCATTCGTTTATTTTTTATTTTATTTTATTTTTTTCTTATTGTTAAGTTTGCCAGTGTGACCGAAAGCATTGCAAACACTTTTGCCATTTTATTGTGTAAACATGTTTGGGTTACCAAAAAATAAATGTTAAGACTAAAATCGCTATAAGAAAAGGAAAAAACGAAACATCAAATTATATAAAAATACTGTAAACAATTATCTAAAATAAATACAATATCTTTATATTCGTAAAAGAGAAAACGTGTTTAAACCATTTTTGTCACTGGATTTGTGTTTGGATTGGTTGTCACTGCTTCTGTTATTTCATTAATAGTTAAACTTGATTTTTTTAAACCATTCGTTATACTACATATTTGAGGGCGTAGGAGGTATGATTTTTTTTTAAACCATTCGTTATACTACATATTTGAGGGCGTAGGAGGTATGAAAAAATGGAAATGAAAAACAATTTTCAAAAGTTTATCATTATAATCTATAGACACGGTACTGATAATTTTTCTTGATTTTTCTTCTTTTTTGCTTGAAACCTCTTTTGAAACTTCCCACGGTAGAATGCAAAATTTGGTCAGGAAATATATAAACAATATAGTAAAATTTACATTCTAACTACACAGAGCAAAAAATGTCTAAAGACTGGTACTTAGGGGTTTACGTCGTGGGGGCTCTTGGTTATGAGGCACATTTTCACCTCAGTGCATTCGTCAATAAGCAGAGTTAGTTGCCACATTTGGGTGAATGACAATCCAAGAGTGATTGTCGAAAAACCAATGTACCCACCACAAAGAGTGACTGTTTGGTGCGGTTTATGGGCTGGCGGCATCATCGGCCCGATTTTTCCAAAATGAGGCCAGGCCGGTCAGGAATTACTGTTGTGGATGGTGTTCGCTATCGTGAGATGATAATGAACTTTTTATGGCCCGAATTGGAAGATATGGATGTGGACGATTTGTGGTTTCAAAAGGCGGTGTCATTTGCCACACAGATAAAGAAACAGTAATTTGTGTTTTATTCAAAATCAATATAGGCCACCCTATACATACTTATGTTTTAGAAGATCATCAATCCAAATATGCAAAAAACTCGATTTAAAAAAAACGAGTTAGGGCCTTTCCAAGGTATATCTATCTTACTAGGTAGTGCCGGCCGCCCAGCTGATTTAGTAGTTCGACATGTCAAAAGTTGTATGGGTTTACAGTGGAAAAACATTGAAATCTTTCTGGCAACTTTTTGTCAAAGCTGTGAAATAAAGCAAACGGGCACTATTTCATGTGGAATTTTCTGTAAAATTTGTTTAGACAATGTGGGATATTTAAAAGCAATAAAATGGTAAAATTCTTCCAAATCGCGATCTAAAAAGCACATTTTAAATGTCATATATTCCTTGTGTTATTTTTAGGAAAAAAAATTATCCTATATTGGGACCAGGATACTTAGGTATCTCCTCAAAAAAGTTTGTTAAAATATATTTAGTAGCTTTTACGTGATGCGAACGTAAAGAAAAGTAGACTTACAGGCAGACGGATATGACTTACTATTTGATTATACGTATAGATTTAGACATTGTTTTTTCTGTGTGTAACAACTGCGGAACTATGATCTGAAATTTATAAAGGGGAAATTCAAAGACAAAAATTACATCAGGCATTATTTCAGATGTTCTTTGGAGAAATTGATACGAATACTGCTATATTTCTGTCAGAAATATGTATCGGCAAGAATCTGAACATCCGTCAATCTGTTCGTGCCACCACTTCATATATTCTTGGGACATACATTTTCGTCAGACATCTTGTAGAACTCGGACAATTTTGCTAGTGGATTGACCGCTACATTACGGGTAAAACTTGGAGAATCAATATTTATCTGGTTTAAATTTATGTATTGTTAGAAAATAGAATTGTATGGTTAGAAAATAGTAGGTTGCAAGAATAAGTTTGGATCTAACAAAGAACAGTCTAACAGGACTTTCCTCTGGAGCCAGGCGCTGCATCTACATAGCCCTCTATCCCTGGTAGTTTGTATGCTACCGTTTATTGTTATCTAGAACTCTACTGCTACCACATCAAAAAGAAAATGCCTACGTGGCTCACGATTATTGTATCAAATTGACCCTTAGACTGAATATATCAGGATTGTCCAAACGCTCGGAGCTCAGAGGAATTGAAAGATATTGGCCGTAAGTAGCAGCATGCCCTGAGTTAACAACATCATTCTAAGATTCATGTTCTAATTGATCATAATTTTCTGTCTTTAATTAATGCTGTTGAAATGCTTATAGCAAAACATAAAGTATTAGTACGGTTGATATAAAGATATCGTTATTTGATTAAAAAAAGACAAAAACTAACGTAAAACAAAAATAGATCTGCATGTTTTAAAGAAGAGCTTTTATGCCAAATGCTTTAACAACCATTAAAACACAAGACAAAAACATTAACATGGGCAGTCTACACCTAACACTAATATCATGTGTGTGATAATATTATTCATTTCCTGTCTAATGTCGATGATGGGATGTAATATTCCACATCTAGATGTTCCCCTCGTCTACACTGTTAATGTTAATGCTTTTTCCACGTCTTAACTAGGTTGTTAAAACATTTGTTATAAAAGCTGTATTACAACATGACAATGTTGTTGTTATATTTTAGTTTGACAGTTCTATTTTCAAGCAGCGCCATTTGTTGTTCAACCGTATTACTACTATATGATGTGCAATAGGCGTTCAAACAACATTGTTGGGAAACAGAAAATTATGTTCAAACAGAAAACGACATAAACACGTATTCGCCACCTGTAACTGTGCCGGCGCACAGTAAACTGTCTAGTGGAAAAAAATCAAAAAAAAAAACTTTCGAATTTATCAATATTATACATATGGGATGAAAGCTGGGACTCCCACGATTCCAATGGTGTTTTTTTTTTGATATTTTTTAATATTTAAAAATGTATGATAACACGGAAAAAAATAACCATATACGGACACCACTACGTGATAAAAGACCAAAAAAAAGACCTCTGTCTCCCAGTTTTTCCCAAAATCCACTAGGTTTTTTTATGGGCCCTCAAAGATGTGGGGCCTCGATGTTATTTTTTCAAAAAAATGATCATTTACTCAAGCTCATATTTTGCAAACCGTTTGAAACTTTGATATACTCTCTGAGGCAAAGTTGTAGCTCTTGTCATAGAGAACAAAAATTGTTAACATATAAAATCAAAAAAACTTCATCTTCAAGGTCAAAATCGCAAAAAATTTTAAAAAATTAAATTTTTTTTACCTTTTTTCCCCTGTTCAGGTCCATAGGTAGCAAACCGTTCAAAATTCAAGGAAACAATCAACTACAAAAATGAACCTAAGATCTCAGTAAACAACTTTCTAGAACATATGAACTTCCTAGGAATGATTCTTAACACCGTTTAGGTAGCGCTTATGTAGCCGAAATGAAATTTTTTTTTTTGGTCTTTTATGACGTAGTGGTGTCCGTATATGGTTATTTTGCCATGACTTAAAAAATTACATAGTGTGTAATAGTATGCTTTAAACCAGGGCAAACTAATACAAGGTGAGTGCATGGGCGAATGCTTTAGAATGCCTACACAAAACAATTAAGTAAGAACAGACTTGAGCGCACTCGAAAAAATAGCAGATAAAATTGTAATCAAGATTTAATGAATAAACACCTAATTTCTTCTGATCCATTAATTTCATCTAATAGAAATACAATAAATACAAGCAGCTTTTTTAACAATAATCAAGAAATTAGTAATTACATAATAGTAGATGAATCTTTTAACACTGATTGAGACTCAGAAACTTAATTCACTGATTAAGAATTTGTTTAGAATTGTTATGTTATTTGAATTTGTTTGTAACTTATGTAATCTTTATGTAAATTTGTTTTTTATCTTAAATTATAGTTTAATTTTAAATTATTTAGTGTTGTCAATTCGGTAACCCTATTCATATAATGTTATTTATATACCAATGGTTATGAGTATGATTTTATGATTTTAGAAAAAAAAAACAATCACGCTTTATCATTTTGTATGTGAAATGATAGATTAAAATTCAAAAAAATAATTACTAAAATGTGGGATTTTTAGGTATTTAATTGTCCCCGCACCGGAAAGATAAAAGGATTTCTAGAAATATTAATTCATTTCTCAAAATAGTAGGCCAAGAGATTTATGTGCCAAAAATTTCCTTAAGCTACCATAACTCCTTCGATCTTTGTCCAGTTTTACTATGGGGACCGTTCACTGTGCGGCGCCATGTTTGTGTTTTGTTAAAATTATGTAAGCATATCGTCGCGTTTATTCTTAAACCACGTAAGCGCCAAGAAATCATTTTTCAGAAAATGAGAAAAACTTAATAACTTCTTTAATACGGATTTTAAAACAATTTTTTTTAACTTTTAAAAAAAAAAATGTTACTTACAATTAACTGTAGCCAAATCTTTCGCTTAAGTGGTTTTTAACATTTCCAATTTGAAATATAAAAACCATTATATATTGCATGCGAATGTCATTTGTATGGCTCTTACGAGGTTTTGAAAATGGATTTTTTTTTTCTTTTTCATGCAAATTTGTTAAGATAAGAATGTAGTCTGTTGGCAACTGTTATTTTCTACCATAACAACCTAAAAATTCAATTTCGAAAAAATGACTCTTACATGGTTTAAGAAGAAACGCGACGTTATGTGTTTCTGATTTTTAAACTAACTTGTTTTAAAAATAAATAATTTTAACACCAGTTTTTTATTTTTGAGGGAAACAAAATTAATTATGTTTTTTTTTTTTGTTGCAGATAACCACAAAATCTATATATCTATAAAAACTGGTGTTAAAATTATTTGTATATATATATATATATATAACGAGTGATTTTTTAAGAGCTTGAGAACTTTTTTTTTAAAAAAAACGCATAAAATTTGCAAAATCTCATCAGTTCTTTATTTGAAACGTTAGATTGGTCCATGACATTTACTTTTTGAAGATAATTTCATTTAAATGTTGACCGCGGCTGCGTCTTAGGTGGTCCATTCGGAAAGTCCAATTTTGGGCAACTTTTTCGAGCATTTCGGCCGGAATAGCCCGAATTTCTTCGGAAATGTTGTCTTCCAAAGCTGGAATAGTTGCTGGCTTATTTCTGTAGACTTTAGACTTGACGTAGCCCCACAAAAAATAGTCTAAAGGCGTCAAATCGCATGATCTTGGTGGCCAACTTACCGGTCCATTTCTTGAGATGAATTGTTCTCCGAAGTTTTCCCTCAAAATGGCCATAGAATCGCGAGCTGTGTGGCATGTAGCGCCATCTTGTTAAAACCACATGTCAACCAAGTTCAGTTGTTCCATTTTTGGCAACAAAAAGTTTGTTAGCATCGAACGATAGCGATCGCCATTCACCGTAACGTTGCGTCCAACAGCATCTTTGAAAAAATACGGTCCAATGATTCCACCAGCGTACAAACCACACCAAACAGTGCGGGATGCAAGGGCAGTTCTTGAACGGCTTCTGGTTGCTCTTCACTCCAAATGCGGCAATTTTGCTTATTTACGTAGCCATTCAACCAGAAATGAGCCTCATCGCTGAACAAAATTTGTCACATTTGAACATTTCGAACCGAACACTGATTTTGGTAATAAAATTCAATGATTTGCAAGCGTTGTGCGTTAGTAAGTCTATTCATGATGAAATGTCAAAGCATACTGAGCATCTTTCTCTTTGGCACCTTGTCTGAAATCTCACGTGATCTGTCAAATACTAATGCATGAAAATCCAAACCTCAAAAAAATCACCCATTATATATATATATATATATATATATATATATATATATATATATATATAGCCGCAAATTTTTTAGCTACCTAAGCGCTACCTAAACGGTGTTAAGAATCATTCCTAGGAAGTTCATATGGTCTAGAGTGTTGTTTATTGAGATCTTAGGTTCATTTTTGTAGTTGATTGTTTCCTTGAATTTTGAACGGTTTGCTACCTATGGACCTGAACAGGGGAAAAAAGGTAAAAAATTGAATTTTTTAAAATTTTTTGCGATTTTGACCTTGAAGATGAAGTTTTTTTGATTTTATATGTTAACAATTTTTGTTCTTTATGACAAGAGCTACAACTTTGCCTCAGAGAGTATATCAAAATTCCAAACGGTTTGCAAAATATGAGCTTGAGTAAATGATCATTTTTTTGCAAAAATGACATCGAGGCCCCACATCTTTGAGGGCCCATAAAAAAAACCTGGAGGACTTTGGGCAAAACTGGGAGACAGGGGTCTTTTTTTTGTTTGGTCTTTTAGGACGTAGTGGTGTCCGTATATGGTTATTTTGCCATGACTTAAAAAATTACACAGTGTGTTATTAATTACTGGCTCATTATGAATTAATTTTCTTCGAAACTGTATTTTATTTTCCGTTTCCTGTTTGTTTATATACATTTTTGCATAAATTTTGTTTGTGTCTCTCTTATTCTTATTATTTGTAACGAAAATGATTTTAATGATGAATAATTACCAACATTAACAGAAAAACAAAATATAAAGGGATTTTTTTGGCTTAAAAATGCTTTCAAGTGTATGGGTTTGTACATTTTGACAATGTCCAACAAAGTGTTTTTATAATAAAACATTTTGAAGTGTGAATGTGTTACTATTTGCTTAAGGTTATTGTTAAATACTGAAAATTCGTATAAGTGTATTAACACTTGCATTATTTTTTCCTGGATAAAGAAAATATATGTTGAATGAAAATTATGAAATTAAGTAAAAACATACAATGTTAATTTATTTATCAGTGTATAAAGTTATAAAACTGACCACCACAATAGTAGTGTTGGTTGTCAGTGTATAAAGGTACAGCTGAGCACTATAATGTTACTTAGGTGAATTTTGTTAATACGTTAACTTTATAGAAAAGCTAAAACCCGAATTTTCTAGAAATAAAAAAAATTTTTAAAAACCCACTTTTAGCGTTATATATTGTGATTTTTACAAACCGATCTGAGGTCAGTATAGATTCTGAAGTCGTTAAATAAAGTCAGTTCAATTGTTACCTTTGAAGTGTTTTTTTTTTTGTGTAGGAGGATACCGAAACAGGGGGTCTTCCTCAATGATTTCTGGTATGTGGTTCCTCAATGATTTCTGGTATCTCACTGGAAATTTGCGAATTCCCTACTTTCATTGAGTCTCGTGCAGTCACTAGCTTTTTACTCTTGACTGTAGTGATTTCAGACTGGCGACTGGCACATGTCAATATTCTTCCTCATTATAGATTCTATGATAATTGCTAACATTTGCTTAAGACTAGGTCTTAACAGCATCACCATATAATATGTGTCTGCCTGTCGTCCAAGGCCTTGTTTTATGTTAGCGCTTTTCCAAGCACAGTCTGCAAATATCGTCCTGCCATGATTTTCAACTTGTCTCGAGTTCGTGACCTGTACTAACGCATTTAATCATTTTTAGGCACCCATATTACGAGTATATCCAAGCTCCTTCTTGGTCTTCCTGCCAACTTTTAGTGAAAATCGAACACACGACCGCGGACTGACAGACGACTAGCCCACTGAGAACTGAGTTACAAAAAGTAAAACAGTCTTAAAGGTGTAAATTATAAATAGCAGTTACAAACCATAGTAAAATTTGTTTATGCCTATATTGTAGTCGGAGGACCAACATAAATAAAAACGTTGCAGTATGTTATATGAACGTTTTAAAAATTGATTTCAAAATTAAAATTTACGCCTTTAAATTAATTCCCCCACTCACGAATGTGACAACGAAACTCATAATAAAATTGAATAAAAAATACGTTTTACTTTAAATGCCTTTTTTTTATTGCTGCTATTCACCGATGCAGTGGTTAAATAGTTTTTGTTAAAAATCATGCTTCAATTTATTTATTTTCTGTTTAATGTTGTTCAAAATAATAAAAACAAAAAAAAGCAAATAAATGTAAATTTATTCTTTTAAGCAGATTTCTGTCATTTACAGTGAGAGAGCTTTAAAGAAATGAATTCTTTTCATAACTTTTTCATCAATAGTCTGGCGGATTAGGTCGGTTTAATTAGGGGGTTTCGGAGTCCGACCAGTGTCCCAACAACTGTAGTAGCCGCCGATTTCTATAACCAGGTATTTGAAAGGTCCCTTTGGGGTTTCGACGAAGATTTGCAGGGATGGTGCAAATTTGGAACAAATGTGCTGTTGCGTTCTCAACAGAAGGCACCAATAGACTAACAGAAGTTTGATGGTCTCCAAACCCCTAAATAAGGGGTTAGAACATGGGTAATGGCATTCCATGTTCTATAAATTAATATCCTGTTGCCATAGAACTTTGGTCCTTAAAAATCCCAAAAGTATAAAACCACTAATTTCACTAACTCTAAACTATCAGCTGACTAATTATTTTTTTTTAATAATCAACACTTTTTTGTACGAATGGAGGAAAATAAAAATCTTATTTAAACGTAGAGACACTTTTTTATGAGAAAATTAAAATATTTTTTTTTTTTTGTTTCAATCCTTCACCAAATTATTCTTGTTTAATTATTTGTTCAAACGCTTTATTCAACATATTTGACAATATTTAAAATTTTTAAAAATTATTTCCAAAAAAATTAATTTTGTAGAAAACACCTAACGAAATAATTCTTTTAAACCTTTAGTTGCTTTAAGTGAATATAATTGCACTTGTATGTATTGTTGCAATTAAGTTTAAAAAGTATTCATGTTGATGACAAAATTACGATTTCGTCCTTTTTCACAATTTATTTTCCTCACTTTTTGTTACAAGTGTTTGAGAAATGTTTTATTTTATTAATGAAATGCTGTGAGTGAGTGTGAATTTGTGAATGCATTTGCAAGTCCTTTCGTGAGAGTTCCTCTTTTAATTAATTAATGCCAAAAAGACGCAAATGAAAAGTAAAACATTGACACAGTTTTGTTTTAAAGTTTAACAAATTTAAATTTTTTAGTCTATGAATTGTAGAATTTAAGCTCCTAAATATAAAAAACTTTCAAAACAACAAATTCAGAATATTTTGATGAAATAAACGAAAAAATTAGAAAAACTATAAGTATATTTAAACCCTTGACTATATTTGTTGTAGTTATTATAAATGTGAACGTACAAAAAAAAATTCTTGGGCAACATCACTGTGTTTTTCTTAGGGTTCAGAATTTTTCATTTATGAGCATTCAAATTTCAACGTTTTCTCATATATGACATTACTAAAATTTGATATATTTTTTTTAAGGTCATAAATGAAAAAAAAAATCCTTGCCTACGATCTCACATGAAAAAGTGTAACTGTTTGTTTTTTTTTTAGCATACATACATAAACGGTGAAAAACGAAGTATATCCGAAGTATTATTCATTTATGATAAGTATTGAAGCTGCTTATCATCATTAATGCTCTTTTACATAAATATTTGTATTTTTTTTTCATTCATGAACGTTTTCATTTGTGAGTGTTCATTTATGAAAATTCTCATAAGTGAGATTTCTAAAACACTTTGTTACTGCATACGCCAGCGGTTGCACATTACAAAATATGTACATATTCATACATATATATATACGTACTTACATACATATATATATACATACTTACATACATACATACATACATACATACATACATACATACATTTATACGAATGCTAAATGCAAACATTTTCCTACGATCTTTTCATTTATGAAAAATTAACAAAATTGTAAATTCTCTTTAATGAGAAGTTGTGTGAAAAACAAAATATTTTCTCATTTGTTCACTTTTGAATATAAAGGAAAAAAAATAAAAGTTCTCACTCAATAATGAACAAAGTCAAAATATTTTCTAGTCTCTCAGTAAGTGATCATTTCGATACTCTGGTTTTTCTTATAAAAACAAAAAATATTTTGTTGTTGTTTTTGTTAGAATTATTTTTTTACTGTTTTCATAGAAATCTTTTTAATTTAAGGATATTTTGAATAAAGGTTTGTTTGTTGATGTGCTAAATTGAGCACTTAGCGAAATAGTTATAGAAACTGGCCTACCCCGTAGTATTAGTATAAAGAATATTTAAATTCAACAAAATATTATTAACAAATAATTTATAAAACACTTTTCTATTTTTACAAATTGTAAAATTTCTTTTTATTGAAAACACAGATTTCTTTCCGATAAAAAAAGTTTTTGGATAATTTGTGTCGACCCGGTAATTGATTTTTTATTTGCATATTTTTATCAAAGTATTTCACCGCTAATTATTTTTTTTAGGATTTCTATTAAACACAAAACTGTTACTATTCTAAAACTCATAGAAAACTAAAGGTACGGTCACATTAGGCAAACATTTGCCTGAAATCGTCAAATATTTGTCTGACCACAAAATAAAATTGATAGGGAAACAACAAAACAGCTGATTCTTGGCAAACAAAATTATTTGCCGGCAAACCAAAATGTTCCCAGTGTGACCCCTCATTGGCAAATCTTTTTTACTTTTCTGGGCAAATATTTATTTGTTCTTACAAAGCAAACAATAGTTGATTCCAGCAGAGGTTTTTGTTTTTAAAACTTAATTATTAGCAAATAAAATAAAATTACACATGATAACACACTGTTTTTAGGGTTCCGTACCTAAAGGCTAATATCGCTACAATGTCTGTCTGTTCGTTTGTTTTAGACTTTTTTTTTTTTTTAACAGTAATAGTGCTCAAGAGTGAAGTTTTTACAGAAGGTGTATTGTTTAGCCGTTACAACAAATAATAAAAGGAAGTAAACATTAAAGAGTGTCCCAATCGCGGCGTGATTTTCATATGTATGGTCTAAATTTCTTAACCGTTATAGCAGACCTTTAAAACAACTGTATATGTATGTAAATTTTAATTAAAAATTAAAGGGTGTTTCGGGCCTAACATCGAGCATAAGATCATCCTGCATCTAGTTAGTAAGGAGGTTAGAGATGCTCAGATAAGGATGGAACGTATGAGTAAAGAAGATTAGTCGAAAGACTGCATCCGACGTTATACACAATAAATGTATGGAGAACGATATCACCATTTTTACTGATGGCGGTAGAGCATTAGCAAGTGTATACTCAGCTGAGCTGAAGATGTCCTATAATCTGCGTTTTGTGAGTACGTCTCCAGGTAGAATTGCTTGGACTACTGCATGCGTCGGATCACCTGCTGGAATGTCGGGTGCAGGGAAGAATGGTTCTCATTGCAGTCGGTTATAAAACGCATGCGTCAGGTGTACGTGTACTCCAAACTAGTGCTGGAATGTGGCTTAAAACTTAACGGATGTGCTTCGGTTAATGAGGTAATATTTAATTGGATTAAGGGAAACATAGGCACGGCTGGGAATAAGCAGCAGACCAACTAGCTAAAGGGGAATCTGCTGTGAGATTCTGTAGACCAGAACCCAGAGTAGCAGTGGGTAATGGCATAATGCGATCTAAGGTGAATTCATTAAACCTGAAAAGTTGGAGGGAGACCATTACGTGTAGACAGGCTCGAGTGGTGCTCAAGGAGCCCATGGGAAGGCGATGGAAACTTCAAGTATCATCTAACCAAGACGAAAATCGAATGGAAGAGGCTGAGACGAAATCAGATAAATTTGGCTATATCTCGAATACCTATATTGCAACCATGTTTTTAAAAACTGTTTTTTGACTCTGCTGAACATTTGCGAATTTTGAGTTGTAAGTGTTTGTGATTTTGTGTACGATATGTATGTGCATATGGACATATGCAACATACAATAGTTTCTTTAAGCTTTTTTTATTTCCTCTATATAAATTTTTATTTATGTATATTTTTTATGTACACACATATGTATGTACATATTTTGGGAAAATAAATTTATATTTTTTGATAATTTAATCAAATATTTTTTTTACCCAAATATTATCTCTAGTCTGACCGCACGGCAAACATGTTTTCCCTAAAATCTATTTGCTTTTGTTTGAACAAAAAAAAAATGAGCAAATAAATGTGCCTAGTGTGACCACAAAACAGATTTTAAAATGTTTTAAGAAAATTTTAATCAAACACAAACAAACAATTTTGAGGCAAACATTTGCCTAATGTGACCTTACCTTAAGCCTTACGAGTTATTTCGAAGTAACATTCAATTCAAAACATTTTATTATAAATTGTATATTTTTCGCGAATTTTAGCTATTTCGAAAAATGTTTTTTTTTTTGATTTATTAAAAAAAATAATTTAAAATTAAATAAAATTGTATATGTATATCATAGTTGGGATTTTTTCATTACCATTGAATTTTCATTGGCATTAGTTCAAATAGTTACAATGAAAAAAAGTTTAACTACCATTTTATGCTACTTTTTTATTTTTAATTACAAAAATGGAAATGTAATGAAATTGTACAATTACTAATTATAATTGATGAAAAATTCATTGTTTTTATTAAACACAAATTTATGATTGCATTTGGTTTTAATAACTACGAATAAAGTACCAATTTCATGCCTCCAACACTACTATTGCATTCACTCTAGTTTTGAAAATCTGTATTACACATTCTCCAACGGGTTAAAAATTTGTTATAAAAATTTAATTCTCAGAAATTTTTTATATTTTCTTCTGATTTTTGTTTATTTTTATCTGATGAAATGCACATAATAGGGGAGCGAGATTAGAGGTAGGACTTCTTTAAAAACATCACCATAAAAAGGTTGATTGCAAATGTGGCCAATAATGATAATGCTTTTTTATAATTTAATCATTAATTAATGGTAATGATTTTGTTTTTTACATAATTACTAATGAAACTTTTTCATTAAAAAGCATTACCATTAATAAAAACAATGGTAATGAAAAATTATTATTTATTTAGAATTCAATGCTAATGAAATTGTCAATTAATTACTCAATCTAATTAATTAGTCCCTTGTATGATGTATATTACAGGCAAATTTTGACAAAAAAAACATTTTGGCGATTTTGATGAAATTGGTGACAAAAAAATCAGACAACCATGGCTACTGATTGAAAATTGTTATATGTTTTGTTCTCTATGCGAGAGTCTCACTCAGTTGTTTACGTGGGTGGGTGTCTTTGCTTATGATCGATTATTTTATATAATAATTTCGCATAACTTCGCAAATCTTTTATGTACTTAAAACCAACTGCCTTTATATGCTTCCTATTTTTAATGAAATTATGGCCTTTAAAATTAATAAAAAAAGCATAGTAAGTAAAATAACGTGCAGTACACAATAATTTTTTAGAAAAAATATTTTCCATTAGTTTCAAGAATATTGGTTTGTATAATAATAAAAGCATATACCGATATTTTAAAACCATTAAAAATCTAATTTGCCAAAGATAGAGCTTTAAATTTGAACAATTTATTTTGCATGAAAGAACAATAAACAATATTTTAGTTCTTTATCCTAAATAAATCACAGACAGTGTGGCACTAAAAACTTAAGTTGATTTCATTTTGAAGTTCTTAGTATAAAATATTTAAACATACTTTCGTGGCACACAGAAAACCCATTAGAAATGAAAACCACCCATAGACTCGTACACATAAAATGATTTTAAAATTAAGTATACAAGAAACCTTTTGTTAATAAATTTTGTATGTTAATTTCTCTATAATGACTTTCAACATTAAATGCTCTGAAATAGTTGTTATAGATTGTATAATTACCTAATTTTATGTTTCTTCTTGGCTACTAAAAGTTGATAATAATAAAATATTTTTGGCTATTTTTTTGTTCAAAGAGCTTAATTCTATATAAAATATCGATTTTGATATATATATTTAGTTACAGTTGTACTTATGAAAATAGCCATACCATTATTAAAATAATATCATCATATATCATTTCTAAATATCATAAATATGTAATATAAAAATATCATTTCAATATTGAACATTTGTATATTCACTGAAAGAAAGAGAATTATATTTAATTTTCGATATGATAAAATCATTATGTACTTCTTTCTAACGAGTGATTTTTTAAGAGCTTGAGAACTTTTTTTTTTTAAAAAAACGCATAAAATTTGCAAAATCTCATCGGTTCTTTATTTGAAACGTTAGATTGGTCCATGACATTTACTTTTTGAAGATAATTTCATTTAAATGTTGACCGCGGCTGCGTCTTAGGTGGTCCATTCGGAAAGTCCAATTTTGGGCAACTTTTTCGAGCATTTCGGCCGGAATAGCCCGAATTTCTTCGGAAATGTTGTCTTCCAAAGCTGGAATAGTTGCTGGCTTATTTCTGTAGACTTTAGACTTGAAGTAGCCCCACAAAAAATAGTCTAAAGGCGTCAAATCGCATGATCTTGGTGGCCAACTTACCGGTCCATTTCTTGAGATGAATTGTTCTCCGAAGTTTTCCCTCAAAATGGCCATAGAATCGCGAGCTGTGTGGCATGTAGCGCCATCTTGTTGAAACCACATGTCAACCAAGTTCAGTTGTTCCATTTTTGGCAACAAAAAGTTTGTTAGCATCGAACGATAGCGATCGCCATTCACCGTAACGTTGCGTCCAACAGCATCTTTGAAAAAATACGGTCCAATGATTCCACCAGCGTACAAACCACACCAAACAGTGCATTTTTCGGGATGCATGGGCAGTTCTTGAACGGCTTCTGGTTGCTCTTCACTCCAAATGCGGCAATTTTGCTTATTTACGTAGCCATTCAACCAGAAATGAGCCTCATCGCTGAACAAAATTTGTCACATTTGAACATTTCGAACCGAACACTGATTTTGGTAATAAAATTCAATGATTTGCAAGCGTTGCTCGTTAGTAAGTCTATTCATGATGAAATGTCAAAGCATACTGAGCATCTTTCTCTTTGGCACCATGTCTGAAATCTCACTTGATCTGTCAAATACTAATGCATGAAAATCCTAACCTCAAAAAAATCACCCATTATATGCCTACCAGCGCACTATGGTTCAAATGACCAAATAGCTTCGCAAAACTAATTTTTATTTTCTGCTTTAATTAATTTATTGTTGTGATATGTTAGACAAACAAAAATACATTTTGTTTTCGATAACGTTTATTAACCTTTTAGCTATAAGCCGGGAAAGTCTGACTTTCGAATAAGTTATAAACGTAATTGGAAACAAGACTTTTTAAAATTTTAATTAATAACGTGCTTTTACTTTACCATACGTTGTATAAGGTAAAGTATAGTAATCATGAAAAAAAAATCGAGGTCGGGATTTCAACGGATTTATATGTTTTGAGGTCTCCTGAATTCATTTTTACTATTTTCGTGATGATGTCTATGGGTGGGTTCGTGGGTTGTTTGGGTTGGTGTGTATGCCACTATTTTTGTGGAGTTTCTACAGGTCATACCGTTTGACATATCAAAATTAAATTTAGCATGTGCCTTCGGTATACGGGGATGAAGAGCTGTATGGTTTTTGGGCATAATCGGGAGAGGGCAAGGGGTATTTTCCTTACCGCCAAATTTTGTGAACGGTCTACAGGTCATACCGTATGACATATTAAAACGGAATTCAGTACGTGACTTTGGTTTATGGAGACGAAGAGCTGTATAAATTTTTAGCATAATCGAGAAGGGGCAAGGGGTTGTTTCTTACTTCTAAATTTTGTAAAGGCTTACTGGTCATGCCGTGTTACATATCAAAAGGAAATTCAGCATGTATCTTTGGTTTATGGAGATGAAGAGCTGTATAAATTGTGGAAATAATCGGGAAGGGATAGTTTACTTAACACTCCAAACCCAAAATCATTAATTTTTTTATTCGAATATACTTTGAACTTTTATTCTTTATGTAATATATCCATAAAAATACCTGTTTCCATAGGGTATGGTAAAATTGAGTGTAGGCCACTCCAATTTAATATATTATAGTTTTTTTCTGAGATAATATTCAAATGTTATTAGAGTCAATTTAGTAGAAATAATTGAAGAGATAATTTTACTTTGAATGGGTTGACCACTGCCCACACTTCTACTTATAATATAGTGTTTTTACCAAAGCTTTATATGTGTGCAAAGTTTAATAATATTTGATTAAGTGGAAATAGTTGAAATGATTAGGTTAAAAAGGTCTGTGCCAGAAATGGCACATTAACTCGCAGACCCTGGGCACAAAATATTCTCTACAGTATAAAACTTCTCTTGGTCATCGTACATGCTACATAGAATTTTGTACCGGTAACCCATCTACTGGCTCTTGCTTTAACGGTCCAATAGCCAGTGATCAGACTTATCACGACTCTCAGAACCCAGCACAATATAAACCTATATTTGTCCGACAGCATATCAGCAGCATTGTTGCACTTGCTTACCAGATTTGATTTGACACTGTGTCCTATCAAGACTTTAAGTGCAGAGAAGTAAATAATATTTACTTTCACGCTTTTGCTTTGTTGCACCAATTGAAGGTTTTAAATAGTTCTAAATTAAAGTTCAATTAATTTTTAAATTGATTTAAATATATATTTATTGAAAACAGAACAAAAAATTATCCTAATTAAATAAATATTTTCATCATTATTTATCATTATTTATTTAAATTTTAATACGAAACCAATTAAAACCTTTACTTGATGAAAATATTTTTTTCTGTGTAGTTATAAAATTGCATTTCCCGTGCATCTGAGTGTATTGCAAAGTTGCATAAGAATCGGTTAAGAAGAAGTAGGTAAATAAGAATATTAGCTATGAATAGTATTGAATTTTCCTCTCAGCTTATTGTGCTTATTTAACGTTTTATAAGATACGATTAAGGAGAAATAGTTAAATATAATAAAGCGTGGTTGAAATTTAAGGGTCGATGTTGATTATCACACAAATTATTTAGGAAATTATTGTCATTTCTTTTATATGGATAATATTGGTATGGTTCAGTTATGTGTGCAACAAAATGTCGGTCAAATGGCTGCCGCGTACTCAGCGGCTCACCTCCATACGAGACTCCAAATTTTCGATAACGCTGAGGCATAATTGAAGTTCTATACCGTTAGTGTGCCGAATTATCTCATCCTTTAGCTCTTGAATTGTTGCTGGCTTAACCCCAAAGAAAGAAGTCCAACTGTGTCAGATCTGATCTTGGTGGTCAATTGGCATCGCCACCACGTGAGATAATACGGCCATTGAATTTGTCCCGCAAAGATACACAATCGATCAACACCTTCCATGGTTCAAATTGAGTTAGTCTGAAATTGAGAAATGTCAAATTAAATGCAGAAAACAACTTGACGTTTATTCAACATCGGCCCTTAATATTTAACCACCCATTATTTACTTTTAACGAGTTTTAACGCATTGAGTTGTCATAGACTACAAAGTTTGATAAGAATCGTTAAAGAACTTCTATAGTTTTGACCAAAGAAAGAGGTCGCCTGAACCATAGTGCAGTGGTAAAATAACCATAACATTACTGTTATTATTTCTAGTTTCAATACTTGTACAAACACATTTATATATTTAGTAAAAAGTTCCCACATTTATTGCAAACATATTTATAATTAGTAGTCATCTATTATTCTGTAAATTATTATGACTGTAAGATTGTATTAAATTAATACATACATATGTTTATTTTTAACGTACGACGGCATACATGTTTGTTACACACCTGCTTTTTACCACAACTTCAAATATAGAATTAGGTTTATAATTACGGTTTTCACAACGCTGAGAATGCATAGAATTCTGTCCGTTTTTGAAAATTTTGTCAGAGTAACATTCAATACATTATATTTTTTTAACCTTCCTTACTATTTTCATTTTTGTGCGACACATTCGCATTTCTCGGTCTCTCAGACCGATTTCAAGTATTTCTCGGTATCTCAAAACTATTCTAAAATTTTCAAAACCTGTGCAGTCGACATATTTTACAAACTAATCTGAAATAACTGAAGTAAAAAAAAAAAACAAAATTAAGCTTTTTTAGCTCACAGCATCAATTTATATTTCATCACAATAATTTAGCATTTTTGATCCTAGACCTAATATAAAAATAAAAAAAAATCATTCACAAAACACAACATTTATAAAATGTTGTTTTTCTATTAACATAGATTTTAGAAGTAAACAAAAAAATAAAATGAATTCAAGAAAAACCAGGAACACTAAAAAAAAATTAATTTCAAAATGCTTAAAATATATGTCTCTTTATGAGGTTAGTCTTAGTAAATTTCAATCAGTCGTTAGAGGTTGTGGCTCGATTCAGCGTCCTGTAAATCTTCAACATCACTTTCCTCGAAGTCTTCTTGCTCAGTATCAGTGTTTGCTTCATACACATCAATATTATATTCGTATTCAGTACCACTTTCCACATCAGAATCTAGATCTGAATCGATTTCATATAGCTCAGATTCAGAATAGCTCTTATGCGCTCAATATCTGCCATATCTAAAGAAAATCTCACGATAATTAACTTTAAACATAATTCTTTTTTTAAATCATATAAACTGATCGCTAATTGTCCATTTTCATCTAAAAATTTCCAATTTAGCAAAACCAACTTACCTGTCGAAAATGTGGCACTTAACTATAAGTCGGTCTTACAGACCGTCTGATTAGCAATCACCGGTACAACACTTCAACTCAAACGCACTTGTTACACTAAAGGTTGTATAATGTGAAATAATGAAGATACTGAGAGAATGATGGAGCTGCCATTTTTTGTTTTCGCGAAATTAACACAAAAGTGATTCATCGGTCTCACAGACCGACGAAATGGTCAGGAAGGTTAAATTCAATAATGTTTTTTAAATTTTAGTTCTTACAAAAACTCGTTTATAACTTGAACAGAAACACTATAGATAACGTTCTGTACATCTGTTAAGATACAAACCACGATTAAATGTTAATATGTTCGCAAAACTTTTAAATAATTATTATCCTAAACATGTGCCCTAGTTTTGATGGAATTGTGGCAATTTAAATCAGTATTTAATCCAGGTAAAAAACAGTAACGTTCAGTACAAGAACTACGGACAACAATCAAATATGAAATAAAATCCCTACCATTGTGTTGCAAAATATTATTAAAAAATATGCTAATATTTTAAAAGCATTATAAATTTAATATGGAGGCATTTAATTTGTTCAAGTCATTTTGTATGAAGGGACAATAAACACAATTTTCATTCTTTTTTTTCACAAATGACAGTGTCTTTTACTAAAAAAATAATTACCACGTTTAACTTTTTTTTTTGTAATAAGTTTATGTGTTTGTATAATAAAATATTTAATCATGGTTTAAAGGGCATGAAAACAGCATTGTAAATGATGTAAATTAGACTAATTTAAAAATTCCGCATTTTACAAACTTTTAGCTTTTTAATCACAAGTTTTTATAAATATATTGTGTAAATCTCTTTGTAATGATTTTCAACATTAATGCTATGTAATAGCTGTTATGGGTGGTATTTATTTTTTCAATTTATGTTAATTTTTTACTATAAAAAGTTGATAATAATATAAGATTTTTGCCCTTTTTTTGTGAAAATTGTTTAATTGATATAATAGTTGAATGTCGATGTGCGTGTATTTTGTTTGCTAAAAGTGGTTTTACACGACGTGTATTTGTCATATGACTTGTCACTTTTCCATGTGTAAATTCTAAACATAACAAACATAACATGTGTATTTTCCATGTGTACAATACATATGACATTTTTCATTTAGAACGTGTTCTATTTTGATGTGACAAAGCATCTGATATCCTGTAATGCCAACTTGATATTTTGCTATTTTAGGTTTTTTGTGTTACCAAAAGCACTAAAAGCGTGGCAAAAGCACTACGTTTCCATCTTTGCATCAGCTGTGGCTGGCAATACAAAACTGTGTGGCGGATAAATTATATATTATAGGTTATGACAGATGTAATTACACATGTACGTTTGAAAGCAAAAATTATAAACCATATGTAAAATGTCCATTTTGACAAACATATGAAATTACAAACACATACAACTGACAAGTCATAAGACAAACACACGTCGTGTAAAACCACTTTAAGTATTATACACATTTAGTTACAATTGTATTTGTTAAATAGCCATACTATTAATAAAATGAAATAAAAATTATATTATTTCTATTAGCTTCTGTTTTTTTTTACAAAACATTTTTAAAATTTATAAGGAAAGAAAGAGAATTAATTATATTTAATTTTTTAAATGCTAAAATCATTATACTTCTGTATACTTATCAGTGCTATTGTTTCTAGTTTTAATACTTATACGGAATCATTTATGTATAGAGTAGTTTGTAAGGAGAAGTAAATTTTTATTACCTTTTAAAAAAACTGTTTAGCAACATTTCAAAATATTGATTAATGGGCCTAGAGGGTTTCGAAATACGGTCACAAATGAACTAAAATTTTGACATTTTCACGGCTGGTTAAAACCGTACAGTTTCTATTAATATGAACAAAAGTGGACTTTACTTTAACGGTTTTAAAATTTGTATTTATTTTTTTTAATTTCCGTATAAATATGCTTTAATAGAAGAAAATAAAGTTTCATTTAAATACCAATATTTATATTGGCTGGTTGAATTTTAAGGGCCGATGTTAAATGTAAATCACACCTAACCGTCAAGTTTTTTTCTGCATTTGATTTAAGATTTCTCAATTTTAGACTAAAACAATTTGAACTAGGGATGGTGTATCTTTTGCGCGACAAATTCAATGGCCGTGTTATCTCACTTTGTGGCGATGTCAATTAGCCGCCAAGATCATGTCATTTGACACCGTTGGACTTTTTTCTTTGGGATTATTTGAAAGAAAAGGTGTACGTCGATAAGCCAGCAACAATTCAAGAGCTAAAGGATGGGATAATTCGGCACATTAACGGCATAGAACCTCAATTATGCCTCAGCGTCATCGAAAATTTGAAGCATCGGATGGAAGTGTAACGCCGAGGTTACGGTGGCCATTTGGCCGATATTTTCTTCCATACATAATTGAACCATACCAATAATACCAAAATAAAAAGAAATGACAATAATTTCCTAAATAATTTGTTTGATAATCAACATCGGCCCTTAAAATTTAACCACCCTTTATAAAAAAAACTCAAAGGACTAGCCGCGTACAGGTATTTCCTTAGGGGTTAACGTAACTGTCGCGTCACAATTTTCTATTTCAAGACTTCTGAGATGCTGAAAATATTTATGGTGAGTCCCGTTCCACACTTGCAATTTTTGTATCTGAAACATTTTTTATTTTCGATTTGAAGTTTCATTCGTTTCCATACTTTTAAAATTGTGTTTCTGACGACTGTATATTTTTATACAGTTATTCTCATGTCGAAAACAGCAATAGAGAGCCGCAGCAGAGTTTCGAGTACATGAAACTTCATACCGCTGCCATTTTTATTTCCTCTCACAACAAAATAAAAAAAAAAAATTATACGTGTTGCAGAAGCAAAAATTACAAGTGTGGAATAGAAGTGACTATTATTTTATTTTATTACCAATTACGTTGTGTGCGTCCTGACAATATTTTGTTCGATTTTGCTTTAAAAGTAGTCCGCACCAAATTTTAAGACTCTTACGTATTTACTTTATATAAAGGTACCCATCTCTGGATAAAATTCTAAAATGTATATTATATTCTAAAAGTTATTTATTCAGTTGGCTATTTAGCAGTAAGTAATTCATATTTTTTGATTATTTTAGAACAGCGCCATCTGTTGCTCAACCGAGTCTAAAATATACCGCTTTCAAAAATAAAAGATGCTTTAAGGTATGCAGTACCTTTAAATCGGTAAAAAAGTCTGCATACTTTCACTCCTTTTTCTCCCCTTTCTCTTAGAAATAAAATATTTTTCCGGAAAAAAGTATAATTTATTTGAGTCAGGATACTAAGGTACCTTCTCACAAAATTTTGTTAAAATCCATCCAGTAGTTTTGACGAGATGCGAACATAGACATACACACAGACAGACAGGAAATGAGTTACTGTATATAAAGATTTTAGCAAAACTATTGTTAATATTATTGAATTGTGTTCAATTTCAAGTAATAATTATTGCCAAATTACAATTACAATTACAATTACTTGTAATTTGAAATTTATAATTTCAATTACAATTATTCAATTAAAATTATCAATTTGGAATTGATAATTTCAAATTACAATTACATGTAAAATAAAATAAAAAATGTTCAATTACAAATTAGAAGTAGTTTAAATTGACTTTAGTTCCTGATTTAAATCACAATTACTTGTAATGTGTAATTTTAATTGTAATTAAAATGTAATTGAATCCCCCATGTCTGTAATGTATATGATCTCACAATAATTACTTACGTATATCTTACGTCTAAAAGAAACGTAATTTTGATGATAATGTTATTTCACAAATGGCGTTTTTCTTGGTCTTCAAGCAATTTGATTCTCCTTGACTATAACCCAACAACTCTTGAGCAGTTGGACGTCAGGATAACATAAGCCTTGTTGATGAAATATGGTAATTACAACCTGTTTTAAGAAATAAAAATTACTTTAAAAACGACTTCCAAAATATTACTTAAAGCGAAAGTATTTAAAAATTTGTGTGACTTGATTCAACTACAATTGCCTACTTAAATAAAGAAATAATTCCAATTACTCTTTCTTTCTGCTTGAATAAAATTGAATTATAGCTTTTATTATGTCTTTAGAAAAAAAAGAATTTCAAGCTTAAATTTTAATATAATTTCTCTTACTGTGTACATATGTATGTACGTGTGTTACGTGTTTTTATGCTCTTCTTACTGTTTTTTTTATTCGCACTCATCAATATTCTACTTATTTCAGTTTTTGTTACAAATTTCAATTTATTTTAGACGTTTTTTATTTTGATGTGTTTGTGTCTAGATTTCGATGAATGTTTCTACATATGTGTGTGGCAATTCTTGCAAACAAACAAAGTGATGATAACAGGAAATAAAAGAGAAAATGAAGAACATTTATATTTTACCATTAAATTGATTATAAAGCTGTTGTATGAGGTTTACGTGATTACAAATGCGCATTAGCGTAGGAGGTAAAATTTTCTCCTGAAAAGGTCCACTGTGCGGCGTGCTTTTTAATCTATAACGGCTTTTGAAGTTATAAGAGTTTTGCTCTATAGAAGAGTACAAAATATCGTCAGCATTTAAGAATATATTCCAGCATATCCCGGAACGATCTAGAATGTTGTGGAATAGTCGAAGATAGCCTGCAGAATATTCTAGAACAGTCTTGAATGTTGTTGAATGTTGAGGATACTAAAAAGCCTTTTTTGTGTGATTGGGTCTCGCCATTGGTAAGGATATATCTATACATATAATAAAATAGTAACTCATTTCCTTCTGTCTGTCTGTCTGTCTGTCTTTCGTTGTTTGTGTTCGTATCACGTAAAAACTACTTGATGGATTTTAACAAAATTTTGTAGTAATCTGGTCCTAATATAGAATACTTTTTTTTTTCTAAAAAATATCTTATTTCCAAGAGAAAGTGGAGAAAAAGCAGTAAAAACGCAATTTCCGGATTAAAGGTGCTAAAATTTTCGATTTAAAACTGGGTTATTTTCAACACGGTTTTTACATTTTTACCACACACTTTTTTATTTCTGAAAGTAAGATATTTGAGAAACTATTACGCAACAGATGGCGCCAGTTGAATAAAATTTGTATTTTTACTATGTGGAATTACATTGTTATTAAAATAATTTAAACACCAATTATAGAGGTTTACAATACTTTTTAGAATTAAAAAATTTTTTATAAATTTTAGTATTTTATCGAGGGATAGGTGCCTTTATATAAATTCAATACATAAACCATAACTGAAGCATTATAAAAGTAAGAGTCTTTTAATTGGTGTGCCAACGACGTGGCGGGCACAGTTAGTTTATCTATAAAACAAGATCCGTCGTAGGTTCGAATGGCAGTTTCTTATCAGTGAAGTGCAGTGAGTGAATTAAAACTGACAGTAAATTATGAGAAATGAAAGAGATACATTGGCTGAATGTAAATTGAAAACAACGAGTAAAACGATTTTTAAGTTAGTGTATCTCCTAATAAAAATGCACAAACCTTAAATAAGACGAAATCTTGACAACTCTGAAGCTAAACGGAAAAAACCATGAAGACAAGCGAGCAGCTGAGGAGTACAAGATTAGTTAAGACCATTCTTAAACAGAACATTTCGGAACATTCTAAAATGTCGCAGAATGTTTGAAATTATTCGGGAACTTCGGGAGCGAGGCCGGGTACCCCATCTACTTTACAGCACATTTAAATTTTTTTCAGGAGAATACTATCTGCGAGGCTTCTGGAAAACACCCAGAGTAAAGTAATTTTTTTTATTATTACAGAAAATGTTGCTAAGGTTTAACCCAGTGTTGATTTTTCTTCTCTTATACATATATTCTTTTTTGTGAATAGCACAAAATAATCCTTTTCCTTTGCTATGTAGCTAAAAAAAATAACTCTAAATAAATAAAGTCGAGTTTAATGAGCGTAAGACTCGATGTTGCATGCTTACGCATATGCGTAGGTTCGGCGATGATGTTTCATCTGTTATTATGGGTGATATAGATATTAAGGAATCAGAAGCTCTTGATGTTCTTGGCATGAAAATTTAGTTTAATGTTCGATGGACTAAACACATTTTTCAATTCTCGAAAGAAGTTTTCAAGTGCCTCGGTTTCCTAAAATGATCTTCGTACTATTAATACCACCTATATCCTGCCGAAAATGGAATTCAACTCTCATGTATGGGCCGGAGCGCCAAAGTCTATTTTGGAGCTGCTCGAACGCGTACAAGAGAGGGCCAAGAAGCTCATTGATGGCTGTAGGGTATCCAACTCTATAGATGCACTTGAGTATCGACCCAATGTAGGGGGTGTATATCACTGTTTCATCGTTACTACAGTGGTATGGGTTCTAATGAAATTAGGGAACTTTTTCCCGATACCCGCACATTTTTACGTTTAGCACGCTTTTCGTTTAGAGCGCATCCATTTGTGGTCGATTGGCCATTGAATCTTACTACGCAATTTCAGGGGAAATTCGTTTTTTTAAGAAAAGTGTTCGTATGTGAAATAAACTCTACCCAGAGGTCTTTCCTGTCACCTTCAATGTATTGAAATTCAAATCGAATGTAAACAACCACTACTTGGTCTTTCCTCCTTCCCATAACCTAATTTCCTAGTTCTGGCCACAATGCATTGCATGAGTAGGGGTCATTCCCTGCGTGCTGATCCAAAAAAAAAAAAAAAAATAAAAAATAATAGTAAAAAGATTTGATGTGTTTTTAATATTCTATTACAATAATTATATTACCATTTAAGATCGCTTCTTGAACTGTATATTTTAAACTAATAATTTATTAAGAATAATTCCTAAGATATATAGATTTATTTAAAATGTCACACAAAAATAATTCCATTCAAAATAAAATGTCTAAAATAGAATTATTTTAGAAATTGATATTCTTCAGCAATTGAAGCCAGAGAAGTACTCAAGAGTAGAAAAATACATTTGGCTTATAAATATATAAAATATAAGTACAAGCTTTGGCTTAGCATTTTTTTTTAATTTAAATCATCATCAGTTTTATAAAGTGTTTTATGTTCATTTTTTATGTATATATGTATATACAAATGCTCAGCTACTGTATTTACATACATAAACTTTTATTTTACACATTTCCTTTTTTATTGTTTTTTATTTAGCCATGAGCAAGCTGATAAAAAAAATCTCAGTAAAAGTGATGAAAGGAGAAAAAATTTGCTTATATCGGTTTAAAATTCATTGATTGATTTTTAGTGCTTTTCGCAGCAAAAAAAAATCGTAATACATTAACAAAAATCTCATTGAGAGATACCCACAAATAAACAATCCGCTTTTGCACATACTGTAAGGCCACAAATATATTTCAATTTTTGGTTTTACAATTACACACTCTAAATCATCTTTTTTACTATCCCAGCAAAAAAAAAAAAAATCACTTAAGTGCTCACTTAAGTGTAAGTAAGTAAAAGTGAATGAGCAAAAATGTACTCACATAACTTTCACACTGCGTAGGGACTCATGCCCTCCTGTTCGCATAAATAGCCAAATGATACCACAGCTTTCAGACGTTAAATATCTGGGTATACATCTTGACCGTCGCCTTACTTGGAAAAGCCACATTGATTTCAAGTTAACACAAATGAAACTAAAAGCAGTACAACTAAATTGGCTTATTGGCAGAAACTCTACCCTGAGCTTAGATTGTAAACTTCTACTGTACAAGTCGATCCTCAAACCAATTTGGTGTTATGGGATTCAGTTATGGGGAACTGCCTCAGCTAGCAATGTAGAAAAAATTCAAAGGCGCCAAAATAAGATACTACGTATGATTACATCTGCTCCCTGGTATATAAAAAATGCGAACATCCACAAAGACCTAAACATGCCATCAGTTAAAGCAGAAATAGCGAAACATGCAGTCACATATCTAAAGAGGCTTGAATCTCATCCAAAGCCTTTAGCGCGTAACATGCTGAATGAACCTGGTTACATTCGACTAAAAAGAAGAGATACTGCTTTTCTTGGCCGTACATTAGAGGGATGACCCGCAAATGATTGCAAAATCCGTGAAACAAACATTATTTTTGTCTAGCACTGGCTGGACTTAAAAAATATATTTTTATTTTAGACTTAAGATATGAGTAATTATTGTTAGTTCAAAAATATTGAAGATACAATAAACAATTTATGAAAAAAAAAAAACTTAAGTGCGAGTCAGATTCTTATACGTAAGGTTAGGCTCCCTTCCATGTGCAATATACAACTTTAAACTTACAAGATTTTATATTTTTAAAGTCCATTTAAATTTTTTTTTATTGCTTTAAACATTTTAAGTAACTGCTTCTTACGGTTCTCTTCTATAAGATTTTAAAGCCTATTTCAAAGCCTATCTAAATTTTAAAAGTGTGCTGTTACTATCGGGATACCCTTTAATTTTAAATTAAATTTCAATACTTGTTAATATAACAAAAATATAGTTTAAAATACTCTGTGTAAATTTCAAGTGTCTGCTTCTTATAGTTCATTAAATAACCCATATAAGTGAAAGACATATCACTATCGGAGCACCTTTTGATTACACTGGTCAACAAAAAAAATTTTTTATATCCTTGAAACGTTGCTGGGTATTACAAAACTATTTTTCGAGCTGATTCCAAATCTGGGCTTAGATTGTTTTTATTTTAGTTTCCTCAGGACAAACGGATTAAATTGGAGTTCACGGGGGTTTCAGCACAAAAATCGTAAATTAAAAATATTGCTAAATATGTAGTTATTTAGAATTTTTTTGCATATTAAGCATCTGACAAGCCCCTTTTCAGAATCTTCTAACATGTTGTTACACTCCTTGGTAATTTAGTACCGTTGAACTCAATTGCTGTTTAAATTCTCTGATAGACTGATTGGTTCCGCGCTAGTCTATCAGTTTGTGAGTTGCCGGTTCTATTCCTGCTAAAGACTCTAGGTGTTTTCTGCAGACAAGCAAATTAATCTTTCAACATTTCCCCAATCTGCGACGAAATAAATATTCATTCTTTGATCTTTGCCTTACGGATTTAAGTAAAACCTGCACCATTTTTGTCCGAGATTTTCAGAAAATATTTAAAATGTTCTAAATTAATAAATGAAGGTGGCAAAAGGAAATTTTTGGATCGACCAAAGGCTGCAAATGGACATAATTGCGAGAACGATACATAGACATTTTTGTACTTGGCTATTTTCAACCTAAAATTTCAATCTGCATTTGAGACAAATTTAAATTAGACAAATTTTAAATAAGGTCCATCAGATATAGGTCTAGGTTTCGATTTTGGTCCCTAGAGTTTTCGAATCCTACATTCTTGAATCACATTCTTGATTACTTTGTGAATC
This sequence comes from Phasia obesa, assembly GCA_949628195.1. NCBI lineage: Eukaryota > Metazoa > Arthropoda > Insecta > Diptera > Tachinidae > Phasia > Phasia obesa. The sequence goes on along the minus strand of OX451215.1, from coordinate 21,642,816 downwards.
TTCACCGATGGTTCCGGCACTGGTAAATTTGAAATTGTTGATTCCACAAACAGCTGTCCCAAAGAAACTAGAATTGCTTAGAAAGAATCGAAGCACAGATTCAGAATCAGCACAAAAATACGTCTGAGATCACTTAGCAAGGTCTTTAGGATATAATCTTGGTTACCCAGTGTTATTAGTCATTTTTGTCATAGCGGCTGTAGTAATTCAAATTTTTGGAAAATTTGAAGTCAGGCGGATAAAGGAATCGATACACTAGCCAGAACAATAGGATTACAAATTTACACTTTGGGTACCCCCGGGGGTTCCAATTATCATTGCAGTACATTCTCACAAGCCTTGACGCGGTGCTCAAAGGGAAAATAATAGGGGCACCAGACGCTAGGGTTCCTGGAGCCCAAATCTGTAAGAAAAGGTCTGTTGTTTTATAACACGGGTGCTCTTCGAGGCCAGACCAGTGCCCAAAGGACTGGTACCACGGGAATCGGTAGCCTCACAGAGACCCTCCCGTCTCTGTGACCGGTTATTGGTGAGGTCCCCTTCGGTGGTACACGTGGTGGCTCTGGTTTAAGATCGATGTATGCAGGGTTGGTGCATTGTGGATCAAAATGTGCTGTTGCATTCCCAACAGAAGGAGTTGGATAGTCTCCAACCCCTAAGCAAAAGGTTAAAACATGGGTCCATGACTTGACATGTTTTAAAAATTGCTACTCACTGTGACTGTGTGACACACCTCAAAATTCGTATATCGTGACTCTTACACAGGGCACGTTATCGAAGGGTGCGCCGTTACTACGCATTGGGGGCGCTAGTCTAAATCTTTATTTCACTCGGTGATAAGACCACCGTCGAGTAAGGCCTCACGGCTAGGTATCGACGTAAATCTTTACCCTTTAGGTACGGAATACTAAAAATCGATCGAATAATTTCTTTAAAATTAAATGCATTTTAATTCATTTCTTTTTTTTTTTTGGTTAATTCCAGAATTTTAGTTCATGATAAATTAAAATTTTACTATTTTAAAATTATGTATAGAAATGAATGCGATATTAATATATTCATAAAATCTCAATTCATTGCATTAAAAATTCACATTTTCATTTGAAAAAGAATCATTCAGTTACGACACAAACGCAGCAGATATGACGCATACATTTTGTGTGTTTGTCTGTCTGCTTTTCATTTGTGTTCACATCACGGAAAAACTACTAGATGGATTTTAACAGAATTTTGTGAGGAGGAAGCTTAACATCCTGATTTGAATATAGGATACCTATTTTCCGCAAAAAACCTTATTTCCAAGAGATAAAAAAAAGAAAAAGCAGTAAAAGTATGCCGACTTTTTTCTACCGATTTCAAGGTACTGCATATTTTAAGGCATATTTTGTTTTTGAAAGCGGGATATTTTAAACACGGTAGCGCAACAGATGGCGCTGTTTTAAAATAATGAAAAAAAATATGCATTACTTACTGCCAAATAGCCAATTGAATAAAATTTGTATTTGATTTGATATTACGATTAAAATATTTTAAACACCTTTTACAGAGCTTTACAATAACTTTTAGAATTTTAGAATTTTTACAAATCTTATAATTTTACCCAGGGATGGGAACCTTATATAAAGCACTATAAAAGTAAAAGTTTTGCAATTGCTGTGGAATTAATAAAATTAAAGGAAAAATAAAAGTTTTTATCTTTATTTATGAATAATAAACATATTATTCTACTAATCAAAAAAGAAACCATAAAATGGGACCTTGTAAAGTAAATTCTATTTCGTAGTTTGCATCCCTTCCTCCCTATCCGACCTATGATAGAAACACATTAAATGAAGTGATTTTCAACGAAAATACCACTACTTTGGTTTGTATTTCGTCAATGTATTTGCTCATGAGTGGTATGCTCTTTTTTGCTGGGATGTTTAGCAAATCTCTATTAAACTCGATTGCTAAAAAATGAATTCAAGTTAGAAAAAAATAATAAACATGATAAAGGCCCATAGAAAAACCTGAATATAATTTTTTTTATTTGAATATGAATACGTACACATTTGAATATATACCAGAATGTAAATGTAGTTGCACGTATGTATGATATCTGCTTTATACTCTTTTTCTCACATATAGAAGCTATTGTCATAGCTGCATGTACAATTGTTTGCTCTTTAAAAGCACCATCAGCAACAACAACACCAGGCCTTCAGTTTGTAAATTTATCACATCTGTTGTGATGAACAAATAGTACATAGATACACCACAGTTTTGTGGGATTTTATGGTAAAGTAAAAAATCTATCATATTTTGTAGGCAACAGTAAATAATATTAATAAGAATTTTATAGGGTATGCCAAAATTCTTGTAACATTTGTGACCCTATGTGCAGTGTAGATTTAGAAAATAAAAAAAAAATAATTTGAAAACTATCAACACGCAAAAAACATGGTTGAGGTAACCATAATCTACGAGCAACATATGATTGTTAAATTATATGGTTGTAGTCAAACCATATTATTATTAAACATTACAGTATTAAGGTTGAAAACTATATAATGTCTTATGGCCTTCCTTCCTTTTTTTAAAATGGCCTACAGCGATAACCTTAAAACGTCCACCGGGAATATAACCGACCGGGAATACAACCGAAAGCAGCAACTCACACTTCATCGTTTTCTTTTTTTTTATGTAGTTTAAGCTACCGTCAAACAGCGCGTGATTTTTTGACGTTTTTAATTACTTGCACTCTCATGAACTTACGGATAGCAGAATTAGGTTGTTTTGGCTTCAACAATTCCCTTGGCATGGGAAGCACCACCAAAAGGCTTAGCAAACAACTAAAATTTGTTCAATGCAACCATACATTGTTACAAAGAACATAATGTGGTTCCTGTGACCATACCATAACCATATTTTTTTCTTTCAGTTAAAGCTATTACAAATGAAGCTTGAACTAGATTAAATAATAAAACTGTGACGGTCTCATTTTTAAATAAACTCATCCTAAGCGATAAAGGACATTTTCCTTTAAAAAATTTTCATTGTCAAAATTGCAGCATTTGGGGTTTATTTGATTGTCGAGCCAGATTTCTAGCCACAACGTGTTACTGTTTTCAACAGATTTTGAACGGCAGTACAATATCTAGTATTTCTTTGACAGAAAAAGTGTATAAGTTGTAATATTGGGGACGTTCATAAGACGTAACTGTTAAGCTCAACAGTTGGCAACAGTTTCGTAGCAATTGAGCTCAACAGTTACATCTTATTAACGTGCCCAATATTACAACTTGTACACTTTTTCTCTTTTATTATTTTTTTTTTCAATTGTTTACATCTATCAGCTTTTGATATTGCATTTTCTAAGACGTAACTGTTGAGCTCAACTGCTACGAAACTGTTGCCAACTGTTGAGCTCAACAGTTACGTCTTAGAAAATGCAAAATCAAAAGCTGATAGATGTAAACAATTGAAAAAAAATAATAAAAGAGGATCAAAGAAGCAATTTAAATTAACTAAATTAATTATTTTAGCTGAAAATTATGGATAAGAAACGGTATAACTCTCTTCTATTAGCTATTTAAGCTGAGCACAACATGTTGACTTTAGGTAGCTAAAATATTTTATGATACAAAAATACCCAACTGTTGAGTTGAGCACAACTAGTCAACAACCCGTTTCTAAGACAAATACTCAACCGTTGCGCAACAGTTACGTCTTATTAACGTGACCATTGTTAATTTTGCTTTATCTAGCGCTGAGTAGGTATTTCTCACTCATTCTCACTGGACATGAGAGAGCATATGCTTTGCTTTTAATATTTTCAGCGCTCACGTGTGAGTGTGTCGGCATTTTATTATTTCTTTATTTTTTCTATATTTTTTATTTTCATGAAATTATATTTTTTGGTTTTGCACACACATCATTGCTCATGAATGAATCTGCTTGTTGTATATTTTCTTTCACAGCACACGATGGAGAAATGTGCACATTTTATGAGTGAAAAATGAAAAATTTTAATTTTTTATGGATATTTTTTATGGTCTGATTATCTCTTTATATTTGAGCCTATTCTATCGGTTATTATTATTATTTTTATTATTATTATTATTATTATTATTATTATTATTATTATTATTATTATTATTATTATTAATTCTAAACGAACAAGCCCACATTTAGATGCGACTAAAAGGAGGATATTCAACATTGCATTTACGAAGTTCAAGCACTTTTGGGCAAATTGATAATCAAAAATTTTGGCAAAAACGGCAAAACCTTACCGGTTTTTTATAATATACGTCAAATACACTTCTACAGCAACAATTTATAAAACCAAAAAATAAAAATTTGCGCAAATTATGGAAAACACTTTATGCAAAAAATTAAAAATTTTAATAATTTAAAAATAACAAAAAAAAATTTTAACCAAATTTAAGTTTGATGCAAAATATAATTTTTTGGCTACAATTTGGATGTCATGTTTTATCATTCACTGCTTACAATATTTTCTCCCTTTACATAATTTTTTTTTTTTTTAGCTTCTCGTACTCCCAACAACAATTTATGAATATGAGCGGTGATTTAAGTAAAAAATAAAAAAAAAAAATAAAAATAGTAAAACAAAATTTTGTCTTAAATCAATAAGCTCACATTTTTTTGCATGTAAATGATTCGATATGTTTGTATTATTTGTGTTTTGATTCCGTTTTTTAATACGCAATTGAAGTTTTATCTTTTTGTTATACATTCTTTAAATCCACTTTAATTTTTTTCTTATGTAAATTTATGGGATTTTTATGGCCTTTACGGTACGTAGAAAGGGTATATATAATTTTGACATACCGTTTGTAATTTTAACAATAGTTACTTGCGAACGTATAAAGTATATTTAAACTGGCTACTTATATATAGGGGACTCTGTGTACGAAACGGGGGAAATCTAGCAAAATACAGACATGAATAGGATAGTGGTACCTGCCATACAAAAAAAATCCATTGTCTAGCAAAAAAAAAAATTGGATAGGAACAGTGGGCGTCGTACCTTGCATATAAACTGAAACAGTTTTGTCGTGAGAATAGCGAGTTAAAAGTTGAAAATTCTTTCCAAGTGTTTAATGTATTTTTTGTGGATCGGATAGCTAGTTTTCAATAAAATTTTACGAACAAATTTTAACTTGTTCAAAAACTAAAAAGTACTTACAATTCAGATGTCGAAGTTTCGCTCAAAATTTCAATTTCACCAAAATATCACTCTACCAAAAAATTAAATTTTATCCAAGAAGGTCAATGTTCACAAAACTTAACAAATGGGGGGTTAATAGAACGCTAATTTATTCAATTAAAATATCAACAATCATAAAAACACTAAATTGCCGTCGAAAATAAAAAATCGTAAAAAAATAAAATCGTTGAGGAAATTTGCAACATTAAAACTATAAAGCGAGTCTAAGATTACTGGAAAATTCTAAATTTCACTAAAAAGATCATTTTTCAGCAAAATGTCTTCTTATCTCTTCTTAAACAATAAAAAAATAGGATAGTTTTTTTCCGCAAAAATATCTCATTTCAAACTTGTCAGCTGGAAATTTTAAACACTATTTAAAGAACTCTACAATAATTTTAGAATTTTATATAAATTTTAAAATTTTATTTAAAGCCTATAAGGCTAAAAAATTAATTTAAGAAATGTAAAAATCTAAGTACGCAGCTCGACAAACAATAAAATTGCATCATATAGTAAATATTCAAGGCTTTTAGTTGAGGACACTGTTAAAATTAGAAGAGTTGAGTAAAATTGCATAAGTTTTTATTGCCTTTTTACGATTTTTAGGGGTTTGCAATATATTTTTTGTGGCGATAGATTTTGTATTGATTTTATTTCTGTGAAATGCTATATTAACAGTTGCTTATATTATTTTTTAGAACAAATTTTTTTTAAATTTTTATGTAAAAATTTTTTTCCCATTGCGATCCTAAAAATGTTCAGTTTTACTTTTATACTTTTATAAGAAAGTTGCTCGTTTTTGCGCCTTTCCACTTGCGAGTTTTTCCAAATTTCCAAATTGCGTGTACCTAAGCGGGTACATTCATATAGACCTATATTCTTATGTTGCCACATATAACCATTTACATGTTTTACATTTTATTATAGTATGTTTATATTATAAACATAATTATGGTTGTATTTTACAATGTTATTTTTATGTAAGACAATAATATGTTCCAATGTGAATAATATTATTATTATGGTTTAAAATAATATGATTTGAATATATCCATAATATGTTACCCTTAGATTATGGTTAACTCAACCATGTTTTTTCTATGCATTTATATACGACGTGGCGGGCACAGCTTAAAAAAAAGAAGTCAAAAATTCACTAAAAAATTAAAACTCACAAAATCAAACAAAATTTTTTTGCAAAAGAATTACAAAAAGAAAATGCAAGAAGCAATAAAAAAAAAAACCAAAATCAATTAAAAATCTTTATGTTTGTGTACGAGTATTTGTCTGCTTGTTGTTTAATTCCATTTTCATTTTCAATTTCAATTTTAATTGCCTTATAGTTTACAACAGTTGTTCGTTTTAAATAAATTTTCATTTTACTGAAACAGCTGCACGTATACAATTTTATCTTAACCTGCATTCTAATAGATTTTATTTTAAGAAGCATTAAAATAAGCTTATTTGTCGGTATTTACAGCAACAAATTTAAACTAAAATCTTTATTTAATTAACTGATTTTATATATTTATAAAATGTTTGAAACATCCAAAACATTTTTTACTCTGAAAGCAGTAGTTATTTTTCGTTTGTTTTTATTCAAATCTATTTGTTCTTATTTGGTTTTATTTAAATAAAAAGTTTTTCATAGAAAAATATCTGTTTTATATTTTGCATTTAAAGTATTTTAATGAAAGAGTTTCTACAAAGTTGTTTTGTTTTACTTGAGGTGTATTTTTAAATTAAATTTTTTTTAAGTGATTGTTTTATTTTTAGTTTTTAAAAAAGAAAACTAAATATTTTAACGACAAACAATTCTCACATAAATAATTTAAAATTTTGAGGCGTCAAGTTATTTACCCAAGAATATATATAAAAAACAAAGGATTTTTAAACAATGAAAAAAAAAAAGATTAAATAAAAGAAAAAATAATGAAATAAATGAGATTTTAATAAAACAAAAAGCAAAATTTTAATAACCACTAAGCTTCTTTAGCTGAAATTAGGATTTGACTTTACACCAGACAATGAAATATCCTTTTAGCAAATGAAGGCAGCTTTATATTATTGCCACCACCAGTAAACCACATCAACAATTCAAGTATTTATTTCTTGTGTGTGTGTGTGTGAGTGCTTGTTTGTTTGTGTGTGTGTTAGTACACTCCATTGTTAATAAATTAAGTTTATTAAAAATTAAGTCTACATTATGTTTTACTACATACCATAAACGAACGTGTACAATGAAATAAAAATAAGCGAAATAAAACATATATGGAAAAGTATTGTTATAAATATAAAATTTATTATATCACTAGCTGTGCCCTCCACGTCGTGGGCGTCCTGGTAATATTTTGCTCGTTTTTGCTTTGAAAGTATTCCACACCTATTGTAAGACTTACTTATACAGAGTAGTAACTAAAAATGCAACTAAACTAAGAAGAAACTAACAATAACAGAATTTTATAGCCACACTCAAGTCGTAGTATTCTTTCCAAGTTTTAAAAATTAACGCTAAATAACCAAAATAATGTGATAACATAATTACCTAAATAGGTATTTCACAAAATAACCAAATTATACAACACGTACGCGACTTGAAACACATACAAATTTTATTCAATTGGCTAATTGGCAGTAAGTATTTCATATGTTTCAGCGCCATCTGTGTTTAAATGTCAAAAATTAAGGGTGAAGTGCCGTACTAAGTAGTTAAAACGATCTGCGTTTTAAAATATACAACTTTCAAAGATTAAAGGTGCCGTGCTGTACTAAGCAGTACTTAGTTCCTCCTTAAGACATGCTACATTTTACAGTTTATGTATTTTTTTTACTTTATAAAAAATAAAGTATTCATATCCGGTTAGTTCAACTGCATACCTTCACTGCATTTTCTCCACTTTCTCTTAGAAATAAGATATTTTTGTGGAAAAAAAAGTATCCTATATTGGGACCAGGGCACATACATAGGTACCTCCTTACAAAATTTTGTTAAAATCCATCCAGTAGATTTTACGTGATGCGAACGTAAATGATAAGCAGACAGACAAACGGAAATGAGTTACTACTCTATTATATGTATAGATAATAACTGTAATTACTATAAAGTTGTTTGTATAGAATATTTTAAATTTCACAAATTTAATTGTAAATTGTGGTTATCAAAATACAAGTGTCTTTTTAAATCATGTGATATTTTGACACTGATGGACGTTTTGTGACCGAAATATTAACCATAGTCTCTGTAAAATCTCCCATAGTGATTTAAAAATGTTTAATAAAAATAAAAAATTTCAAAGCTAATTTTCGCCAAAACTAAGAGAGATAACCCATTCAAGTAAACACATTTTTGCACATATTTTTAAAAAATCTTAACATTTAAGTTATAAATAAACTTTTTATATCGTTTCGCAAAAAAAGGCCCACTCTACTCTGGGGGCCCATCCGTACGCACCTCCACTCACAAACATACCTGCTTTACCTCTGCGAAATTTCAATAATAAATCTGTAGTGGATTATGAGCTACGGAATTGTTTCTAAAAAAAAATGTTTTTAAGCCACTGTCCTCCGTGGATCGAAATAAGTCAGTTTATACTTAAGCACCATTAAAAAAAATTTAACAATCTTATTTCCAAAGAAAGAACATAAAATCTGGCGAAAAAATCAAGCTTTCAACATACTTTATCGCAATTTTATCACGGCAGCTTTTTCACGCACAGTGACTTTCAGTTGGGTGCAGATTTTGGATGGGTTTCATAATTATAATTTTTTTTTCCAAAAAGGCTGGTGGAAATGACATTATAGTAACCATAATCTAAGAGCAATATGTTGTGGTTGAATTATATGGTTATATTCAAACCATATTATTTTAAACCAAATAATAATATTGTTGTCATTGGAACATCTTACATAAAAATAACATTGTAAAATACAACCATAATTATGTTTATAATATAAACTTACTATAATATAATGCGAAACATGTAAATAGTTATATGTGACCACGTATGAATATATTTATTAAATAACAAAAAAAAAAACGAATATTTCCATTTAGACTTACTCGTATATACATATTTTGATATTTTTGCTTACCTTTTTATATGTTTGATATTTATACTTATATATTTATACTTTATTTTTTGTTATTCCGTGTGTAATTTCTACAATATTCATTTCCGACCCCATAAAGTATATATATTCTGGATCCTTATACATAGAGAAGTTGATTAAGCGATGTCCGTCTGTCCGTCTCTCCGTCTGTCCGTGTTAGTGTGGTAATGTCATTTGCCAAGGCACCAGAAGAGATACAAAAAATTTAAGCACACCAATCTGTCAGGCATAGTTTCGAAAATTTTGGCATTGCAATTCAGCAACATCGGATCATTCCTTTGAAGGCTACGGGCCAAAAACACGCCCACCTATATTTTTTCACGTGTTTTTTTAATTTTGTTTGGCTTTAATGATTCTGTTTTGACTTTTTTTGTCAAATAAATATTAGACTGCGACAGGTAGATCGCAAGGAGTGCATACAGATCTCGGGGGATCAATAACCCCCTGCGAGGGGCGATTTTTGTTTGTTTTTAGATTGGTAGGGTTTTTCTGCTTTGATTTGTATTAGAGACCTTAATAGAAAGCAATACGCATAGAGGTAGCCAATGGACCCACAGAGTACCCACTAACAAATAGGAGCAGTTAAAAGGACCCCCCATGTGTCAATATGATGAAATTTTTTTTTTTTGTAAGGATTTCTTTTTGCTTTAGTCTGACCATTCTAACTCAATATAGATTGGAGAAAGATCTAAAATTTAACAAAAAAATTTCAATCAAATTTAAAAAAAAAAAAAATTTTAAAAAATTAAAAAAAAATTTAAAATTTTTTTTCAAAAATATTTTTTCAAAGCATTTTCAAAAAGATATTTTACAGAAAAATATTCGAAACTAAATTTTTTTAAAAAATTTTCCAAAAAATTTTCGAATAAAATTTTACAACAAATTTTTAAAAAAATATTTTTACAAAAAATTTTTACACACAATTTTCGAAAAATTAAAACAAAAATTTCAATATTTCTTTGAAAATGAAAATCATGACTGCAACATAACATATATTTAATATTAAAAATATACATATGTATGTATGTGTGTATATAGAGTAACATATTTTTTTAAATGCGTTTGATTTTTAAATAGATGATATCTCTGTTTTAAAACCTAGGTGCATTAAACACATAGACATCATCAGAATACCGACTACAAACTGATAAAAATGAAACGTTGTGGATGTCGTCAACTTAGGCTAATTTCTATTTTATTCAACAAAAGAAAATGTCACAAAATTGCAAATTAAAAATTCTAATGCAAAAAAAAGTTTTGGAGGAAATATTTACAATTTTTTGAAAAAGTTTTTTAATTTTATAAAAGCAAAATAAGTATTTCTACACAATGTCAGAGTTTACGATGTAGCTGTCGGCTTCAATATCATTAAGTAGCTGACAACACGGCGACAATTGTAGCAAACGGAATTTGTTTTCATTTGTCTTCTTTTTTTTAACTCATGAATAATGAGTTTATCTCATACGAATTTATTTAAGTAAAGAGTCAACAATATGGATAATGCTGTACATGGCCGAATATAGCACTTTTACTTGTTTTAGTTTAAAACTATCATTTACAATAAAAAAACAAATTTATTTGTTGACAACAAATTTACATTTAATGTTTTTACGGTTTTAGATGAACCGATAGCTTACGCATATATTTCTGAACTGAAAAAAGGCCAAAACCAAAATATCTATTTTTAAACCAAATATTATTTTTTTATTTGTAGTCATACTTAACATATTATGTTTAATAATAATAATAATAATAATAATAATAATAATAATAATAATAATAATAATAATAATAATAATAATAATAATAATAATAATAATATATTATGGTTATAAATATAATTTTATTTTTTAATATTAAAAAAAATTTAGTTGTGGTTTGAATTTTAATATGGTTCAAATCAAACATGTGGCTTTTTTTGTGCGTACAACCGTTAAATGATTAATTGTTAACAAAAACTTGTTTATCGTTCGCAAAATATTGTTTAAAATAACTATAATTTGTTCACAGCAAACATGTATTGTTACAGAGAACATAGTGTAGTTGCCGTGACCATACAATAACCATGTTTTTTCTTTGCGTGTAGTATATAAATAAAATAACATAATATAATATAACAAGATATTTTTAGGGTTCCGATCCTATAGGCTAAACATGTAATCCTTAAGATCGATACAATATCGCTCTGTCCGTCTGTTACATGGCTCTATCTTTCTCTTGAAACATGGTCATGATCGCTATAACAAAAAATAAATAAAGTTACATATTAAAGAGGGTCCCAATACAGACGTAATTTTTCATCATATGGCCTTATATTCTCAACCGTTAGAACAATTATAAAGAATAAAAGGGTGTAATACGGTATATACCATAGATAACACATAGATAGTAAACTGAAACGTCAAAAACCTAAGTCTTTTGTCAAAAAACCTAAGTCTAAGAATGTATTGGTAGGCAAAATTGTATAAGTGTTGGTTTAAACAAAAATTCCCCGCAGCACCTAAACTGCACATAGTTGTATAAAATATTTTGTAAAAACAGAATATTTTTTACATTCAATTTTAGATGTTAAAATTGAATAATTATTTTGCTTTTTAATAAAAATATGAATTTTGTATTTTTCTAATATATTTATGTGAGAAAAACGTTAGATTGAATGCTAATTTTAAATATTTATTATATTGATTTGAAAATTTTCATCCCCTAAAAGACCAAAAAATACAATACTGTGTAGAAATAAATTTCACCAAACAAATGTCAACCAAATTAAATTCATTTTGTATTAAAAAATTTAAAATACAATAAATTGTTAAATAATTTTTTGTGCAAAAATTTAAAATTGTTTAAATATTTGGAAAGTGTAATGGAATATTGCGTAATAGTGTCTAAATGTGAATAAAAATTTTACTCCCCTATGTGTGTTGAACTCACACCGTACCCGTATGTGTGAAGAAATTTGTAGCCACGTTTTTGACATTTGGAGAGTTGGCCATCTATGTGTTATCTATGGTATATACCTTAGAAATACCGTTATAAAAATTAAACAATACATTTCTTGAACTTAATTTTTAAATTAAGACATTCTAAGATGATTTTATGTTGGATGTAATCGGAGCCGAATCGTCTATGGACTTGGTCGATGTGAAGATGAAATTCATGGGTATATTATAATTAGTAGAGCTCTTCTATTTATATTTAAACTTAATAAATTGTTAAGTTATGTTCCCCTTCTTGAATATTTGAAAGATTTAATTGTATGGTATATGCAAATATGGGTTGAAGCGTCTGAAAAAAAAAATGAAAGGAAGTCTGTATTTACATACATAAGTATGTTTGTATGTATTTAAGAAAGCATGGCATAAATCTGTGGCTATGTTTATTATGACAACAATGTAATTAATTTTTTTTTTTTTTGTTACGTAATAAGTTATTTTTATGCTGACATAGAATAGGCATATACAGGTGTACATATACACCGTTTTAAATATTCCTTAGCAAACACACAAAAGCATAGTCATGACTCATGTGTTTTCTTGTAAATGTTTACGTACTTAGTTTGTCGTAAATTGTCTTCTTCTTAAGGTTGTCAAAATTAAATAAACAAATAGAGTGATAGTGAGAGATAGAGATAGAGAGAAAGACAGTAACTGGAATATAATATGTAGATTTTAATCAAAAATTATGCCAAGAAAATAAAAAAAAGTTGTTCCTTTCGTGTGTGCATATGTTGGTTGGTTGTTGCTATACATTTGTGTACGACTGAATTAATTTCAAAAGCAAATTACACTAAGCCAGTCGGCAAAAATTGTTTTGTTTTTCTTACCAGTTTTATTCGCTGCATATTTGTGGTAGAAAAATCATTGTGTTGTTCAGACTTGTTGACTAATCGATTTCAATAATATTCGAGTGAATGCTACTTTTTACCAAATATTTCAAGAGAAATTAATAAAGATTTTATTTAGAGAAATTTAAAAACAGAAAAATAAAAACTGAATCCAATAATAAATTTAAAATCCTTAGTTATTTGTTTTATAATCAACTAGCTGTGCGCGCCACGTCGTGGGCGATATGATGATATTTTGCTTGATTTTCCTTTGAAATTATTCCACACCTATTGTAAGACTTACTTTTATAGAGTAGCACCTATCAAAGAAAAATGCAACTAAACTAAGAACAGAATTTTATAGCCACACACTCAAGTCGTAGTATTCTTACCAAATTATAAAAATTAACGCTAAGTCACAAAAATAATGTAATCACACAATTACCTAAGTATGTATGTGTTTCACAAAATAACTAAATTATTCTAAACGTACGGACGTACTTAACCCGAAATAACCCATGGTTATCATATGGTAATGTAAAATATGCCGTTACATTTACAACAATTACACCAAAACGACAAAACAAAACTTCAAGAGAATAAAGCTATTTAGTGCAAAATATTTGAAGCTTCAAAAGAGAAAATAAAATTTCTGTTTTTCTGAGTTAAAATAGCGAAGCTTTGGCGTTTAAAATTAAGTTAAAAAAAAAGTACGTAAGTCCCATTTTTAGATATGGCACGTCAGTAAGCACACGTGATTATTAACACCTACTCAACCCATTTAATAATAATTACTTCAATTGATAGCTAATGAATCAAACTATAAAATGCGAAATTGTTTTTGTAGAAAAAATGTTTTTTTGTTTCATTGTTTCATAATTTACTTATGGCGTAACCATATGGTAATCGTGGGTCGCCTAGGGTACAGGTTTTTGTTTGCATTTCATGTGTTTTTCTCTGGCTTTTTAGATATTTTTCTACTATATTCATTTATATTTTGTTGGTAATTGAAAAAAATAACCACCTTTAGAGACTTACCTTTGCAAAAAAATGTGAAAATCGCATCCACAAAAATGACTGAACATTTTCATCCAGAACAAAATCTTTTTTTCGAGAAAAGCATTATATCTTACTTTGGTATAACTTGATATAAGCAGTTTATAAAAGGCAAACCATTACGATTTGGCTGTTTGGTCTCTTTGCACTCCATCAGGGTATTAGGCGCACTTCGAAATCTACCAGGAAAAAAGTCCTTGTTTGAATGTTGAGTATGAAGCGAAGTTTGGAAAATGCGTTGCTCCTTTTGTCAGTATGATTGATGATTTACCTGATACATTGAAATCGCTGCCATTTTCGTTTTACTTTGATAACTTGTTATCCTTTGTTGGCTTATCTCAAATAATGCTACCGAGACAATCCGCGAAAACAGTATTGCAAAGAGGTTAGTCGGATTCAATTTCGATTAGAATCACTGGTATTCGTTTGGTGAAATCAAAAGATAACAATGTTTCATGTATGTTATCTAACAGCCTTGGTAAAATGAAATATGAAATCAATGGCACCGATCACGGAATACAACAAATATGTATATGTGTAAAGTAGAGTAGACCGATTCGATTAAAATCTGTCCCAATACCTCATCACATGCATAGAAAAAAAGTGCTCTAGCATGGCTTACAGATGCGTACTACAGACAACGCCTCAACTAGAATTTCAACAACAATTGGCAGTACACTACTACAATTATTGTGATTTTTTTAAGTCCAAAAAGATTTTTTACTCTGGTAAAAAACTTATACCCTAGGCGTCCCACGGTTACCATATGGTAACGATAGTTTTTCGCATTTTCCGGAAAATTGTAAAAATGTATTGAAAAATTGAGTTCATTTTCGTGCTTAAAAGGTCGAAATTTATAAGCATATGTATTTGCAACAAAATCTAAGTCACAAAATGTTCTGGGAAATACCGGGTTAAAACAAAAACAAATTTTATTCAATTGGCTATGTGGCAGTAAGTAATTTATATTTTATCAGATCCATCTGTGTTTAAATATTAATAATTAAAGGTGCCGTGCCGTACTAAGCAGTACTTTTATACCCGAAAGCGTGCTTTCACTGTTTTTCTCCACTTTCTCTTGGAAATAAGATAGTTTTGCGGAAAAAAGTATCCTATATTAGGATCAGGATACTTAGGTACCTCCTCACAAAATTTTGTTAAAATCCCTTCAGTAGTTTATACGTGATGCGAACGTAAATAAAAAGCCGACAGACAGACGGAAATAAGTTTCTTATATGCATAGATAAACATATCAGTCACGTTTTTTCCGATTTTAATTATCATAATGTAAATTTTTGGGAATAAAAATTTTCGTTTTGTTGAAATTGAGGCGCCAACCGGTATAGCGTGTTTTGGATCAGATTTTGCTTTCTCAAAACACTAGCGTCAATCGTTGCGACAACAACGCAATTGTTTCTACAATTTTAATGAATCGTTATAAATAGTGCAACAATAGAAGCAACTTGATTTAGTTGTTACATAGGGTTGCCACGTGTGTACTCAAGGAATGTTTAGTCTCATACTTTTGATTTAATTTTGTAAAAGCAAAAACAGAAAGAAATTCATTTCATACATAAAACAATGATACTAAAATGGGTAATCTTTTCATAATTTAAGCCTCATTATTAAACTTGCTAATAGCTAAAGTTAGGATTTTTTGGGAGCGATAAGTAGATTGTCGTAAATAAATAAAAATTATTTTTAAAAGTTTTTTTTTTTTTACTTCAAGTATTAAAGTTAAAGAAGAATAAAACGACATAGAAAATACCCGAATAATAACCCCATTGCTGTAACACTAGAAAAAGTAAAAATTTTTTTAAAAGAGAGAAACACAAAATACATAAAAAAAGAAATAACAGATTACAATAAGCATTCTAAATTTGACATAATCAAATAATTTGTTTCCTTAAAGATGTTTTGCACAGGACATTTTAAAAACCTGCTTAAAGATAACACAAATATTATTTCTAAGTTTTTGAAAATATTTTAAAAGAAATTAGATTTTTTATGACTACACGATATCAAGTCAGGTTCGCATTTATATAAGTTATTTTTTTGAAGTTGCATATGAAAACAGTATTAACATTTTTGAGTTAAGTATCCATTATTAAACTTGCTTGTTTCTAAAAAATAACAGGCACCAAACAGTTTTAAAATTTTAAACATTTTCCTAGACATGTAACATGATGATGTTGTCTGTTACTTGCAAAAAGCAAGATGAATATATAAATAAATCAATCAAGTGCGAGTTAGACTCGCACACGTACTAAACATAGTACGGAAATATGTTTAGTACAACTTTTAAAATTCAAGATGTTAATTTTTTCATGTCTTATGAGTCATCCTTTAATTTTAAAATATAGTCGTAATCACGAAAATTGCATAACTATTGGAACACCCTTTAAGTTTTAGTAATTGTTGTTATAGCGGCCATAGTAATACACTTTCTATAAAAATATACATGCGGCTATCTATTGCGATTCAAAAAATAAGGTAATATACGTGAAAAACATGTCACTGATGTATCACCCTTTAGATATTAGTAAGTGTTACAGCGGCCGAAGTACAACATCTGCTGAAAATATTTCAAGAGTCTACCTATTACGGTTCAAAAAGAAGGCTATTTACGTAGAAATCATGTCTCTGTCGAAACACCCTTTAATTTTGTTATTTGTTATAGCGGCCAATTCTCTATCTATGAATATATCAAGAGTCTACCTATTACTATTAAAAAAATAAGTTGATATACGTGAAAAACATGTCACTGTCAGAACATCCTTTAGTTTTTAGTAAATGTCATAACGGCTATGGCAACCCATCTTGTATACAAATTGGAAGAGTCTACCTATTAGGATTCAAAAAATATGTCGTTATACATGCAAAACACGCCACTGTCGAAAACCCCTTTAAATTTTTATTGTTTTTATAGGGGTCATAGTAATACACCATTTGTGGAAATTTCAAGAGTCTATCTATTATGGTTAAAAAATTAGTCACCTCCTGTAAAAACTTCAAGAGTCTACCTATTATCGTTTAAACCTATGCCATATACATACAAATCACGTCACTAACGGAACACCCGTTAATTTTTAGGCTTCATATTGTATACTTGCTTATAATGCAAACATAATTTAAATCACGGCAAATTTTAAGTGGTTGCCTCCTATAGCTCAAGAAATAAATACATAAAGGCAAATAACACGTCACTTGCGAAACACGCTATAAGTTTTAGTATTTGTTGCTATAGTGGCCACAGTTATATACCCTTATGTGAAAATTTCAAGAGTCTACCTATTATGGTTCAAAACTAAGGCCTTATGCATGTAAATCACAGCACTATCGGAACACCCTTTAATTTTTAGGTTAATTTTTTTAGACTTGTTTATAAAGCGAACTAAGTTTTAATTACTGTTTGTAAATTTTAAGTGTATGCCTCCTACAGTTCAAGAAATAAATACATATTAGTGTCTAACACTTCTCTGTCGGAACACCCTATAAGTTTTAATTTTTGCTATAGCGGCCACCGCTATACACCTTCTGTGAAAATTTCAAGAGTCTACCTATTATGGTTCAAAACTTAGGCCTTATACATGCAAATCACACCACTATCGGAACACCCTTTAATTTTTAGGTTTTTTTTTAGACTTGTTTATATAGTGAACTAAGTTTTAATTACTGTTTGTAAATTTCAAGTGTATCCCTTCTACAGTTCAAGAAATAAACACATTTTCGTGAATAACACCTCTCTATTGGAACACCCTATAAGTTTTGTTGCTATAGCGGCAACAGCTATACATCATCTGGGAAATTTCAAGAGTCTACCTATTACGGTTCTAGAGATAAAAGGCGCTGACAGACGGACAGACCTTGTAGAAAAAACAATAGGGCTTGGTTCTTACCCTTTGGGTACGGAACCCTAAAAAATAATACAATCTCACCAGTTCACACACATATTAAATTAACAATGTAAATTTAACAAAAAGGATAATGTCTTTTTAAATTATAGAAATGAACTCCGAATTAACAATTTTTGTCTTTGTTTTCTATAAGATTCCTCTCATTTTTATCTTTTAATAAAAATAATGCTAATTAAAGCACATCATTCATACATACAAAAACTTTTACAAAAGCTTTTACGTTAAATATTGTCTAGTAATTGTAGGATTATGTGGAAGTGCAGAACAGCAAGAAGGAAGGAGACAGCAAAATGAATTAAAATCCCTTTACTTTTGTTACTTAAGTATAGTTTTTGTTAAATAATATTAATATATGTATGCACATACTAGTAATTATATTTCTTCTTCTTCTTCTACTTGTATAATTAACTTTTTGTGTGATTATTTTGCATTATTTACAGGGTATGCGTATGTCTGGCGAGAGTTCAGAAATAATGCATTTAACACAATTGGAGCGTGAAAGTGCTGGCGCTTATGCTTGCGGTGCAACAAATACCGAAGGGGAGACAAGAAGTTCAAGCATTACACTTAAAGTACAATGTAAGTCTTATGCGAATTAAAATTATACATTTTTTATTATAATCTTTAAATATAAAAAATATATTTAGCAAACTTTAAAGAAAACGAAAAAAATTTAAAAATATGGCATTTACATTGAGCAGTGCGAAATATAGAACGAAATGGAAACATACATGCATATTGACATACATGTATGTATTATATGGGCACTTAATTGGCAAAACTTGCAAAAAAAGCACAGCAGGACTTCTTTTTTAACCGACTTCAAAAAAGAAGGAGGTTATCTATTCGTCTGAATGTTGCTTTTTTATGTTTGTGCCCGCAGAACTCATCCATTTTTGAACCGATTTTAAAAATGTTTTCCTTATTTGAAAGGTATAGATTGGTCCCGTTTTAAAAACAGTTCATTATATTAAAAATTAAAGGGTGTCCCGATACAACATACATGTTTTTTACGTGTATTAAGAACCGTAAAGTGCAGCAAATTAAAATTTTTAAATAATTGCGTGTCGGTATAGCTCCCAAAAGCAGAAATTAATAAAAAAATAAATTTAAAATTTAAAGGGTGTCCCCATAGTTGACGGTATTTGACTTGTATGGGCGTATCTTTTGAACCGTTATAGACAAAACCTTGAAAATTTTACAAAATGTCGACTACTATGACCGTTATAATAAAATCTATAAATATTCAAAGTTATAAGTTAAAGGGTGCTCCAATAGTTCATTTAATTTGATGTATACTTTTGAACAATTGAACACAGAGCGGTGAAATTTACAAAGAACCTGCACTGCTAAGTCGGCTATAAATGGAGTACCATTTTAAACGCGGTTGAAAATGATGTCTTTGCATCGAAAGCGCTCGCCAAACGTTCCAAAACAACAGCCAGTGACGACGGTCTGCAACGAAAGATATGACAACAGTATAAAATTTGAATTTGGAAATAAAAGGGTGTCCCAATAGTTAATGTAATTCTATGTATGTGGCCATACTTTTGAACTGTTAGAGACAGACAGCTGAAATTTACAAGGAACTTGCATTGCAAAGTCCACTACAGCAAATATACAATTTGAATTAAGAAATTAAAGGGTGACCCATAAATTATGTAATTTGATCTACATAGCCCTATCTTTCGAACCGTTAAACACAAACACTTGAAAATTAGGCAGAATGTCCACTACTACTGGTATAATAACAAGTATAGATATTTGAAATTATAATGTAAAGGGTGTCCCAATGGTTCATGTAATTTGATATATATGGCCAAACTTTTGAACTGTTATATTTAAATGAAGTGATGAATAAGAAAATCAAAATTTACAAATCGGACTGGAATATTCGGCCGAATATACGCCGAATCTTAAATACCCTCCACTACAAATTATTAACAATTTCTTAACTATTATTTGCCAGGTATTTAAATAAAATGACCAAGAAGAGAAAAGGAAAGAAAATTACAACTCGAAATGGAACATTCGGCTATGCCGAACCCTACGTACCTTTCATCATATGTCAGTAATTATTTCATCACTACCAATATATTTTTTTGTTATATAAAGTTTTCTATGGAAAATTTCTCCAAATGTAATGACAAACTTATAATTATCACTTATCACCCACGATGAATGTCATAATAAACACCAAAATAGGACGTTTCAAATATTTTTTGAAGACGTGTAAAAGTGTGAAAGAAGTTAAATCGCGACTTTATATTAAAAACAAATTAGAAATATAATATAAAAAAATAATATAATAAAATACTATTGATGTTACTTATTACGATCTAGCTAAGGAGCTTATTCGCTGCCTTAACTATATTGATCTGCTAAGCGATTTTATAAAATCAAAAAATGCGCCCTTTAACAAGAGAAGCAATCAAAGAAGTTAAAGTCGCAATTCGAAGGCGGTTTTTGGGAAATTTTTACAAAAGACAAGAAGAGTCTTGAGGAAATCGTGATGACTTCTTTAAAAAAATTACTCGTGGCTAAGAAGTACGTATCAATCGCAGCAGGTTAGTTATTAGAAGCACTAGCAATTTATTAAGAGTAAGCTTTTCTCTTAGGGCCAAATTCATAAAAAATATTTTCGTTTTATAAAAGGTTTATGAAACAAATTTTCATACAAAATTTGTTCAATAAACGTTTTATAAACCAAAAATATTTTTTATGAATATGGCCCTTAGTCTTTAATTCGGGACAGTTTTACAATAGGCGGTTTTACATCCCGGCTACGGTTCACAAAGTAATTATTCATGGAAGAGACATTATGGATTCGGCTTAACTTCCAATAGGCCTGCTTTTAGAAGAACTGAAGAAGCTCGAAATAAGGACTATAGAAAGTATAGGCTAATGTTTGCCAGAAAGTGCAGCAGGATGCTAACAAACACAGATATTTTCCATCGCCTTATTATATCGTCAGACTTTATGTTACCACCATAAACCAACCCCATAAACATGTTTTGGAAGTTGATGATGTCATTAAAGAAATGAAAATATCTACCAAATATTTACCAAATATATTTGGTATTTTGGCGATGGGCATACCCCCTAATGTAGATTTTCTTGAAACTTTATATATATTTCAGCTTTATAACACTGATAATTTGTGGTAAGTTTCATGGCTTTAGGTGAAGAAAAAAAATTTTGGGAGAAAATATATTTTCCAATTACATGTGCGTTAGGCGTTGGGCGTTGCAGATTTTCATGAAACTTTCTAGATATTTCAATTTCATAATACTGATTACTTTTGCCAAGTTCCGATCTCATCAGTTAAGAAACAAAACTTTGGGGCGTAAAAATATTTTCGGGTTATATAAGCGGGGGGCGATGGGCGTGGTCAGTCTTTATAAAACTTTAAAATTTTCTTAACTAAGTTGATAGAAGCATATGTGCCAAATTTTAATGTTCTATAAGCTCTCCTTATATTTTTTGCCAAGAAATGTATGAAGAAATCCCACTGTGCGCTATTGTGCTTATTTGCTACAATTAAATGCAATATTGGTGCGGCTTTAATTATCTGTTTTACGAAGTGATTTTTTTTATGAGACTTCAATCGATAAATTTGGACAATCATGTGATGATCCCACCTTAAGATTTCAAACTAAAGTCATATGAAGTTTCAATTCCAATGTGAATTTCAGTGCTCTTTGAATTAGAAGAAGCTTTTGTTTAAAAGTAAATTTTACTACAAAACTAATTTTCTGCAACTAACAATTTGATTCAGTATTTTCTTCATTTCTTACATATGTTTTTATTGTTATTGTAAAGACATCAAGCTTAAGAAAATATTGCACAAATTACTTAACATTATTATTATTTCATAATTTAAAGTAATAATATTTTATTATTTTTTCTATTATATAAATGGCAACAATGTAGAATATAAACTAAAAGTATATTTTTCAATAGGATTCTCAATTGTCAGCGATGAAATTGTTTAGAAATGATGAATTATAATGTCGTTTTTGTAATAGTGTTGGTTGTGTGTGTTTGTGACATGGTATTCCGACAAAACACATTCAACAAAACATACAATATTATTTAATATTCATATATTATTAATGCTTTATGCATTGCAGAAACATATACATATGTACATAATCTGTATATACATATACAACTTTGTTCCCTTTTTGTCATTGTGCTCCTGCATATGTGTTTGTAAAATTGTATATGTGTGCATTCATGCATGTGTAATAAACAAAAATAAAATAAAAAATAAGAAATAAGAAATAAGAAATAACAGTAAAATAAGTAGTAATATCTTTATATTTAGTATATGAAGGGTAAACGTATGCAAGCATTAATATATTGCTGGAAATATCAGTGAGGCAAGAAAACTATAGGCGGTACAAATAACAAAAGGTACTAACAAGATTTCGAGCGATTTTAGCAATGAAGCCTTGTAAAATAAGAAGAACAAACAGAAATTAGAAATAACTAGTGCTGCCGAAATTAAGTACTTCACATGTAAAAAATATGATTTATTTGAAAAAAAAATTGATTGTATTGTCATTTGGAAAATTCACCTACACAAATCACTTTTTATATTGTAAAATTATAAAAATGTCTTTACCAGAATAGCAATATATGAATTATTGTTAATTTTTTTGAAATATTAAAACTGTGACTATTGTTAAAGCTTAACTTACAAAACAACACTTACGCTTCGCATAAAATTATTGTTGATTGTTGTGATTCGTGGACTTATTTTGTAGTTGTTGGCATGTGGTACTTTAAAATTATTATTGGTTTCACCAAAAATTTCTTCTTTATGTCATTTTTTGCCATTCCATGTAGTAGTAGAGGGTGTTTTTTTAGAGTTACACAATGAAATAGACTTTATTGGATAGAAGATTTTATAATATTAAATTTTAAATATGATTTCGGTCAAGTGGCCACCACGGCTGACGCGTATAGGGTGCAATCTGGTACACCAAATTTCACAAACTTTTCGTAATATTTGCAACCATTTTTCGCCAATAACTCGTCGAGTGTTGATTTCCCGGTGTTCAATTGTCTCTGGTTTACCGACTTAGACAAGTGTCTTTACATAACCCTAAAGACAATTTGTGGAACAAGATTAACGTGAGTACCTGCCATATTCGGCCTAACCTCACGGTGGTCTTACCACCGAGTGAAACTTAGGCGTAGACTAGCGCCCCCATTGTGTAGTATAACAACACTTTACGATTGCCACCAATCGCAATTTGTGTGTATACAGTCACAATGAGTAGCAATTTATACAATATGGCAAGCCTTTCCAAGGCAAGCCTAGATCCATATTATAACCTCTTGCTTAGGGGTTTGGAGACTATCCAAACTCCGTCTGTTGAGAGTGCAACAGCACACTTGATCGATCTACTTTAATCGATCTTAAACCACAACCACCACGTGTACCCCCGAAGGGGACCTCACCAATAACCGGTCACAGAGAGGATAGGCTCTCTGTGGGGCTACCGATTCCCGTGGTACCAGTCCTTTGGGCACTGGTCAGGCCTCGAAGAGGACCCGTGTTAAAACAACAGACCTTTTCTTCCAGATTCAGGCTCTAGGAACCCTAGCGTCTGGTGCCCCTATTTTCCCCGAGTGGACCGCGTCAAAGCATTTGCCATTACTGCAGTGACATTTGGAACCCCCGGGGGGACCCTAAAGACAATAATCAAATGTGGCCAACATTTTGGACCATTACCTGAAATTATTCTTTCATCAAAAGTGTTTTTGAATAAATCAATTGCAGCGCGCGCTGTGTGGCATGCGGGTCGATTCTGTTAGAACCACATGTCAGCGAGATTAATGCCAGCTAATTAAGGTGAGAAAAAATTTCCAATAATTTCCCTGTACCGTTCACCATTGGCAGTAACATTCTGACCATCATCGTTTTTGAAGACATACGGACCAATGACTCCGTTAGCCCATAAAGAGCACCAAACAGTAATTTTCTGTGTAGGTATTGGTGTTTCGAAGAAGGCTTGTGGTTTATTCACGCTCCATAGGCACCAATTCTGCTTACTTACTTATCCATGCAACCAAAAATGGGCTTTACCCGAGAAACAAATTTTGAACTAAAAATTAATATCACTATCAATATCAATTTATGCTTCAGCTTGTTCGAAACAAATTGCAAGCATTGCTCTGGTATAAGCAAGGCGAATCTATTTCTCAGGTGAAAGCGAGACGACAACAAGTACAACAATAAAAACAACATGTATTTCGTTTTTGTTTGGTCGGCTGCCTCAGTCAAAATAAATTAATTCGCCTTAATTAATATCAAAGCAAAATGTAAAAAAAAAATTGCTGTGTTCGCTTACTTTCGAAGCAGAAACTTGCAACATTTATGACAAATATTGAATTGAATTATTTTTTTACACAAAAATAATTTAGGGGCTTATTAATCTTATGTGTAAAGATCCCTGAAAGATGTTAAAACGACCTACAATGTTTCTAGAGCTGCTGGCTGAATGACTAACAAACAACAAAAAATAAGTTTGTTAAGTATTTTTAATTAAAGAACAAACCTAATGTGTTTTGTTTATTTTTGCTAAAAGAAAAACCGAAGATAAAAATAGAACTAAAGAAATAAAAAGTAATTAAAATAAAAGCATACAAAAAGAATCTGGACCCACCACAGCTCCTTTAAATTGTTAAAATGAGGTGAAAATTTGTGTATGTGTTATTGTGTTGTGTGCAGTAAAAATTTAAAATAAAAAATCAACATACATTCATATGTAACGACTTTTATAAATCATTTTTTTTCGTTACAATTTTGTTTTTGTTTTCAATATTGTTTCTAAATAAACAAATTTTGACAAAACCTGCCTCCAAAAAACGTAAACAAAGAAAATTCAGCTGGGCTATCAACACCACCTTATATAAATTCGCCTTGCTCTGGTATAAGTCTATCTAATGGGTGATTTTTTTGAGGTTAGGATTTTCATGCATTAGTATTTGACAGATCACGTGAGATTTCAGACATGGTGCCAAAGAGAAAGATGCTCAGTATGCTTTGACATTTCATCATGAATAGACTTACTAACGAGCAACGCTTGCAAATCATTGAATTTTATTACCAAAATCAGTGTTCGGTTCGAAATGTGTTTTATCGACAAATTTTGTTCAGCGATGAGGCTCATTTCTGGTTGAATGGCTACGTAAATAAGCAAAATTGCCGCATTTGGAGTGAAGAGCAACCAGAAGACGTTCAAGAACTGCCCATGCATCCCGAAAAATGCACTGTTTGGTGTGGTTTGTACGCTGGTGGAATCATTGGACCGTATTTTTTCAAAGATGCTGTTGGACGCAACGTTACGGTGAATGGCGATCGCTATCGTTCGATGCTAACAAACTTTTTGTTGCCAAAAATGGAACAACTGAACTTGGTTGACATGTGGTTTCAACAAGATGGCGCTACATGCCACACAGCTCGCGATTCTATGGACATTTTGAGGGAAAACTTCGGAGAACAATTCATCTCAAGAAATGGACCGGTAAGTTGGCCACCAAGATCATGCGATTTGACGCCTTTAGACTATTTTTTGTGGGGCTGTCAAGTCTAAAGTCTACAGAAATAAGCCAGCAACTATTCCAGCTTTGGAAGACAACATTTCCGAAGAAATTCGGGCTATTCCGGCCGAAATGCTCGAAAAAGTTGCCCAAAATTGGACTCTCCGAATGGACCACCTAAGACGCAGCCGCGGTCAACATTTAAATGAAATTATCTTCAAAAAGTAAATGTCATGGACCAATCTAACGTTTCAAATAAAGAACCGATGAGATTTTGCAAATTTTATGCGTTTTTTTTTTTAAAAAAGTTCTCAAGCTCTTAAAAAATCACTCGTTATAATGAAATGTCAATACAAACTAAACAAAAGCAGCTATCAGCTGTTAAGCTGGTTGTCAAATAAAGCAGTGTTGCCAACTCAATGTTGTGAACCTCTAAAATAACACAATCAAAACGAGTATCATTCGTAATATCTATTGACATTTTAATTCATATCGAGTGTCTCAATTTTATGTCTTACCTTGCAGTTTGACACATTTCTAAAGATACGTTGACAGAAGATATGAATTATAATATAAATTATTTTTTATTATTATATTATATGCGTTATGAATTATATGTTCCCTTTTTTATTTATTTTATTTATTTATTTATTAAATGTTACAATACAATTCCATATTATATTCTAACTAAATTTCCCGAGCATAGTAACGAAGACCTTCCACTCGTTGTAGTGAAACACCCAGAGTCTTTGGTGGGAATCGAACCAACAACCCCCAGACTGTTAGACTATCACACCACCTACTAGCCTACCGGGTACCCTATTTTTTTAATTAATCACCTATGTATGTGTAAAAAAATATTACTTCCTCTTGTAGAGAATAAAACGAACTCAAGTCTTACTTCAAAAATTATAAATATATCCTATATCTAAGGGCGTGGCAATGTAGGTGAAATTAAATTTGTCATGAAATCGTAATAAGACGTTTGTTAGATGCAACAAAATTATGTACTTTTGTACCAAAACAAAATTCATCTCTGCCAGTGAATCAAATTAAGAGGAAAGGAAACGGATATAGAATCCTGTTAGAAAGATGAATTTTATTTAAGTGTTTGTCATTACTGTTGTTGTCGTTGTTTTCTCTCAAAGAACTTTATTAATAAAACTTAACAATGCAATACAGAAGCAGTCGTGCGTACAACATACACTTGCATGCATGCACGTTATAATAGATTTTTTTTAATGCAGCGCCTCAGCTTATGCTGCAATATTTCACTACAATAAAGTGCGTTTCAAATAACTAGTGTTTGTTCGTAGTCTTATTCTTACAGTTTTTATTTATTTTTTCTCATTTGGTTTTTTTTTGCAGCCAGCAGAAATAAAATAAATGAACACACGTACGTAAATGTTAGAGAGTATGTCATATAATATTTTATATGCATTGTAAATATAAAAACTATTCGAAGAATGTAATTTCTCTCTTTTTAAACTCCTCACAATCATTTAAACTTACATTTGCATAGATGTTCAGAGAACATGTGATTCCCTATACATATATAGCGTATTCATGGCTATACTGTCACCATGCCCAGGGGTAAGATGGTTGCTTATGTTCCACTGTTGTTATTTGTTAGATTTTTTTATACATTTTTTTTTCTGATTGTTTTCCCAGTGTACTAGTGGTTTTAAATTCAAACTGATGTGAAACTCTCAACGAATCAATTACAGATAAGGTTTTTTTTTTTACAAAATAAAGGCAAAAAAAAAAAGAAATAATTTTAAGGAATATAAAAGGAAATCTTATCATATTCCATAGTATTGCATAAACACATACAAACATGAATATAATTTGCATATGTTAAACCGAAGCCTTAGTAGTAAATTGTATTCCCTAACGTGTATAAGGAATTTTTTTGTTTAAGAAAAAAAAAATAGCAAGTATTGCAATTGTGGAAATTTTTATGTTTTCTCTTGCCATAATTTTGATACAAATCTAAGTTTTTCAAATGGGACCTTGTATTATCTTATGATGTTTGTCTTCAATGCTTAAAATATGTACTTATTTCAACAAAGGAGTCTTTAAGTGTAAGACTAAATATACAATTTGTCAATAATTAGTTTATTCATTGAAAATAATTAAACATTTCCAGGCATGTTGGAAAAAATATTTATTGTTTTTCCATTATTATTCTATTAGTTGTAGTTGTATTTATGAAAGTTTGAGATAATCCCCCTAATTACGTATGTCGTAGTCGAATTATGACAACTGTCGTAGTCGAACCCGAATTTACATTTTATGGGCGTTATGTAAAACTTTCGACGTGAGTGTTTTTGTAGTAGATTAAATTACAATAACAGATCAGCTGATAGATGAAACATCAAATAATTTTTATTTTTTTTTAATAAATAAAACTAATAATTATTAATACAAATGTCAAGTGTTGCACATTTTGCATTTTGCATCTGGTGAAGAAGAACATGAGAAGAGCCAAAGATTACGGAGACAACTAAGACACCGGTATAACATATTCGATCTTCCAAGTTCCATGTAAGTTTACTGTGGATATCACTTGGGATTTTAAGCTATTGTTGTAAAAGTGATTGGTTTTCTGATGCTTTAGAGTGTCTTTTTGTTTTTCTGGCTCCGGATTGTTCTAAAATTATATTGTCTCCTGAACCGTTACTATTTCCATCCTCATCATTGGCTTCTAAACTAACGAGTGTTTCCACACAATCAATTGTTTGTCCACTCTCATGGGTTTCTTTGTTACGGCTATATGTCGCGTTTTGAATACCGAAGTTTACCCGTTTCGCATTAATTATGGAATCAAGCTGTAATAATCCCGACACTACCTCATCTAGGGCTGTTAAAGCTTTTTATGTAAAGGGACCACCTTCAGTTCCACAAGCATCTTTTTAACACTTGTCTTCATGTCAGCCCAGACTTTCATCCATCCCTCGGAGTCGCGTGAAGGAGGACCAATGGTGTTCAACTTTTATTTAATTGTGTTCCATTGCTCCTTAATTAAAACTTTGTCTTGGTTCTTGTGGTACCCTTTAGCAAGGTGTTGATTTTGTGTCATATAATGCAAAAGGCTTTAAAATTGCTTTGGTGTTGTTTTTTTCAGTCTTAGGCCCATTATTATAACTTGCCATTAGCTGAAGTTAGGATTTTATCAGGGAGATAAGTAGTTTTTCATTATTTCTAATTATACTATTATTTCATTATACTAATAAACTAAAGGGAAGAACATCTTGATTTTAACTTTTAACATCAGATATAAGAGTTTGAAGTTGCCATGTTTTGTCATCTATAAAGATGCCGTATTTTCTAATCTATGAAGAAAAATAAATTCATGTTAATTTAATTTGGCAATGAAAAATAAAAATGGAAAACAGATCTCGTTTGTTGTATATAAAATATTTTCGTTTGTTTGTTGCACCGATAACTAATTTGTGGTTTGTTGAAAGTAAACTAATAAATTAAAGGTATGATGTTGCCACTACGTTTATTTTATTTTGTCAAAAGTATTCGGTGTTTCTGCTTCTACTACCATATTTTTAAAAATATTAATTTTATTTTACAATGAAGTTGTAGTAACGAAAAATAGTTATTGTTCACTTTATCGCTCACTTGAGCAAAAGTTCAATTTAACTAAAACGTACTTTAAAGGCAAGTTATAATAATGGGCCTTAAATTAGTAAAAAGAGATGTTGTAATTATAATTTTGTTAAATATTTAATAAATATTATTGATGAAAATGCTCTTTCGTTTTTACATCCATTTTAGTTTAATAAAAAAAAATTATAATTCGACGTTGTCACCAGCAAAATACACTACGACTCTTTTTCGCGAATTTCACAATAAAAAAGGCATACAAAATACTACAATATTTAATAGAATTCGACAGAGTCGTATTTCAGTCTCACAAACGAAATGGGTAATGCCATATTTAAAAAACGAGAAAGATTCGGCGTGATTACGACATACGTAATTAGGCGGAATAAAACCGAAAAAAAATTGGGTTAAGTACAAAAGAAACAAACATATCAATGAACACGACGCACAGAGGGATCAAAAGTACCTTTTTCGCGGATTAATTAATCTTTCCACAACTACAATAGAGAGGCTCAAAAAATTTTATATCGCTTCGATTAAAAATCTGGTTTAAAAAAGCAATATACATATATTCTGAGTTAATTTATCAATTCTGAATAAAATTACAAAATCTAAGTTGCTGTCAACTTTCTTACTCTTCACATATTCAAAGTCAAATTTTAAAATTTTTAAATCTGATAACATTAAACAATATTCAAGGTTAACACATCTGCTGTTATAGTTAATCTACTACTTAATATTAATAATACAATTTTTTGTATATACAGTTTTTCGACATAAAATGATATTTTTCCTCTCTTTTTGAGAGAAATCGGCCAAAAATGGGTAATTTTTAATAAAATCTTTTTAAACTGAATTATTCTCCAAAAATGACAAAAAAAATACATACAAAATATTACGCAATTCTGTAAGAGGATTTTTGGCGTAATTTTTTTATTTTTGCTTTTGGGCGATTTTTCATAGGGTCAATTTGCGAGCAGCCGAAAAATACACCCGTGTTGCAGACGTAGTTTCTGTACGAATATGACAAATTTGTAAATACTTCTGCCTAAATTCCGGATTGAAATACAATAAAAATTTGTGTATTTGAAATAAAGAAATAAAAAAGATCAACCAAAACAAATTTGTGAAAGTGGTAGAATTACATCTCAGTTATGATCGTAACAAAAACTATAAACAAAAGATAGCTGTAAACAATAAAACTAACTTTCATTGGTTACACCCGGTTAAGTTTGGTTTTACTAGCTGCGATTTATTTTTAACAGTTCTGAAAAAATTGAAAATAAATAATAATTTTCCTTTAGTTTTCTTATTTCTCTGTTAAAAGTAGGCGTTTCTCAGAACTTGAGTTATTTTAGAATCTTACTGCTCCTTTTATAATCCTGAAATATAATTTAATTCCGCTTTTACCAAATTCTACACAAAAAATTATCAAAAAAATATTCCTTGATTTTTAAAATTTTTTTCTGAAGCGTAGTTGTTAGGAGTTATTACTCGTATATTAATTAAAATTACAAAATATAAATATAAATCATTAATACTTCTTTTTTATTGTAGTTGTTATTTTTAAAATTAGAATTCATTTGAAAAAAAAAAAAAATACTTTAATGTTACGCATCTAAAAATTTCCAGCTTAGCAGCATTAACAAACGTTAGAATAATGATAAAGCAAAGAAAAAAAAACTGTTCTTAAGAATCCTTAAGAACATTTTTTTCATGGAAAGAAAACTCATATTATTAATAAAAAAAATCATAATATTTCTAAAAATAAACGTAAAGAAAAAAAAGATAAAAAGCAATCATAAGAAAAAAAAACCTCCAAATTTGTTTGCATGTTTATGTTCACTTGAAAGCAAAAATAAATCAGTCAAGTGCGAGTTAGTCTCACACACGTAGCGTTCCGTACTATATTTAGTACGCTTTAAGAACTCAAGTTGTTAATTTTTTCATGTATTATGGGGCACCCTTTTCTTTTTAAAATTAAAGTCATATTCGCGAAAATTGCATCGCTATTGGAACACTTTTAAATTTTAGGAATTGTTGTTATAACGGCCATGGTAATACACTTTCTATAAAAATATCAGGCCTACCTATTGCGGTTCAAAAAATAAGGTAATATATGTGAAAAACATGTCACTAATGGTACAGTGGCCGAAGTACAACATCTACTGTTAATAATTCAAGAGTCTACCTAATGCGGTTCAAAAAATAAGACTATTTAAGTAAAAATCATACCTCTGTCGGAACACCCTTTAATTTTTTTGTTTGTTATAACGGCCGTGGAAATTCTTTTTCTATGAATATATCAAGAGTTTACCTATTACGATTAAAAAAACAAGTCACTATACGTGAAAAATATGTCATTGTCGGAATACCCTTTAATTTTTAGTAATTGTCATATCGGGCTTGGCAACATATCTACTTTACAAAATTTTAATAGTCTATGTATTAAGGTTCAAGAAATAAGGCGTTATATATGAGAATCACGTCACTGTTGGAACACCCTTTAATTTTTATGATTTGTTATAGTTTCCATAGTAATAAACCTCCTGCAAAAACTTCAAGAGTCTACTTACTATCGTTCAAAACTTAGGCCATATACAGGCAAAGCACGTCACTCTCGGAACACCCTTCAATTTTAAGGTTTAATTTTATATATTTGTTTAGAAAGCGAACATAGTGTTAACTACTGTCTGCAAATAACACCTCACTTTCTGAACTCCCGATAAGTTTTAGTATTTGTTGCTATCATAGCCACAGTTATACACCTTCTGTGAAAATTTCAAGAGTCTACCTATTATGGTTCAAAACTTAGGCCTTATACATGCAAATCACACCACTATCGGAACACCCTTTAATTTTTAGGTTTATTTTTGTAGACATGTTTATAAAGCGAACTAAGTATTAAGTACTGTTTGTAAATTTTTAGTGTATGCCTCCTACAGTTCAAGAAATAAACACACATTCGTGAATAACACCACCTTATCGGACACCCTATAAGTTTAATATTTATTGCTATAGCTACAGTAATACCACTTCTGCGAAAATTTCAAGAGTCTACCTATTATGGCTCAAAACTTATGCCTTGTACATGAAAATTACGCCACTATCGGCACATCCTTTAATTTTTAGGTTTATTTTTGTAGACGTGCTTATATAGCGAACTAAGTTTTAATACTGTTTTTAAATCTTGAGTCCATGCCTCCTACATTTCAAGAAATAAACATATATTCGTGAATAACACCTCACTA
This sequence comes from Phasia obesa, assembly GCA_949628195.1. NCBI lineage: Eukaryota > Metazoa > Arthropoda > Insecta > Diptera > Tachinidae > Phasia > Phasia obesa. The sequence continues at coordinate 21,610,266 of OX451215.1, read as the reverse complement.
TCGGAACACCCTTTAAGTTTTAGTATTTGTTACTATAGCGGCCACTGCTATACACCTTCGGTGAAAACTTCAAGCGTCTACCTATTATGGTTAAAAACTTAGGCCTTATACATGCAAATCACACCACTATCGGAACACCCTTTAATTTTTAGTTTTATTTTTTTATACTCATTTATATAGCAAACTAAGTTTTAATTACATCTTGAGTCCATGCCTCCTACATTTCAAGAAATAAACATATATTCGTGAATAACACCTCACTATCGGAACACCCTTTAAGTTTTAGTATTTGTTACTATAGCGGCCACTGCTATACACCTTCGGTGAAAACTTCAAGCGTCTACCTATTATGGTTAAAAACTTAGGCCTTATACATGCAAATCACACCACTATCGGAACACCCTTTAATTTTTAGTTTTATTTTTTTATACTCATTTATATAGCAAACTAAGTTTTAATTACATCTTGAGTCTATGCCTCCTACAGTTTACGAAATAAGCACATATTCGTAAATAACACCTCTCTATCGGAACACCCTATAAGTTTTAGTATTTGTTGCTATAGCGGCAACAGCTATACATCATCTGTGAAAATTTCAAGAGTCTACCTATTATGGTTCCAGAGATAAAAGGCGCTGACAGACGGACAGACGGACAGACATTGTAGCGAAAACAATAGGGTTACGTTTTTACACTTTGTGTACGGAACCCTAAAAACAAGAAACAATTTATTAGAAACCGATTTAAGGTAAAAGAAAAAATCTGCTAAATATGATTGAATATACAGGACATCAATCATGCACAAATTGCTGATTCGTGTTCAGATTTACACAGTTAAGAGCTGTTTTCAGTTGTAATTCTAATACTAAGCTCAAGAGCAAATTTTTTCTAATCTCACTTATATCGCTATTATCTGAATATCCCAAAATTATTATCTTTCAACCAAAACCTTTTTTACTATTTACTATCTATTGTTTGAGAGCTAACATCAAAAAAAAAATATTACTTTTCCTTATTCAGCATTGTTGTATCATTTTTGTAAAACAAAATGTAAGCAAGTGAGCAAGGAAAATATAGAAGGTAATTTGGTGAGATAGTACGTAGTATGCTAGTCTATCAGTCCAAGTTTGTGGGTTCGATTTCCACCGAATACTACTTAGTAGGGAGGCCAGAAAGATGCTTAATTATAATCTGGGTACCTTAAACTGGTTAATTTTGTTAGTGACAAGTCTTAGACTGTGCCTGGAAGTGGCGGAAAATTATATTGGAATATCCATCAAACTAGATAATAGTAAGCTTATAAACAAGGACATACACACAGTTAATCTATACATATAATACAAAAGTAACTCATTTCCGTCTGTCTGACTGTCTGCTTTTCATTTGTGTTCACATCACTTAAAAACTGCTGGATGGATTTTGGCAAAATTTTGTAAGGAGGTACCTTAGCTTCCTGATGACAATATTGGGCAAAAATGTCTCATTTCCAAGAGAAAGCGGAGAAAGAGCTGTGAATAACACAATTTCCGGTTTAAAGGGGTTGGAATTTTCATTTAAAACTCTGATTTTTGTTCAACACTGTTATATTGTCCACACACCTTTTAATTTTTGAGGAAGTTGGATATTTTTAAAACTATTGCGCAACATTAGGCGTCAATTGAATATAATTTGTATTTGATTTGTATTTTTACATTGTGGAATTACATTAGCTGTATACAGTGTGTGATGCAAATGGTCGGTAGCCTCGTCAGCTTTTCAGCTGAGGGATTGATTCGTTTAATTTTAATTTTGCTATGGGTTACTATTTTATTTTAAACCTCGAAAATTATTATTATGTTAGCAAATAATATGTTAGCGATACTTGCAAAAGATAGTTCTGCCTGTAAGTTATAAACATTTCCAAATATATATTCAATAAAAATAACTATTTTATTTATTTATTTTTTTTTAACACAATTTAATACTGCAAAATAAAGAATCTAGAAAAAACATTTTTCCGACCACAAAACTTTAACAGAGTGGTGTCAATTGCAGTTGTACTTCAATGCCAATTTAAAATGAACAAATGGAAAACTATTTAAGCAATAATTAAATTGAATTTGTTTTGTGAGTTTTAATTAAATAACAAAATGGCTGTGGTTCATTAATCTCTAAAATGCCGGGAATTTAATTAACGAAAATATACATTTACAAATATTTATTGAAATAAATTTACAGAATAAATAAAGAATTTAAGTCAAGAGAATTTTTTAATAAATTCAAGTATTTGATAAAACAAGCATTTAATAAAAAAAATAATATAGAAAGCTTATAAAATAAAATAAAATAAAATAAAATAAAATAAAATAAAATATTGCTTAAAGTGTTAGTAATAAAATTTATAGTCTTGTTTGTGAAATTGCTGGATAAGAACTTTTAGTTTAGGAAAATATATAAAATTGTTAAGGTAAAGAAATAATGTTGACAAAAGTCTTAAAAACATCACACAGAGCCAAAAATGTCTAATAGAATCAAAAAGATTTTCTCTATGAAATGGTTTTAGGCTAAGGGCAGAAAAAAAGAAGATATTTTCAAAGGTATTCCTTATTATTTTCATGTGGTAAATCTTTTTAATTTTATCAATAAGGAAATCCCATTAAAACAATAAGAAAACTTGTTATTCACAATTTTTTACTCATTCTATTAGATTTTCTTATGATTTGTATAAAAGATGGATTTCTTATTGATTTCATTAGCCTACCTAATTGATTTTTAAAAAAAGGTTTTTCTGATTGATTTCATTAAGGTTCCTATATGATCATGTGTAAATCAAGTTTTTAATTTTCTTAATAAGGTTATCTTCTTGATTATTTTAGCTTTCTTGTTATTTCGTTTATATAAATCATATGTCTCTTAAAACATAAAATATAAAATTTGGTGTAGTGGTTACACGTGCGTGCCTACAAAACAAAGCACACCAGATTCGATCCCTGGCAGAGGGCGAAAAAATGTTCATCACATGGTCTTTCAGGTTTTAGAAACTAAGTACTGCAACCCCCTCTAGACTATCCATTAGAAGAAGCTCCCCTGACCTTTCACCCCTGGTAAAATAGAAGATAATATAAGGCGCTCAGCGCCAAAACGGCCTAAGCCCAAAAAATTGGTTCTGTAAATTTTTGTAAATTTTTTTGTAAAATTTTTTTTTTTAATTTTTTTTTTAATTTTATTGATGTTTTTTAATAAATTTAGGACCTTTCTGCAATCTATATTGAGTTAGAATGATCAGACTAAAGCAAAAAGAAATCCTTACAAAAAAAAAAATTCCTCACATTGACACATGGGGCTCCTTTTAACTGCTTCTATTTATCAGTGGGTACCCTGTGGGTCCATTGGCTACCTCTATGTGTATTGCTTTCTATTAAGGTCTGTAATACAAATCAAAGCAGAAAAACCCTACCAATTTAAAAACAAACAAAAATCGCCCCTCGCAGGGGATTATTGATCCCCCGAGATCTGTATGCATTCCTTGCGATCTACCTGTCGCAGTCTAATATTTATTTGACAAAAAAGGGCAAAACAGAATCATTAAAGCCGAAAAAAGTGACAAATATATAGGTGTGCGTGGTTTTTCGCCCGCAGCCTCCAAAGGAATGATCCGATGTTGCTGAATTGCAATACCAAAATTTTCGAAATTATGCCTGATAGATAGGTGTGCTTAAATTTTTTGTATATCTTCTGGTGCCTTGGCAAATGACATTACAACACTAACACGGACAGACGGACAGACGGACATCGCTTAATCAACTTCTCGATGTATAAGGATTCAGAATATATATACTTTATAGGGTCGGAAATGAATATTGTAGAAGGAGGTTCCTAAACTGGTGAGGTTAATTACCGACAGGTGGCGCCACAGAAAATTACTCAAAACGAATTAAATCGTAAACTGTTGAATTGATCATGTCATGATCTTTAGCAAAGTTGTTGCGAATGAGCAGATGAAGGGTTGTAAAATGGTTCGATTAACTTCCGCCACGAAAAATTACTCAAAATTAATTAAATCGTAAGCTGTGCAGTTTAAAGTATTTTTTGTTGATGGGTGTAGGAAAGCGCACCGGGGATAGCTAGTCGTAAATAAATATTAGTTGAAATTTTTTTTTAGGTTAATCATTACGTCTTAAGTAACTTAGATTAAGACTGTTTTAAACAGTTAATGCAAAAATTAAAGTAGCTTAGGCCATTTTGGATTCCATTTAAAAAAAAATTAATTGATAGGAACTGAGGGTTAGGCCATTTTGGCTCCAGTTATTAAAACATGAAAAATTTCTTCAGATAAATAATAAAAATAATTTTTAGCGTTTTAAATAATACAAATTAATAATAATTATTATTCGTCTTCTTTCTGAATATCTTCTTCTTCGGCTCTCGAATTTGTTTTTAAATTATTATTAAATTATTATATATTATTATAAAATTAGTGATCATGATTTGCAAATCATTAAATTATTATATATTATTATAAAATTAGTGATCATGATTTGCAAATCATGATCACTAATTTTATAAAAATTTTCAAAAATACTTCTCAAATTATTCACACTGCAATGCTGATGACATTTTAACGGACATGGACATTTAAGAGTATTAAGTGTTTTAGCTGGCTTCATAACTCCTTTCACAGTTTTATAAAATTTTTCGGCATTTCTTTGAACTTTACTTACGTGGATTATCCACTTAGATTTCTTGGCAATCCGTTTTCTTGTAGATATTTTTAATTCATTGCTGCTTTCAACTTCGACATCTGGTTCATTTGACCCCACTTTACGATTGCCACCTATCGCTTTTTGTGTGTGATACAGTCACAATGAGTAGCAATTTTATATAATACGGCAAGCCTTATCCAAGGCAAGCCTAGATCCACATTATAACCTCTTGCTTAGGGGTTTGGAGACTATCCAAACTCAGTCTGTTGAGAGTGCAACAGCACACTTGATCGACCTTGCACCTTACCTACATAAATCGATCTTAAACCACAACCACCACGTGTACCCCCGAAGGGGACCTCACCAATAACCGGTCACAGAGAGGATAGGCTCTCTGTGGGGCCACCGATTCCCGTGGTACCAGTCCTTTTGGGCACTGGTCGGGCCTTGAAGAAGACCCGCAATGTTTATCGCAGACCTTTTTATCCAGATTTAGGCTCTAGGAACCCTAGCGTCTGGTGCCCCTATTTTCCCCGAGTGAACCGCGTCAAAGCATTTGCAATATTCCTGCAGTGACAGTTGGAACCCCCGGGGGTTCAGTTTTAGGCAGTGGAATTATTTTTGCCAACATCCATCGAACTAGATGAAAAAGTACAGCATATTTTTATGAATTTCTGTTGCATTTTCTCGCAACCCGCTGTATTCGAATTAACTGACCTGAAACAACACAAAACGTCAGCCTGGCTTACAACGGAAAATATAAAATTGTTCATATCAATTTCAATTTCACTTAAATCAGTGTTCACATTAAGTATATTATTCTGCTGGAGATTGTATAAAATATTTAAAAAATTATTTTTTAATTTTTCTGTGAAATTTTTTTTTTTGGAGAACAATATTTGAATATTGTATTACTAATTTTTTTCCTTCTTTTAAACTAACATCAAGTTAGGTGTTTGGAATCAAAATACATCGACAACACTCAGGGCCGCCCCGACGTTAGTAGGCGCCCGGGGCGATTTTTGTGATCTGGCCCCCTACACATTTAATTGGTCCAAATAAACTTATATTTCTCATATAATTAATTTTTTTGGTTTTATACTTATATTTACAAAAGGGTGACATATTATATAGTAAAAATAAAAAAATATAAGAGATAGAATTTTGTTTTAATTATATGTAATACAAAAAATGTGTAAACAATTTTTATTTGTTTAATAATATACATCTACGAATTAATTAATTATTTAGGCTTAAGTTCTTTATTATAAAGATATAAAAAAATTAGACCAGCAGAGTGAAATACATTTTCTGGATCGCTACATACGTTGTCAGCATTCTTCGTATCTATCTACAAGGTAGAAATTCATATAATATGGATACATCTACAACACTATTATGTACAATATAAACTGAGTATTACATTTTGCTAATTTATTTATCAATGATATCTACTTGCCGAGTTTATTGATACATAAATAAATAAAAAAATTTTATTATAAAAAAATTTTCCCATATGATAGTTTTTAGTTCATAGTTTTTAATTATACTGTGATCGTTTATTTTCACCATAATATGGTTGGACTACAACTATATAATTTAATCATTATATACGGCCCTAAGATTATGGTTACCTCAATCATGGTTTGTATTCTGGTCGCCCATATATCAGGAGTCTTAGTTTTATTACTCGTTATCATACATATATAATTATAATAACATAGTACCTCATTTTCGTCTGTATGTCTGCCTGTCTTCTTTTCATTTGTGTTCGCATCACGTAAAAACTACTGGATAGAATTTAACTAAATTTTGTGAAGAGGTACCTTAGCATCCTGATACCAATACAGGATACTTGTTTATCTGAAAAAATATATCATAGAATAGAAAGTGTAGAAAATGCAGTGCAAAAACGACACTTCAGGTTTAAAGGTACTGAAATTTTCGACTTAAAACTGGGATATTTTAAACACTATTGCGCAACATTAGGCACCTATTGAATAAAATTTGTATTTGATTTGTATTTTTACTTTGTGGAATTACAATAACTTTTAGAATTTTTTATAAATTTTAGAATTTTATCCAGGGATGGGTACCTTTATACAAAATAAATACATAAGCCATAACTTAAGCACTATAAAAGTAAAAGTCTTACAATTGATGTGAAATACTTTTAAAGCAAAATCGAGCAAAATATTGTCAGGCCGTCCACGACGTGGAGGGCACAGCTAGTTTGCTATAAAACGTGCTTGCACAATTGCTCGGCGATATTCATATGCCTCAATTTTAGTCCCTGGTAACTTTTTAAAACCTTTTGAAGGTATTCATATATTTGCCCTTCATTTTCTCTGGGTCTTATTCGATAACCCCAAAATTTGCTACGCAATGTTATTAGCAAAACATGTTTTTGTGTGAAATTAGAAATAAAGAACTTTTTAGTTTGCCTTTTCATCCAACCGAAAAATTACCCCCGAATGTGGTTTAAAGTATTTTGTAAAATAAAAGTAAAAAAAAATAATTCACACAGTAGCTTTCTATTTTATATTTCTTGTTTAGCTAAGGCAACAACGTCACAAATTTCGTCTTGTCACAACATTTCCAAAAGAGATAATTGAAATGCCAAGGAAAATATATATTTTAAAAACAATCCAGGAATGACAGTTATCATGAATTTGTAAAACATTATTATTTTTATTCGTTTTTATTGAGTTATATTTAGGGTTCAAATGTCGGGTGTAAAGCAAGCAACTCTACCGCCTTATGGGTGGGGTGGTGAAAATGTTGAAGAAAATAAAATAAAAGTAAAATATATATACATATATTATCAGTCATTACATTGAATGAACAAGTTCTCAATGTTATTTATGCGTTACAGAATGATTCTGAATGATTTTGGGCGTTTTGACTACAAATCATACGAAATTCATAAATATATAATTCTACATAAATAATTTATGTATAGAAAGGTTAAGTAATTTTTTGATAAAATCCGATATCGCGAAAACATATGAATTTATTTTATATTGTTGTTTTTCATACAAATGAATTTTTAGAGTCAGGCTTAAGTTGGTTTTCTAAGTTGAATGAATATCAATCACAAATTAGGTGTTTAATTTTAAAGAAAAAATGGGAAAATTTTATTTAGACACTAGCAGAATGTAATGCATTTTCTGGATCGCAACATCCATCTTCAACATTCTTGGTATCTATCTACTTTGGGTTTGTTTAATTGTAAAGATCCAAACCACCCAAACTCAGATAAGGGAGTACGAGAAGAAGACCCGTTTTTAATCATCATCGTCAGTTGCTAAGAACGAAGTCTACCACCAACTAAAGCTTTCGTCTTGTTCGATATTTTTCTTTAATATTTACCACCTTATATTTGTTGTTGCTTCAGCCAGCCTTCGGTTAGCAATGCGTGCAAAATTTTTTTACTTGTTTTGCCCTAACATTCGTTTTTAGTTGATACTAATTTAGTATTAATCCAAACTTGTTTAGATAATATGTTAGAATTGAATGTTTAAATTTTATAGCTGAAATATACAATTTGTTTTTCGTAAATTTTTTATTTTCTTTTTTTAAATTAATTAAAAAATTTACAAAAAGTCGAAAATTAATACGATTTACAGATTTACTGTCAGGTTAATATTGCCCCGTAGGCTAACCGTGCGCTAGTCTATCAGTCTTGGGGTTAAGGCTTTGGATCCCACTAAAGACTCTGGGTTAATTTTAAAATCTGTGTTACTTTTACACGGAAATTTTGAAACAAAAATCAACACAATGTCTAGTTAGTCCCGTTCCACACTTGCAATTTTTATTTCTGAAACATTTTTTGAATTCTCTTTTAAAGTTGCATTCGTGTCCATACTTTAAAAATTGTATTTCTGACGACTGTATACTTTTATACAGTCACCCTCATGTCGAAAAGAGCAAACAACAACAACCACAACAAAGAGTTGCAGCAGAGTTTCAAGTACATGAAACATTGTACCGCTGCCATTTTTATTTCCTCTACCAACAACAAATACATGTGCTGCGGAAACAAAAATTGCAAGTGTGGAAAGGCACTAACTTGCTAAATGCATTTACTGTTCTAAAGTCTTATTTTGTTAAAAAAATAATTAACTAAATTCTTTTTCCGTACATACAACCCTGTTCTTATAATCACAAAGTTTCAAATCAAAAACTGTTTTGAAAACACTGGAGTGATTTTAGCATGTTCTGTAAAACATGGTACTCTGTCCATGATATCGTGCGAAATGCTGTCAAAAGCTCCAATACAAAACTTAGTGCGGAATAAATAAAAAATAATGTTGCTAAAGTAATACTCTGAAATGTGTCAGGCAACATGTTTAACGAGCTAAAAAATGTTTTTGTAACATTTTTTTTTAACTGCGAAACAATATGAGCAGCACTTTTTTCGCACAGAACTATAGCCAATATCAGTGCAGTTCAGTTCAGTTAATTATTTTTTTTTTTAAATAATAAATGTTGCTATACACTTTTCGCAAATTCGACGATAGTACTAGGCGATCGCCCCGGGCGCCACGGTGAAGGGGCGTAAACTTGTCTAAGGGCGAAAGAAATATCGCCGTCGGATTTATGGATAGGAGCACGAATATTGAATATTTGACAAAGAATTCTAATGTAATCTATGACTATATAAACAATGACTATATAAACAACAATAAGTTGTAGAAGAGTACCTATGTGTGCTCCACTCGTGGCTCAATGGTTGCCAGGTGTAAAGACCGTTTTTCAAAAGTACGATGAACCGTCCAATGACGCCGGCGAGTATGGGAATTAAAAACGGGTAGCTATTGAAAAGTTAGTATTGGTTCTTTCATTGCCCACAAAAAAGTAATAAAGAAGTAAAAGACGAAAACAATAATATTATATATGAAATTACCAATTACCATACCATAAACATTCAGTAGGATTATTACGAACTGAATAATTGTTTACCATCATGTTTAAAAAACTGCCTGGAGCACAAAGCACAAAGACTCAATTAGTAAGAGATGTAGAGGCAACGACTGAAGTGCTTTTAAGAAGGTCCCAAAGCTCACTTCCTATTTTGCTCCTTCCAGTTCTTCGGCTGTCATCAGTAAACGTGAGTACATTTAATGAAGTTGAAATACTAGAAATATCAGATTCAGATTCTAATGACGAAGATATTAATGAGAATGAAGCTGACAAAACGATATTAATTTCTTCTCCTAAAACTGTTGGCTTGATAAATTCTGATCCATCCTCTTGGCCAGAATTCAAAAATAAAAACGAAAAGAATGAGTTAATTTTTAAAGGGCCCTTGCCATTAAAGGCTGATAACTATTATCCAAAAATTACTCAAAAAAAGATATTTTTGTAATCAACATCAGCTTCATTGAGCAGAAAATGGGGAAAAAATAAAACGTTAATGTTTACCATTCCAGATTTCATTGAAGCTTTTTTTATTTACATTCCTTGACTTCCTGATTCGAGTTATGTATTATTCTTCTTATTTTTAAAAAAACAAAAATCAGTCGAACCCTATGAATAAAAACAAAAATAAACATATTTTGTTTACTATTAATAATATTATGTCTAAAAATTATATATTATTTTTGAATATTTATAAAAATTTGGTTGTGGTTTGAGGTTTACCAAAAATTATATCATAATATCATAATATTTTTATGGGTGTAGTAATCATTTAAATATGAAATCTTAACTAAAACCTGTTTATAGTGACTAAAGTAATGTTACAGAGAACATAATGTGGTTCCTATAACCATATCATAGCATGTTTTTTTTTGCGTTTACATGAAAGTGTAAGAATTTGAGGAAACATGTAAATGCCTACAACATCAGTCATAAAAAGAACTTGATTTCTTCTTCAAACTCTGATTCTTATAGGGACGATGTCTAGTATTCCCTGCAGCATCCAGCTAAGAACTTTAAAGATTTGTCACTAGCAGAAAATAGTAAAGATTGTTTAAAAAAATGATTACAATTCAAACTACCTTGTAGATACATAGAAAAATAAAATTTGCACCAATTAACTATTTTAATTAGTTTTAAATAAAACTTCAAATAATTTTTTAATTGTTTCAAATATTTTCTGATTAAAACAGAACAAAAAAAAACTAATTAAAAAATTAATTGAATTAATTAAATATTTAATTAAATTTTTATCTGCAACCAATGAAAATATTTTTCTCTCTGTAGATACAAAGAATGCTGTGGACGGATGTAGCGATCCAAAATATGCATTATAAAGGGTGGTTAAATTTTAAGGAGCGATGTTGATTAAGAAGTTGTTGCGCAAAAGATACACAATCGACCGTTGCCATTTCCATGATTCAAATTGAGTTAGTCTGAAATTGAGAAATATCAAATTAAATGCAGCAAAAAACTTGACGTTTAGATGTGGTTCACATTCAACATCGGCCCTTAAAATTTAACCACCCGATATATATTCTGCGAGTGTCTAAATTTTCTTTATCTCTTTACAATCCAGAATTTAAGTCTGAAAAATTATTAATTAGAAAATTAATAAATTAAATTTATTAACAACAACAGTTATTTATATGTAGTAACAGACAATATTGATCTTTTTATATATATTTTTATATAATAAGAAAAATATAAATTAAAAATGGGGGATAATTCAGTTATTTTCGAATATTTTTTTATAATGTCTGGGCCCAATTTCTTATTTTTTTTTACATTTTTAAGGAGAAACTTACTTGAGTATCTCTATGTTTAAAAATATATTTATTTATATTGAGTTTTTACTGTAACATTCCTTTTTTCAAATTTACTACACAGAAAAAAATACAAAATAATAAATAAAATATTTTATAAAGAAAATAATATAAAATAAAATAAAATGAAGAGAAAAGAAAAGAAAAACACACAAATAAACTCATGGTATGACATTTCAGCGTGATGTCATTGATATCCTTGTTTTCATGAATATTAAATGAGCGACACCAAATCCTGTACAATACCAAAATAAAACAAACAAAGAGAAAAAGAGCATCAACAACAACAACAACTACCAATATTCGTACAATAACAAATATTTGAAATGTGAGGAAAATGCGATATTTTTGTGATTTTTTGTTCTTGTGCTTAAGATTAAAACAAATGGAAAATATTGAAGAGGAACATTAATGGCCGGTTTTAAGGAACTTATTGAAATTTAGTGGGGCCATTCCATTAGATTCACTATATATCTGGTTTTAAATTTAATATTAACTATTTAATACAAAAATATAAATTGTTGATTCTTTAATCCGATGATAGAGTTTTCAGCCTAAAAGTTTAATTTTTTGAGTTGCCTTTGATTCTGGGTATAAACCATTATGTCAGATATGTAGAAGCTTGCAGCTCATACATATATAAGTATAATGCAAAAACGGTTTCTCCGATTTAGTTAGCAGTAGCTCACTTGCATTTAATGGCATTGATTTTGATAAATCAATGTTGTTATTGCGTTTTACCAAAACTTTTAAAATAAAATTCAGAATGTGTTGACGCTGTACATTATGTTTGTAAACGTTATACCATCAGTAAATTGTAAAGAAATGAAACACAGCTCGTTATTTGTAACATATCGGCTTATATATTTATTCATAGAGGAAGACAAGTGACTTTTCGAAACACCAATATTGTTCAGTTTTGCATATGTAAAGTACAAAATTTTTTGCAACAATTTTTTCACAGGAAAAATTATTTTTACCAGTTAAAGGTTTTATTTAGTTTCATATACGTTTATTAAATTTTTAATTAATTCAATTATCTTTTTAATTAGAACATCATTTTAATCTTTCTAAATCGGTGCTACACATAATAAAAAAGTAACTTATTTCTTGTCTGTCTGTCTGTCTGTTTGCGTTCGCATCACGTAAAAACTACGGCAGGCATTTTGACAAAATTTTGAGAGTAGGTACCTTAGTATCCTGATTTCGATATAGGATAATTTTTTCTGCAAAAATGTCTTATTGGCAAGCGAAAGTGGAGAAAAAACAGTGAAAGACGCCGATTTTTTAATCGATTCTTTACCAACTTAAAGGTACTGCATATTTTAAGGCTTCTTTAATTTTTTAAAACTAGATATTTTAAACAAGGTTGCGCAGTAGATGGCGCTGTTTTAAAATAATGACAAAATATGAATTGAAGGCGGTATATTCTAAACACGGCTGCGCAAGTGATGGCGCTGTTTTAAAATAATGACAAAATATGAATTACTTACTGCCAAATAGCCAATTGAGTAAAATTTCTATGCGATTTGTATTATGTAATAATATTTTAAACACCTTTAATAGAGCCTTACTATAATTTTTAGAATTTTTGAATTTTATCCAGGCATGGGTACCTTTATATGGATTACTTTCAAAGCAAAATCGAACAATATATTGTCAGGACGCATACAACGTGGACGTGTGGGCACAGCTAGTTAATTATGCAATTGAATCAATTACTTAATTAATCAAATTTGTATCTGAGTCCAAGTAAAAACTTTAATTGAACCAAAAGTTTTTTTCTGTGCTAAATATCTCCGAAACTGAAAAAGGGTGCAAGTTATTCATGAAGACAATTTTAATGAAAATTTTCGATGTTTTTAACAAACCATATATATGAAGTAAGAGTTTTCCGGTATTGTTTATACATGATATTTCCTTCATTTGTGACATACCGGTTTTTTTTCGAAAACCAGAGCCAATTTAAAAAATTTGATTTATAGGAACTTGATCAATATTGCTACACTTATTGCCATACAACTGCCGTGCCACAGAATCTGTATTGTGCCGATAATAAAATCTTGGAATTCTTCGATTTATTTTACGAGTGAACACATGAATTAAAATCGAATATAAAATAAAAAATTTGCAACTGAAATTAGTGCATTGTGGCGCCGATCCCTGCTAAGCACTTTATACGTATATGTGTATATGCTATTACAATAGCTGCATGAGGTTTGTTGTTTGTTGATAAACCCTAATTTTCTACTGTGCTTCGCTATTTATGAGTTCCCTCTCATTATTTCTTAAATTTTTAGTTTTCCAAACTGATTGAAATTTGAACCATACTTTAATTAAAAAATATTTTTTATTTAAGTATTTTTTTTCGAAATTACTTTTCTCGTGTGCTGTATGCCTACAAAGCGAAGAAATACACATTTTTATTTCAATAGTTTCTTATAACAAATAACAACTACAAAACTCATTCGTTCACATTTATAACAACCAACTAAAGACCACTCTTAAAGCTCCTTCTTTCTCCAAAAAGCGAAAAGCAAAATAAAAATAAAAAAATTAAATAAAAACTGAGAAAAACTTATAAGGATATCGAAAACGGGTGCGATATGAATAATAAAAACTGTACATGTCTTTCAATAAGAAAAAAAAAACAAAAAATTTCCATATTTTGCTTTTATTTTTCAATTTGTTGTTTCTGGTTTTCTTAACTCTATTTATTTTGTATTTTTTTTTTTATTTTGCAAGTGAACACTTCGTTCGAGTATTTTGTAATGGTATTGGTATATAATGACAAATAGAAGTCATAAAATGATACAAATTTAAATTCATTGATTGTTTTTTGGTCTCTCCTTTTTCCTAATTTTTGTCATTATTTTATTTTTTTAGAAATTGTTGAGTAAATGTTGTATATATACATATACACATATAGGAATGCCTTTGCCTGATAAAGGCTTAAACAAAAAATATTTCTTCATTCACTCGTTCATTCATTGATTCATTTTTTAGTTGTTTGTTTTTGTTGTGCTGTATTTGCTTGAATATTGATGCCATTTATTATTAAAGTATTCTTTTTACGATCAAAATTGTCAAGGGAATATATTGATTCAATTGCTTTTTATAAGAATGATAATGTTTTTTCGTACACTTGTGTATGTTAAATAATAACACACATTTGCAAAATTCTATTCCGTTATATACAAACATACATACATACATACATACATACATACATACATACATACATACATACATACATACATACATACATACATACATACATACATACATACATAGATACAAGAACAAATATCTATTGACCTTTTTAAATCCACAATATTGGTCAATATTTTTTTATCTATGCTTTGCTTTAAAAATTCTTTCTAACAAATTTCTAAAAATTTTAACAAATATTTGAATTTATATACGCAAATAATATTACACAAAACTACTTAAATATAATACCATATTGATTTAATATTAAATAATTTAAATTTAACCAATTTAATCACTTCTGACTTTGAAATTTAATTTTAATTTTTCGAAATCCCACAAATTAAAAATCAATATTTACTCTTACCATTGCGCAACTTTTTTACGATAACCTCAAAGTTGGTGACCTAAAGACAGTTAAATAATTGCACAGTGCAGCAGTGAAAAAAATATAGCATTTATATGCTTACAAGGTGCAATTGACTTAAGAACTAAAGCCTCTTGATCATTCCAAACATCGTTAATGGTCATAATGGTGGTAAGAAATGGCAACAGTGGATGATCAATTTGCGAAGAAAATTATTTTCAGTGATAAGGCACATTTTCACCTCAGTGGATTCGTCAATAAGCAGAAATGCCGGATTTGGGCGAATGATAATCCAATAGTGATAGTCGAAAAACCAATGCACAATCAAAGAGTGACTGTTTGGCGCGGTTTATCGGCTGGCTGAATCATCGGGCCGTATTTTGTTCAAAATGTGGCCAGTCAGGCAGATACTGTGAATGGTGTTCGCTATCGTGAGATGATAACGAACTTTTTATGGCCCGAATTGGAAGATATGAATGTGGGCGATATGTGGTTTCAATGGGACGGTGCCACTTACCAAACAGGTAACGAAACATTGGCGGCAAATTCAATGGCCGTGTTATGTCACGTGGTAGCGATGTCAATTGGGCGCCAAGATCATGTTATTTGACACCGTTGAACTTCTTTCTTTGGGGTTATTTGAAAGAAAAGGCGTACGTTGATAAACCCGCAACAATTTAACAGCTAAAGGATTTCATAATTTGGCACATTAAAGGCATATAAACTTATGTATGCCTCAGCGTCATCGAACAATTGGAGCATCAGATGGAGGTGTGCCGCCGAGGTCGCGACACCCATTTGGCCGATATTTTGTTTACTGCATAATTAAATCATACCAATATTATCAAAATAAAATGAAATAACAATAAATTCCTAAATAAGTTGCATTTTATTCAAAATAAATATCGGCCCTTAAAATTTCGTTAAATCAGTGGGGCCTTCGAGAACGGTGTCATCACACAGAAAAATATATTTTCTTCAATTAAAGGTTTTATTTGCTTTCAGAT
The DNA here is from genome assembly GCA_949628195.1 of Phasia obesa. NCBI lineage: Eukaryota > Metazoa > Arthropoda > Insecta > Diptera > Tachinidae > Phasia > Phasia obesa. The sequence goes on along the minus strand of OX451215.1, from coordinate 21,594,252 downwards.
TAAAATTTAATTAAATAATTAATTGCTTCAATTTTTGTTCTATTTTAAACAAATATATATTTGAATCAATTAATAAATTAATTGAACTTTAATTTAAAATTAATTAAAACCTTTAATTGGTGCATGAAGTTTTTTTTGTGCAATTTTTGTCTAACATCTTATTCAAAGTAGGTGAAAGCGCTTAACTTTGTTCGGTAAATATGTTGCGAGGTTTCGTTTAATAAATTCTACATACATTTTATGCCAAAAAAAAATAATGTATTCCTACACTTAAAAAAAGTTATTTTTTTTTACTTTTTTCAGCATAACTTAAAGGGACTCTTAAATTTTCACTGTTAATGTATGGAAAAGTTATAAATTATATAATTACACTGTAAAACTGAAAAAAATTGGAGAACATACCAATACAATCAAAGCATGTTTAGAAACTTTAAACAGCATTTTTCTACCTTTAAAAAGGAGTGTTATTCTAACCTATACATTTATTGCATTTGAGCTTTGTTTGATGTTGTATTTCTTGGATTTTTTGTTCTTTTCTTGTTGTTTTTCAAATGAAATTTTCAGTAAATTTAAATTGGTTACCTATTTCGCCAAACTGAGTATAGCGTTTTATTACCCTTTGATAGTAGAATCGAAGTCGAGTTCGTGTAGTTTTCAAAAAGTTTTTTTTTTGTGTTATCAACTTTACGTTTGTTCATTGTGGCTTTAGCGAAAGTTGGGTGAATTATGTGGGACTCAATATCTTACAAATATAGTTGTACCAAGAAATAATATATGTATATCGAACTATGATATGAAAATCCATAATTCTTAACGAATGAGACGGCTTTTCTAAGCGTTCATGAAAGCCTACATATAGCTTCAAAATATCTACAGGATCATATAGTTCACCTGGAGATGTGGCTAAAATAATGCAGAATAAAAATAAATGCAGAGAAATTTAATCACATAACTTTTACACTGCGTTGAGATTCATGCCCTCCTATCTTCATAAACAACCAAGTTATACCCCAGCATTTAGAGGTAAAATACCTTGGCATTCATCTTGATCGACACTTAACCATCGAAGCAAAATTGACACAGATGAAGCTAAAATCAGATCAAATTAATTGGCTGATTGGTAGAAACTTAACCCTAACATTGTAAAGTTCTATTGTACAAATCAATTCTTAAACCTATATGGTGTTACGGCATTCAGTTATGGGGCACTGCCTCAGCTTCAAACTTAGAAAAAATTCAAAGGCGTCAAAATAGGATTTTACGAATGATAACAGTTGCACACTGGTAAAAAAAACTGTGTAAACAAATCGAACATACATAAACACTCCATAAAGGTCCCATTAGTTACTGATAAAATAGCGAAACTTGCAGTAACATATCTGAAAAAGCTGAAAACACACCCAAATCCACTGGCTCGAAACATCATTAACGATCGTGGTTACATTCGACTAAGAAGTAGAAATCTTGCCTTTTTTTAGCCGAACATCAGATCAGTAGCCGTCATATGACATCAGTAATTGTATAACTATCAGTTTTATTGTCTGTCACTGGCTGGACTTTACAAGTTTATTTTATTTTAGATTTAAGATGTGAACACTTATTGTTAGTTCAAATACTTTGAAGATACAATAAATAAATTATGAAACAAAAATTTGATGCATTGACAGTAGAATGAGTTTGTATTGTAAATGTCGAAAATTAACTGTGTTGTTAGTTTCTAAAAGGCTACCCGGATAGCGTTAACACTACACTCTATTTTAACTTTTGTATTTAAAATCGCTTTACAGACCACACAATTCATAAGTACTCGTATATGTTTAATATATTTTATATATTTTTTTTTTAATTTTTATAAATTATATTCGTGACAGTCGTATTCATACAATTACTAATGATTACTATTTATTTTGAAATAAATCTAATGGATTAAGATAACAGAAAAAATAATTCTTTTGCACTAATTTATGTGCTTAGGGCCCTATTCGTTATTCTAGTTTTATTTTACAAGTAGATGAAAAATATCTTTAGGAACATGGCACACGTTTTTATATGTTAGTTGGAAGATTTTATATACATACAATGATTTATTTTGCGTACGCTTGTTAATTGTAGTATAAGTTACGTCGATTCATTTCGAAATTAATAATAATCATACGCCACGTTAAAGCTTTTATGAATTGGTTCATTTAGATTGTGCAACATGTATAATGATGAAAGTAAAATAGTGTAAAAGCAAATTGTACTGAATAGAAGAGAACATTTGTCAAAAAAAAAAAAAAAAAAATACAAAATATATAAAAATATAAAAATAAAGATTTTTCATTCGAGACACAGCGGAAGTTTGTTCTAGAGAAGCTGCAGACTGTTGCGCCGTTGGGCAAATAGGGGAATGTCCCTAAATTTGGGTACCTCGGCTACACATTATCTTATTGTCACCGAAACTTATTTTTAATTTAAATGTTAATTTATGTTAAACAAAGGTTTTTACCAATACGCACCCGGGTTGTTTTTTGTTTTAAAATAATAATGTTTTATAATTCTTTTAAAGTACAATAAATTTCATAATAAACTCTATGTATAGCAAAAACAGTTTACTCTCGACTGTAGCGATTTCAGACTGGCGACTTATACATGTCGACCTTCTTCCTCAACGCAGAGTCTATGGTAATTGCTAACATTTGCTTAAGGCTAGGTCTCCACAGCATCTCCATTTTTTTTTTTTAATGTGTTCGCTCGTGGTCAGAATCCTTTTATATTAGCCTTTTTCCAGGCACAGTCTGCAAGTATCGTCTTACCTTGATTTTTAACTTAGCCAGCTTGACAGTCGGTAACCTGTCTTGTAGAGAACAATTCCTGAGTCTTTTGGGAGGAATCGAACCCTTAATTTACGATTGCAAAGGTCGGCTTTTTATATTTAGAATGATTAAGGACTGAAATGTTTTCCACAACAAAATGATAAATTTACCATTAATTTTCTGGAAAAGTTAAAAAACAAATGGAATATTTTTTGTTTTAAGTTTTGTCAAATCAAAAAAAACTATGAAAGTAAAATGAATTAGGTTTTGTATAAGGCGGGATTTAGACGATGATTTAAAAACATGTCTTTTTTTGTTCAGGGTAGAGAAAAAGGTACGATTTGTTTTCCAAAGTCAATGCACAAATCGTACCTTTTTATCTACCATGAACAAAAAATACATGTTTTTAAATCATCGTCTAAATCCCGCCTAAATGATAACAAGTTATTGACATGAAGTGCGCATAGAGTTTAGTTATAAACTAAAATCTTGCTAAAGTCTGACTAAAGAGCTGCTTAACTGTTACTAACAAGCTTACATAAATTTGCTAAATTTTAAACAAACAGCTGGTTATATAAACATACTTTATAATCAAATACACAATTATTTATTACTTTATTTTTCAAGCATTCGATATGAAAAATGATTCAATTCATAAATTATTATGCGTTGAAGATTAAACCCATAAAATTAGAATCTAATAATTTTAAAAAACTAAACACAAACTTCAAAAAACCATACATTATTTGCTTGTTTTTAAATATACTTTGGTTACATATATACATATTGTGGTTATAAATGCAATATTATTTTAGAATTTTAATAAAATTTTGATTGTGGTTTGAAAATTATACAGTTCGAAACAACTATGATGCATTTTTTGGGTGCAGTAAACATTCAATGATCAAATAGTAAAAACTTATTTATCGTGACCATTGTAATGACTACAACAAATATATGGCGTTCCTCGCAAACGTATATTGTTACAGAGAGCATAAGATGTTTCTTGTTAGCACACCTTAACCATGTTTTTTTTTCTCTGCGTTCATATATTGTTAAAGAAATACTATGGAAAATTTAAATTCTAGTTAGCCACTTGTTGTGAAAAGTGAACAACAGTGTTATGCCTATGGCAGTTAGTTTCTTACAGAATTTTTTATGAATTTTTTGATATACTAATCTTCACTAGCAATAGTAAGGACATTTAAAGAAAAAAGTTTTTTTAATCATATTTTATATTTTGTATGTACTCTATGTAATCTTAATGAAATTGAGGACACATATCATTTTCTTGGCAGATGTCCAGTTTTCTCTAATGCTCGTTTTAACTTTTTGGTAACTTTACTTTATCTCTGGTTGAAGTTCAGGATATTTTAAATGGTAAAGATTATATGCGTCTCTATAAATTTTTGTTAATTTGTCTAAAATATAGAGAACTTATTTTCTTTGAATTCCGATAAAACTATTTTAATATTAAAAAATTATTGTGATACTACTATTTCCAAAAATATATTTAGTTTCAAAAACTTTATTTTTATTTTTAACTTAATTTTTTAATTTGTAATAACTATACAATTATAGCCATTCAGATGCATGTCTCATTAAGATTTATTTATTATTTTTATAATCTGCAATGTGTTCTCAAATATGTAAAAATTTTAAATAATAAAATAAAATCTTTATTCTCTCTCTCATATAATATATGATAGCGATGTCAGTCAATTAACAGATATTGAATGGGTGAAAAAATATATTTAAAAAAATTTTGAAATAATGTTTTTTGAAAAGGCGTTAGCAGCTGTAAAGACTGGAAAAATTATGTGATGTTTTTGAATAGTAGTGAAAATATCGGCTTTTAACACTAAGAAAATCGTAAATCAAAACGAATTATTGCCACAAAACCAAAATAATAAAGCTTTAAAAACTGTAATATGGGAAGAGTGGCAAATGATATTAACCCTCCGATGTCCGGAGCCTTATGATATTATTAGAGTCTGGCCAGAAGCATAAAAATAGTTTTAGAAATTATTTTAATTATTTATTTAAGCGTTTAAAAGTAAATAACCATGTTATTTCATGCAACCATGTTATTTCATGGAATGTTCGTTAAGGCATGTAGGATACATTTGCTGCATTTGCTTTGCCGGACTCAACTCGTCATATATGATGAATGAAGCTAAACCAGCGATGACTAGCATGTTGTAAAATATTGCCAGTGGCCAACGATTTGTCGAGTGTTTGCATTAATAAGCCGTCAACATCTGAGCCATTGCATCTAAGCAATTTTTTTTAGTTCAAAATTTGATCTGACTTGAATACTTTCAATGAATCGGTGTTTTGAAGGTAATGATAACATGATTATTGGCGTTTTTGGCTTTGCCATATAGAAGCACAAAACGATTTTAATAATGTGGTAAAAAAATACAGTGATTACAGGCCACTACTGAAGTACCACTGATATCGAAAAGAGACAAAGAGTACTGATGACGTACGTAACTGTCTAGAAAATGTGCATTCCGCTCTGCTGGTGTCTAAAAATTAAATTTTTCCAATTCTTCTTTAACATTATCACCTAATTTGTAATTTAATTAATTCTTTCTTAGAGAGAATAAAAACGAAATTAAGCTTGACTATAAATTTCATTGTATGTAGTAGTTAATTACTTTAATCTATTCAAGGACATATTAGCCTTATAAATTGGCATATTATAATTCGCCCACAGTCCAGTTGCTGGCTTAATTAGCATACTTTTTTTCCATTGACGAACCGTTTTAACTAACGATTTCAGGAGACAATATTGACTTGAAAGTAGCTCAATGACTCGGTGAAGCGAGTAAAAGTTTTAAAATTATAATAGCGAGGCCTTCGAGGTGGTGAAGGATTTGAATGTCACCTCTTACCTTATCGGTCTTTTGACCGATTTATAAGGTCCTGAGTTATAGATGTGCTGGATAATTGAATTTTGTTTGGAGCTTAAAGGGCAATGGCTGCTCTATACTAACCCTTAGCGTAATCATGGTTGTCATCCGGAACGGTCTCTAACTCGATTTCCTATTCTATGTCTAATGTTTCATCAAAATCTTTATCATATGGAAAATAGTCATCATCTGCTAAGTCGCCAATTGTTTCAAAAGGCTCGGACTCTTGTCCCTCTTATTTATTAAATTTGTGCCTGAAGTCGTTTACGTTCTTCCCTAGATACATATATGTATGATTATAATAAAATAAAATAAAAAGTGTCTAAGAACAGAAAGTGTCGTTTAATTAGTGATAAAGTTAAAAAAGTCAAATATTTTATATTTTAAAAATTTATAAATTAACTCAAAAATTTATATTCATTATTTCTTTTTTCCAAAACACGTTTCTTATATGCATACCATTTTCATTCCATTAAACTTTATATTTTTTTTTTCTCAAAGTGTCAATTTATTATTTCTACAATAATTTCAATATTTTGCACATGTTTCATTGGATTTTTTTGTAAAATTTAAACTTTTCTTACTTCTAAACATTTATTCCATAATTCCCTTTCTCTTCAAACGTGTAATGGCACTTTAATATATTTTCTTGAAAAACAACTAAACAATATTTTTTCGTTTTTGAATAGAAAACTTTTTCAGGAAATGCCAAACAATTCTTTTGGCAATTACCTTAGAAACAATAACCTTTCCAAGAAAAAAATTTAAGCAACAAGTGCAATAATATATTGGAAAACTCAAATAAATAAGTTTTGCTGCAAGTATTGAAACATTATGAAAACTTTCTCGTGCTATGTTCTTTTTAATTCTTTTTAATGATTTAGAACTAAAGTGCATTTTCATGTTCATAAAACAAATATAAATTACATATCAATGTAACTAAAAAAGGTAGAAATAAAATATTAAAAAACATGTTGTTTGAAATATTGAATTGCTTGAGGTTATCTGTTATGGTAAAATATAAATTCAATATTAAAAATAAAAAATCTAAAGGAAAACTTTGGTTTCTTTAATGTCAAAAACATAAACTTGGATCATACTTATGTATTTTTCTTCTATAAACATTTTATTATAAAAATGAATACCAATTTACTTTTATAACCAGAGGATGCAGTGCTGAAAAAATCGTTTCCAAATTAAGATAAAATTTAAAAAGTATATATTATTGGCACTGAATTATGAAAAAATATACTTTTAAAAGTTATTATCATTAATCGATGTAAATTTTGAAATAATTCTTGCAAAAAAAAACCAACTTTAAAACAGATAGAATGGCACCAATTCTAAACTAAAAATGTATGAAATAATCTGTAAGAATTAGATTTAAACCAAATAAAAGATGCGCCAAAATTATAGGGAGAAAAAATAAAGATTATGTGAATGTCAAGCCTCTCCCTATTACGGTTCAAAATTTAAGCTATTTTCACCACCATCCGTCTTTTATGGGGACACCAATCAAGCCTCTGTCTATACCAGTTTCAAAGATAGGGTCGCATAGATAAAATAACATCACATATTGGGACACCCTTTAATTTAAAATTTAAAATTAAAGACCTGTTGTTATAGAGGACTTGGCCAAAAAGATGCTTTATAAATTTCAACTATTTGTCTATAATGGTTCAAAAGTTTGACCAAATATATCAAATAACTTGAACTATTGGGACACCCTTTACATTATAATTCCAAATATTTATTATTGTTATTATACCAGAGAAAGTAGTGGACATTCTGCCTAATTTTCAAGTGTTTGTGTTTAACAGTTCAAAAGATAGGGCCATATAGATCCAATTACATAATTTATAGGGACACCCTTTAATTTCTAAATTCAAATTGTATACTTGCTATAGTGGGCTTTGCAATACAGGTTCCTTGTAAATTTCAGCTGTCTGTCTATAACAGTTTACAAGTTTGGCCACATACATAGAATTACATTAACTATTGGGACACCCTTTTATTTCCAAATTCAAATTTTATACTTTTTGTTATAGCGGACTTAGCAATACAGGTTCTTTGTAAATTTCAGCGGTCTGTGTACAACTGTTCAAAAGTATGGCCATATACATAAAATTAAATGAACTATTGGAGCACCCTTTAATTTAAAATTTTGAATATTTATACACTTTATTATAACGGTCATAGTAGTCTACATTCTGTAAGCTTTTCAAGGTTTTGTCCATAACGGTTCAAAAAATAGGCCCATATAGGTCAAATTACGTAACCTATGGGGACACCCTTTAAATTTTAATTTATTTTTTTTATTACTTTCTGCTGTTGGAAGCTATAGCGATACGCAATTTTTTAAAATTTTAATTTGGAGCCCTTTACGATTCTTAATACACGTAAAAACATGTATGTTGTATGGGGTCACTATATACATATATTAAAACTAGCAGTGCCCGCCACGTCGTAGGCGTCCTGAGAATATTTTGCTCTATTTTGCTTTGAAAGTATTCCACACCAATTGAAAGACTTACTTTTATAGTGCCTCAGTTAGGGTTTATGTATTTACTTTATATAGAGGTACCCATCAAATTATTGCAAACCTCTGTAAGAAGTGTTTAAAATATTTTTTAATAAGAAAGTAGAAGTACAAATTAAATACAAATTTTATTCAACTGGCGCCATCTTCTGCGCAGTATTTTTTCAAATGTCCCACTTTCAAAAATAAAAAGGTGAGTTAAAAAAATAACAGTGTTGAATATATACGTGTTGAAAATATCCCAGTTTTATACCGAAAATTCTAGTACCTTTTAACCGGAATTTGCGTTTTCACTGCTTTTTCTCCACTTTCTCTTGGAAATAGGAATTTTTTGCGGAAAAAAAGTATCCTATATTTGCACCAGGATATTAAGGTACCTCCCCACAAAATTTTTTTAAAATCCATCCAGAAATTTTTAAGTGATGCGAACACAAACGAAAAGCAGACAGACATACATACGGCAATGAGTTGCTATTTTATTATATGTATAGATAAGGTCTTTTATGGAGATACTTTCTTATTTTCAAATTTGATTTGTCATGTACCTGTTGTAGCGACCATAGTAACACACTTTTTGTGAAATTTTGAAATATTTTTTTAGTAACTTTCAAGAGATAAAGGTCGAATACTCGTATTATCATAATTTTTCTTACCATTGCATTTCTGGTTATAAAAGATAAAGCTTTAACGTGATATCAATAGAGAGTTGTTTATTGTGCATGTACGTATGTCCATATACAAATACACATACTCGTGCATGTGTATGCAGTATGTCCATATGTGCTTATTTTAATGTTTACATTTTTATGTATGAATATACATTTATACATTTTTATGTATGAATATTAGAACAAGCATTGATTTTTTCTCTTTTTTCATGAAGCAGACCAAGTTAATTGCTACGCTCAAGGCTATTTTAATTGTTTTCGCTTTACTCTAAACAAAAAAAAAAAAAAAAGAAAAACAAAAAATGTTTATAAAACACAAAAAAGAAATATACTAAAACGCCACAATACCTAAAGTGCAACAGAACGATACTAAGAAAAATGTATAAGAGGAAAGGAACATTTATCCTGATAATATAAAAAATACTTTTCTTTTTATGATGTTGCTTAGCACCTCATACACACATAAATAAGAATCCTTTTGAATTCATATATTAATTTTTTTTATTTTTATTTTTCTTTATTCCACAGATTCACCACGTTGCAAACCAGGCACTGAACAAACATCCATTGGCGCTATAAACATGCACTCAATACCGGTTAAATGTGAAGTTGATGCTGATCCACCGGATTCAGTGAAGTTTAGTTGGACATATAATAATACCAGAAATGTGTCACCAGTAAGTACACACAGCACAATAAGTCAAAAGTTATGAGGGCAACTAAAGAAAATAAGTATTTTCTTTTGAATAAAAATTTTATAGTTTATTTTGGCATAAAACTACCACAAAAAACATTGAGAAAACATTTTATGACCAAGCACTTCAATATTTATGAAAATGTATTATGAGAATAAAACCCACATGTCGCATGTCGATGTACTTTAGCTGCTATAGTTACAAAAGAAATTAATTTCTTTAGAAAATTTTTTATATTTAATTTAAATAATTAATCTCTTGAATGCTTTTTGCTTTTCAATACTTCTTCCTATCTAATCATCTATATAATCATCTTAAAGATTTTTTATGTTAAGAAGTACAATGTGTATGACCCTTGACATATTGTGGACGTTATCTTTCAATCTTTTTCTCTATTCCTGTAAAATGCACAAATAAAGATCACATCTTTCTTTGTTGACCTGACGGCCTGTTTAAACTTCTACCAAGAGTTCTTCGTTAACTCATACATACATATTTTTTTTATTACTAAATATATCAACATGTAATTATTTTTATAATGTTTTCTCTTTCCTAAGACTGTTTAGAAGTCTTAACAATACAAAATCAATACGAAATAAATGAAAAGAAAAAATATCGGTTGGTGTCCCCAGAGTACACATATGTCAAAAAGCCACAAAAGTTAATATTACATGAAACATAAGACTTAAAAATGTAGGAGTACTTCTTCTTCCTTCTTGTTAGCGTTGGTGCTAAGGGGATCTTCTTTTTTTTATAAGCAACATACAAAGTTATTCATTTTCTTTACTTACACATGGGTACGAGTATACTAGAAAATAAAATTTTTTAAAATAATAAAAGTATTAATTATAATTTGCTCATCATCATCCCGACCTAAAATAAGTATTTTCAAAATTATTAAACGTTTATAAAAAATTCATCAAATAGAATTAAAAGCTGTCAGTTTGCAATATAACTCAAGAAATATAGGCGTTTCCGCACAACAGTTTTTTTGTTTCTATTGAAAGTATAGTACAATTTTTTATAAAAACGCATAATTTGGAAAATTAGATCTTCTTTAGTGTGGTTAATAAATGTTGTTATTAATGTAGGGGCAATATCGAAGCAGACCACTTTCATAACGGGTCCGTTTTCAACCCCCTTCCGTCAATTACAGACAACCGAAATATAATTTACGGCAACCAACTTACATTGAGTCACGTGCTACAACCAGTCTTTAATCTTGACTTTAGTGATTTCAGACAGTCGACTGGTAACTGTCGGCCTTCTTTCTCATCGCGCAGTCTCCAGCAATTGCTAGGATTTGTTCAAGGCTCAGGTCCCCCATGGCATGACATCCACATCCACAGGCTTCTTCGAGTGGTTCTGAGTCTTATGCTAGGGAGTGCTAGACATTCACACACAATGTGCGCTATCGTCTCAGCCTCTTTTCTTTCCTCATCTCCTCTTCTGCCTCTGCCGCTCACTTTTAGGCATGAGCTGTAGAGACTTCGACTCGACGTTGAAGGAACGTTTTGAGGTGCTTGCTTCAAAAAGGGATTTACCTATGCCCACTGTCCTAGGAGCGTCCATTTCATCCACATTTACCTCCATAGCTGCAGGAGTATTTTTATAGACTGACTAGTCCACCCCTTGCGAGGTTTCTTTGTCATTCTCTTTCGATATCCTCCCCTGGCCAGTGGTAACCGGAGTTCCTAAAGGAATTAACTTCTCCACCTCTATCGAAATATTCCAGTTCAACGCCATAGGAGAACCTTTATAGATTAACCAGTGCACCCGGTGCGAGGCGTTCATCTCCAACCCTTCTAAATTCTTCCCTAGGCTATTATTGGAGAAAACGATGTCCACCCAAACAGAGCTCCTTATTCGTGGGTAAGTCTACATTGAAACTGGATGTCGACCCCTGTCCAGAGTTCGCCTACTAAAGATCAAGCACCCTCTTAACCATGCATCCCTGGTGTATGATGTTCCAGCGGGGATTTGCGTAGCTGTTAACTACTAACCCTCTTTAACCACCAACTAGCCATTCAAGTACTCGGCGCAGCTACCAACCACCTTAACCGTACAATAGTGTGGTTAACAATTTTATTTATACCCTTTCGACTTGTGTTGGAATCTTAAATAAGTTTGTCAATCCGTTTTTCATTTCTACAGTATCAATATCCGATCGACCCTGTGAAGAATATACATACATACATACATACATACATACATACATACATACATACATACATATATCTTTGATTTTTATATATAGCCAAGTTAATTAAGCGATATCCGTAATCGGGTTAATTTCAATTTTGCAAAGGCCCCAAAGAGTCCACAGAAAAATTAGGTACAGCAATCTTTCAGGCATAGTTTCGAAACATTGGTCCATATCGCCTTATTTTCCTTATAAACGCAAAACCTACAATATGGTAATATTTTTTTTTTTTTATTTTTTCAGAAAACTTTGAAAAATAAAATAAAAAAAAAATAAAAAAATAGTTTCTCTATCAAAGCTCTCCTCCAATGCACTATAGGAAATTTTACCCATTTTTTTGGCCAAAAGTTAAAATCAAAATTTTTGCTAAATTTATTTTTTGCTTTAATGTAAGAAAACAATAACAAAGTAAACATCTCTTTTTAATTTTTTCGAAAGAATTGACTGACTGTTACTTTATCACATGTTTTGCTTGCGATTTGTAAATTTTTCATAATAATAGTTTATAACTGGCAGAAACTAAGTAATGGAAAATAATGTCGAATGTGAGTACTTTACTGATATATAGTGAAATGTTGGCAAACTCATCTATTAGATCGATTAAATTGGAAAAATTAAAGTGACCTTAAGATGACCTTATGGAATTATGAATTGGAATTTTATTTAGACTTCCAAAAAAAAATGCTAGCACATGCTAGCCATAAAACAATAAGATTTCTCTAGGACAATCAATTACCTTCCGGATTTAATAAATTTCAACTGCGGATATCTGCAAAATTTAAAAAAAAAAACGTATTTTTCAGGTGACTACTGCGTGTTAAATTTAGAATTATTTTATACTTAGCGAGAGAAACACAACGAATATGACAAAGAAGCCGCTGTTTGTATCCATTTCTTTTCATACATTGGTGAGAGTGATTGTTCCGAAAACTTTAAACAATATATAAAGGAGCGGTCAAGAAAATTTTGTTCAAGTATGAATATGAAATGGTATAAAAGTTGTAGCAGTTTTAAAGTTTTTGAAAAACAGCATGCTGTTTGTCTTAAGGGTAATACTTCGATAAGAAAACCTGAAACGCACTCTTCCTCCACTAAATCGAAGCCTGGACGACCAGAGGAGCAAAATTTTGTGGAAAATTGTCAAACAGACGAAGAAAATTCCGAAAACGAAGATGAAGAAATTGAGAGTTGTGGCATTTGGAACCCACGTTTTTTAAATGTAGTTGACGAATTGGAACTCTAAAATTAAATTTTTTATAAAATCCTTTTAAAACATAACTTTGTTTGTTACTTCTTTAAATTAAAAAGCTAAATTTATACTGCTATCTTTAAAAGTTAGAGTACACTCGAAAAAAAAATTTTGTAAACAAACATTTTAGAACACCAGGGAATCTATCAAAGATCTAAAAAATCTTGGATATGGAAACCTATAACCCTGAAAACCCCTTTGGAACTAATTCTTAGTTAATTTTTTAGATAACTTTACTAACGTTTTTTTTTTTGAGTGTATGCAAAACTTTAATAGTCTTCCAAAATTCAGGTCGAAAAAAAATCATTCAAATTGGTTCTCCCGCTTGGCTGTAACTAATTTTATCCTAAAAAGGGGTAAAATTTCCTATAGTGCAATACTTAAAATTTCCGGATTTTATATACATAAATGGCTTCTATTTAATTATTTTTATTTTCAAGCTTTAGGTCGTTAATTATTTTTATTTTTATTCTCGAATTTCGCTACTCCTTTGTGTAGCATCATCAGGAAAAATTAAAAAATTAACGTTATGAAAACTACAATTAAAAAAAAATATTGAAAAAATTTTCTTCAAAAAAAGGTCAAATAAACTATATTAGAATAAAACATAAATGGTTTCCTTAGTTTTAAATTTAGCTTAGCCTTGCTTGTATATTTTGAATTTTTTGAGTTTCCTTAGTTTTAAATTTAGCTTAGCCTTGCTTGTATATTTTGAATTTATTGTCAAAATTTAACATTTGTTCTGTTTGCCCAACTAACATTTAAATTTGTCTGTTGAGGCATTATCACACTGTTTTGACATTACAAACCTTTAGCTACAACCGTAGACTAATGCCTATTAATTGCGTGCAGTGTTGGTTAAAATTTCGCTTAAAAAAGAAGGAAATGCAATCGTTGTATTCTATAACTTTAAGGTTCTTTATTCAAAAAGACAATATTTTACAACATTTGTTCTTAAAGGAATTGCAACCAAAAACAGGGGGAGAAAGAAAGAAAAAAAGAGAAAAGAGATATAACACGATTATAACTAACTCAGTTGACATAAAAAAATTCATAGATATTTTGAGAGAGCAAGGATGTGTAAGAGCTTTTAAGTCACCAGAGACAAAATTCCAAATACGTGATTTGGCTTACAAAATCTAATCGAAATTTATAAATTATTTATAATGTATGAAAAATGTTCGTCATCTCTTAAAGATGATTTGATCAAATTGTATTGTATTTCACTTTAACTTACATGAAACCATCTACCAGCTGGTAACATGATAAATTTCACATACGACTTTAAAAGGGAAACACACGCATACACAAGTTGGTTAAAGTATTATATCAGGGCATGTTTGTGTGCAGTTATCCTTTAAAGTTTAACGTTTAACTTTCGTATCGATATGAATAAATTTCATTAGATGCCAACTCTCAATGAATATATGTACATGACACCAGTACAAGAATAGTCGAATTACTACATCGATTAAAGCCATTAGCAAATAAAAGTTTGTATTAAACCCTTGTGAAATACTTGAAAAGGTTGGGTTTTATATAATTAAACTTGCTTCAACTTACAAGAAGAACAGGAGGAGGAGTAAAATTTCAATAGAGTGAATACCTTTTAAATTTATTCTATGAATGACAAAAACTTTAGATAATTTAGGCATAAAGAAAACAAAAAAACTTAAATTCTAATAGACTTATCTGTGTTCAGATGAGACAAATGTTTCACCAAATAGACGTAATCACTAAATTATATAAATTCGCCCGTATTTTATAATGTTTGTGCCCGCAAAACTCCGTTATTTCCTGGCCAATTTTAATTTTTTTTTTAAATTATTTAAAAATTTGATTTTTTAAATTTAAGCTTTTCGTATCTTTTCAAACGTAAAGGGCAGACAAATTTTCACTTAGTCGCTTTAGCTAATAACAAAAAAAAAAATTCATTATAAATTATTTGAACATGAAAGGGTGACCCAGAGGTAAAGTAATTTTATTGATAATACCCTATATTTTCAATTGTTATATAAAGACAGTTGAAAACTACACAGAAAGTGTTTTACTAGATCTATTATAACAAGAAGTATAAAACTAAAGGGTGTCCCTATAGGTGACGTAATTTGACGTAGATGACCTTATATTTTAAACCTTTATAGATAACGAGTATACATTTTAAAATTAACGAGTATAAAATTAAAATTAATTAAAGGGTGTACCTATAAAGGTGCCAAAGACTTATTTGTAGTGCGCTAGTCCATCAGTCTGGAGGTTCGATTTCCGCCAAAGGCTCTAGGAGTTTACTGCAGTTTATTTTATTTTTTAGTCGACTTCAAAAAAGAAGGAGGTTATCAACTCGTCTGATTTTTGCTTTTAGTTCATTATAGTTCATTACATTAAAAACTAAAGGGTGTCCCCATACAACATACATGTTTTTTATGTGTATTAAAAACCGTAAAGGGCACAAAATTTAAATTTAAAAAATTGCGTACCGCTATAGCTCCAAACAGCAGAAGTTAATAAAAAAATAAATTTTAAATTTAAAGGGTGTCTCCATAGGTGAAGTACTTTGACCTATATGGGCCTATCTTTTGAACCGTTATAGACAAAACCTTGAAAATTCGAGAGAATATCGATTACAATGACCGTTATAATGAAATAAATAAATATTAAAAAATTTTATATTAAAGGGTGCTCCAATAGTTTTTTTTAATTTGATGTATATGGCCATACTTGTGAACAGTTGTACACAGACCGCTGAAACTTACAAGTCCGCTATAACCAAAAATTTTGTAAATTTGAATTTTGGAAATAAAAGGGTGTCCCAATAGTTAATGTAATTCTATGTATGTGGCCAAAGAGACAGCTAAAATTTACAAGAAACCTGTATAGCAAAGTACACTATAGCAAGTATACAATTTGAATTTAGAAATTAATGGGTGTCCCCATAAATTATGTAATTTGATCTATATGGGCCTATCTTTTGAACCGTTAAACACAAACACTTGAAAATTAGGCAGAATGTCCACTATTTTCTCTGGTATAATAACAATTCAAAATATTTGGAATTATAGTGTAATGGGTGTCCCAATAGTTCATGTGATTTGATATATATATGGCAAAACTTTTGAACCGTTATAGACAGCGACTTGAATGGTGTCCCCATAAAATACGGATGCTGGTGAAAATAGCTTAAGTTTTGAACAGTATTTTTAAGAGGCTTGACATACATATAATCTACCTTTTTCCCTCTAATTTTTGGCGCATCTTCTATTTGGTTTAAATCTAATTCTTACAGATTACTTCTTATATTTTTAGTTTAGAATTGTTGCCCTTCTATTTGTTTTGAAGTCGGGTTTTTTTTCAAGAATTATTTATTTATTTATAAAGCTTTTAGACTTAACAGACAGGCACTTTAAATTTACACGGATCATTTAGTGAGTCGTAGAATGTCCACAATGGAATAAATTATACAAATAAAATTTTAGGGGTGTCGCTATAGGTTGCTTAAAATGACATATATGCTACATGTATATGCTATCGTTATAGACAGGAACTTTAACTTCAAATCTTGTAAGCTCATAAACCAAGTTCCTTACGAAAAATTGACCATAAAGTAGAGCGCCAAAAGTTTGATTGTTGAGTACGATGAAGTTAACAGACTAGCTCACTACTAATCAGTCTATAGTGGCACTCCATCGATGGCCAATAAATATCAGTTGTTGCCAAACCAGTACGCGAAGGTTTTAATGGGGCCTTACAACCAATCTGTGCGTGTGCTTTGTCGTGGGTGAATGATTTGATGATAATTCAAGTGATGCTCGTACTTTAATAGTTATTTTTGATTACACCAAAATCAACCACATCAGGTATTTTATACCGCTCTGAGGGCCAATGGTTGCTGCCCATTCGAAATCATACTTTCTGACCTAGTTTTGATATTGAGTTTAAACAGTTGTCGGTAAGATGGATGCCTTCTTTGGTAATAGCGGAGAATAAATGCAAGCAACAGTTTGCTTAGAGCTTTTTCTTTGCAATATTATCAAATTTTGCAAAAATTTTTTAAATCTGCCGATATGAAATGGTTGGTCGATTCCGCTCCACGGAATTAAAGGACTGTTAAATCTACTGGAAATTCTAACCAAATTAGTTAATATGTTTCGTGCCTTAAGTTGTAATGTAATGTAATTATATGTAATCGTATGGGGAAAAAAGCGGAAATTTGAAATTTTTTTGATAATATTTTCACTTTATTATAAAGATTAACCTTGGTATGACTTGTTTGGCTTTTGGTATGACTTCTTTGAGATGGTAATGTACTTAGGGATACATACAGTGGCGCAGAAAATTATACAACCCCCTGAAAAATGTAATTAATGTAAAATTTTTCTTTTTTTATTATAAACAAAAACTTATGAATTTCAGTTGTTATTACACAGAAAGGTACACTTTAGGTCCTGTTTTTTTTTTTAATTTTTTGCAGATTTTTTATCATGGATCCATTGTTGTTTTAACAAAAACTAATACACCACTCCAAACAATGACATACAATCATACCATGATAGAACAGCTCCCATGTTTTACCTTCGGTTTTAGTGTTTTTCCACCAAACTTTGTACCAAACGCTTTAATAAATTCAATACATTTGGTATTATTAATATCACTTATCTATGTTTTAGATACTCGGCTATAAAATTCCCCATTTTTTTCTTTATAAAGACAATACTACCTGTAAAGTCTTTTGCTTGTCTGCAGAAAATAACCAGAGTCTTTGCCAGGAATCCAACCCGCAACCCCCAGATTGGTAGAGTATCGTGCTAGCAATCAGTCTATCGAGACAGATAATACACTTCTAAATACACTGGATACTGTTTTTAAATAAAAATCTTTTTCAAGCCCTTTGTACTAGAACTTTTGCCAATTTCATTCAAAACCGACACAGATTTATCCGTAAAGTGATTTTTGGAGGAAGATCACTTAATTCTTGTCAGCTAAAATCCTACCAATTGCATTGAAACTAATTTAGTGGTGGAGTATGTATAACTTTCTGTACCACTGTATAAGTACATTAATATTTTAAGAATTAACATCTTTAAAATTTTACATTAAAATGTTTACCTAAAAATCTTTAACGCATTCCAGGGATTAATAGGCCTAAAATTTTGTTATGTTCCAGTCAGTGTTCTAAATGTGTCTAAGTATTAGAAACCGAAATATATTCCTACTGTTTCTACTAAATCTTGCTTTTATTCTTTGTAAAGTATTTATATGTATCTCTACAACTGAACGAGGTGGGTTAAAATAATAAAGTGAATATTGAATATTTATCCACAAATATTTTTTTCATTTTTAGGGTTCCGTACATAAAGTGTAAAAACGTAACCCTATTGTTTTCGCTACAATGTCTGTCCGTCTGTCCGTCTGTCAGCGCCTTTTATCTCTGGAACCGTAATATGTAGACGCTTGTAATTTTCACAGATGATGTATAGCTGTTGCCGCTATAGCAACAAATACTAAAACTTATAGGGTGTTCCGATAGAGAGGTGTTATTCACGAATATGTGCCTATTTCGTGAACTGTATGTGGGATACACTTGAAATTTACAAATAAAAAAATTTACACCATAAAAAAATAAAACTAAAAATTAAAGGGTGTTCCAATAGTGGTGTGATTTGCATGTATAAGGCCTAAGTTTTGAACCATAATAGGTAGATGCTTGAAATTTTAACAGAAGGTGTATAGCTGTGGCCGCTATAGTAGCAAATACTTAATCTTATAGGGTGCTCCGATAGAGAGGTGTTATTTACGAATATGTGCTTTTTTCTTCACCTGTAGGAAGAATACACTAAAAATATGCAGGCAGTAATTAAAATTTAGTTCACTTTATAAACAAGTCTAAAAAAATAAACCTAAAAATTAAAGGGTGTTCCGATAGTGGTGTGATTTGCATGTATAACGCCTAAGTTTTGAACCGTAATAGGTAGACTCTTGAAATTTTCACAGAAGGTGTATAACTGTGGTCGCTATAGCAACAAATACTAAAACTTATAGGGTTTTCCTAAAGTGGCGTGTTATTTGCCTTTATTTCTTTATTTTTAAGCTATAGGAGGCAACCACTTAAAATTTGCAGACAATACAATACTATATTCAACCTAAAAATTAAAGGGTGTTCCGATAGTGACGTGATTTGCATGTATGTATTTGGCCTAAGTTTTGAACGATAATAGCTAGACTCTTGAAATTTTTACAGGAGGTGTATTACCATGGCCACTATAACAAATAGTAAAAATTAAAGGGTGTGCCGACAGTGATGTGATTTGCATAAACATTGACTAATTTTCTAACCAGAATAGATGGACTCTTAAAATTTTCACAAATGGTGTATTACTATGACCCCTATAAAAACAATAAAAATTTAATAGTGACGTCTTTTGCATGTAAAATGACATATTTTTTTAACCTAATAACTAGACTCTTCCAATTTGTATAGAGGATGTGTTGTCATGGCCGTTATGACAATTACTAAAAGTTAAAGCGTGTTCTGACAGTGACATGTTTTTCACATATAGTAACTTATTTTTTTTAATAGTAATAGGTAGACTCTTGATATATTCATTGAAACAGAATTGCAATGGCCGCCATAGCAAATAACCAAATTAAAGGGTGTTCGGACAGAGATAGACTCTTTAAATGTTTACAGTAGCTGTTGTACTTCGGTCGCTGTAACAATTACTAATATCTAA
This sequence comes from Phasia obesa, assembly GCA_949628195.1. NCBI lineage: Eukaryota > Metazoa > Arthropoda > Insecta > Diptera > Tachinidae > Phasia > Phasia obesa. Next base: position 21,574,457 of record OX451215.1, on the reverse strand, counting down.
AGGGTGTTCTATCAGTGAGATGTTTTTCACGTATATTACCTTATTTTTTGAACCGCAATAGGTAGGCGTATGTATATTTTTATAGACAGTGTATTACCATGGCCGCTATAAAAAAAAATTGCAAAAATTTAAAGCGTGTTCCAACAATGATGCAAGTATGACTTTAATTTTAAAATTAAAGGGTGACTCATAAGACATGAAAAAATTAACAACTTGCATTTTTAAAGCTGTACTAAACATAGTACGGAGCCCTACGTGTGTGAGTCTAACTCACACTTGACTAATTTATTTATATATAATAAACTCTTACTAGTGATGTATTTTATCTCAGCTGCATTTTAGTAAAACTTTCGGTTTCTTTAAAAATTTATTGTTTAACTTTTCAATAATGTTAAAATATCGTGGTCTCCTTAGCCCATTGACGTATCAATGTTTGGCTAATGCTTTTCTTACCAGGGACCTAATCTTACCAGAGACACCTCATAGAACTAATCGAAAAATTGTTGTGTTCATTAACTTCTGTTAAACTTCTTTTAAACTTAATACCCCGTCGTCTTTAGCCATCAATTTCAACAAAACATAAACATGACGCCGGCATACCAACGGAGTTATTTCGAGCATGTTGTTATAGGTGGCGAATAAGTTTTAATGTCAATTTCTGTTTGAACATAATATTCTGTTTTCCAACAATGTTGTTTGAATGCTTATTACACAGCAAATAGTAGCTCTAATATATTACAACAATATTGTCATATTATAAAACAGCTTTTATAACAAATATTTTACCAAACATGTTAAGACGTGGAAAAACACTAACATGAGCAGTCTACATTAAACACTAATATCATGTTTATCATTTTATGCGTAATGAAGACGGGGGGGGTAACATATGTAAGTAAGCTTAAGCATAACATCACAGTACATATTCATAGTAAAATCTATTTTTTATTTTTCGAGCACACCTCGTTAAAGTGCCAGGGATTGAAGGATAGGCTGACAGCAAACACAGTCCGGATTTGTCCTTAGAAAAGCCAAAAACTTTATCATACTCATATTAACGATACAAACTCTAGGCATGTATATTAGGGTGGAGCAACAGACTTTCTGTCTTATTATCAATATTTAATTATTAGTTATAGAACGTTTCATTGCAATCTAAATTACATAATTGAATCGTAGAATTAAGTTCTTCCGGAATCTAATATTTCAGTTAAATCTTAATCTTACTGAATGATAAGAAATATTTCACTTTCATTGATTTAGATACTTCATCTTTCACTTTTCGTATTTAACCTTTTATTATTTCTCTTTCATCTTTCATCTTTCAGCATTATTATTTTGCATCTTAGTTTTCATCTTTCTTTGGCTGAAATTATAAAGCAAATGAAAAGGAAAAAACCTTCATTATAAACTCGTTTTAATATATTTCCTTCAGAAAATTTTCACTTTGTAAGGTTAAGACTTAATAATGAATGCTGTTAATAAAAAAATTATTTATCTAAAATAAAGTGAATGATTTCACTTTAACTATTTTTTACTACTTTTCTGCTGCTTTCCGGTTACCCATAATTTAGAAATAAACATTAAAAGTCAGTGTCAATTTAAGGAATTGGTTCTCTCAGTGTGGTCCAAATATAAGTATCTTTTATGTAAGTCGTTTGTTCTTTTGACATCGATAGAATTTTTCTGTTTAAAATATTGGTCGATTTATGGTTAAACAACATTGGGAAATGTTGCAAATTTATTGCAGGTCAAATATGTCAGAAAAGCTTACAAGCCGATGTCGAGAAACCAATATAGCTTCAGAGTGTGACAATTTGATGTAGATTTTGTATTGGCCCATGTGTTTTTGGTCTACATACTGCTGGAAACTTAATTTCGTTCAACGACAAGCGATACAAATACAATACGATGTCAACTAGTCGCCTCGGAGCTGCAATGTGACGCCTTTAAGTCTTTAAATCTTGAAGGGTGCCGTTAAATACCGATGTTATGCGAATAATCTAGCAAAGATTTACCCCCTTGAGGCCTAACACTGTCAGAGTTATTTGGGACATACAACTAGGAACCATCAATAGTCTTCGAAAACTAAACTGACAGGATATGCTAATGCAAAGCCAGCCGCTGCAGCACTGGAATCATATAATTGAAATCGTGTTCCTTACATAAGCAAAAAATATTTTAATAACACTGGTCAACAGTATTTTTGGTAAATGGGTAAATGTGACTCTTTCATAAGAATTTTGCTATGGTAATTCCGAATATGACCATCGAAGTTGTCCATAGGACTTAGATTTGTAATAATTTTGTTAAAAAAAAAATATATAATTTATAGCTATGATATTATTTATATTTATAATTTAGTTCGAACAGAACCTCTTAGTATCTGCAATATGTCGCGAAATTGTGAAAACCATCCAAACAATTTTTGTTATATTAAAGAGTCAAAGAAGTCTTTATTTTGGGTGTTAAGTTGGTGATCCGGACAAATCTTGGGACGCCTAATATATGCTGTGCCTCCTGTGTTACATTAATCTGTGGCTTGATTAAAGGGCAGTCATGACATATACCTTTCATCAGTTTTTATGGTGTGCAAGAAACGGAAGGACCATTTACCTGACTGTTATTTTTGCATCACAAAAATCAATGGAAAAAAATTAAATCTAAAAAGAATGTTAAATATCACAAACTTCGCTCAGTTCTTAGGCCTGTTCCTCACAACGAAGTTCCTCCAAACCCATAGCCACCTAAAGATTGGAGTTTACATTTAGCAGACATAAGTAAGAAGGGTACACACTTAACACCAGTAATAGATGATACCTATGACCCAGATTTTTCTATGGAGCCTTCAGAAACAATCAGTCTGAAGTCAATAATATAGTTCGAGATCTTAACTCTTGCCTAGATTAAAAGGTTGGAACCTGCGTGAGGAGGAAACAAAAATATATACAAATCGCCAACGGGAAAAAGAATTCCATTGCTTTTTCTCTGCAAAAGATCATTTATTATTTTGGATAGACATTGATGTATGAGTGAATTAGGATATCATTATAATCCTTAAGAATAGAGGCTGTTCATAGAAATTTCCAAATTACTATAAATATTTTTTAAGTGCTTGTGTACACAACTAATTTGGCTTTAGGTTCAAATTTAACTTTAAATATATTTTTGACTGCATAATGAGAATTTTAGTGTTTCACGGTATCGAGCGCAAAGTACGGGTTGGAATTTTTTGATTATTTTAATATTGCAAAATTATTGCAACATTCAACGTCAATGGCAGCTTTATGCAATTTCCCCATTTCTCCATTGCAGCTCCACCCTACACTAATATTTAAACATATTTTCAGTCTATGATTTTTAAGTTAGAATAATGTCTTCGTTACAATGCCAACAAATGATTAAAACAATTGCTTTAATTAGTCATTTACATTTTTTTTCTTTTTCATTTATTTTCCTTTAAGGTACTGAATTCAAGAATACAATCGAATGGTTTAGTAAGTACTGTTACCTACCTGCCTCAAACTGATTCAGAATTAATAACATTGGCCTGTTGGGCCAGCAATGTTGTGGGCCGTCAAACAACACCCTGTTTGGTGCATATACTGCCAGCAAGTAAGTAATGACTTTAATAATGTTTAAACTGCAGTAAACCTGTAAATGTATAACTTTTGTAGATCCTCCAGAAGCGCCAAGGTCTTGTGAAATACGCAATGACACTGTGTTAGAAGTTGTATGTGTGGCTGGCAATGATGGTGGTCTATCGCAGTACTTCATTTTGGAAGTAGTCGGAGGAGACCCTTTATATTCTAGCGATTCAACCAGAACGTTTAGCGATGCCAGTCTGGGTGATAATGAAATATCAACAATGAATGATCAGGTAAGCGAAACAACGAAGATCTAAAAAAGGGCTTTAATTTGTTACGACTACAAGCCAGGCTAAATTTTCTTATATTTAAGTTACTTAATTTAAGATGCCAAGTTGTTAAATGTTTTGAATTTTGGTGTAACAATACACCAAAATTCAAAAGTCTGTGTTTTAAAATACATTTATTAGTAAGAATTATTCTTGTGTTTTTTACCTTTATTTGGGTACGAAAAAATGTGTTGCTAACTACTTAAAAACCAACACAAATATTTGGACAATTCTTATTCATGGTAATTTTACTGTAACAATAAATAGTGTGCGGTAATATGGAACTTTTTGTTTGTAAGTCTAACTTGCACTTGGCCAATTTTTATAATAAAAAATTATTTTCATATTTAGTTTTAGCTCCTTTAAAAAATTTTAGGTTGCATGCAAAATGACCCTATAAAAATTCGCCAAAGAGCAAAAAACACAAAACTCTTGATACAGCATTGGGTAATATTTCATATAAAAAACAAGCCAATCAATTTAGGTGCTTTTCCAGCATTTTTGGAGAATAATTAATTTATATATTTTAGGCCATTTTTCATAATGGAAAATTGTTTGAATAAAAAATCATTTTGAGCGATTTTTGTCCCAACAATATATTGTTCCATTTTGCTTGAAAGTCATCCACACAAAATTTTAAGACTCTTATTTCATAGTGCATCACGAACACGTATTTATTTAATATATTCCTAAGGGTATCCATCCCTAGCTAAAATTCTAAAATTATAAAAATTATTGTAAAGCTCTGTAAAAGGTATTTTAATAACAATATAATTGCACAAAGTAAAAATACAAATACAAATCAAATATAAATTTTATTTAATCAGCTATTTGGCAGTAAGTAATTCATATTGAGCGCCATCTGTTGCGCAACCGTGTTTAAAATGTATCGCTTTAAAAAATAAAAGTGCCTTAAAGTATGCAGTACCTGCAAATTGGTAAAAAAAAAATCGGGTTACTTTCACTGCTTTTTCTCCACTTTATCTTGGAAATGAGATTTTTTGCAGAATAAAAATTATCCTATATTTGAATTAGGATACGAAGGTACGTCCTTACAAAATTTTGTTAAAATCCTTCCAGTAGTTTTTACGTGATGCGAACGTAGACAGACAGAAAATGAGTTACTGTTTTATTATATGTATAGATTACATTACTAGCAATATATTTAACGTGGAAGCAAAATGATTTGTAAAACTTTTGATCACAGATTACATACAAAACTAGCTCAAAGCTTTCTCGTTGAATGAAAGCAATATCAATGCTCTTACTAAAACTATTGACTTTTTGTATTTTTTTATTTAATAAGGAAATTATAAATAAACATGGGCAATAATTCAGTTATATTTGGGTTTTTTTTTTTTCAATTTTTGGGCCACATTCCCATTATTCTTTTTCGGGCAATTTTAAAAATTTTTATGTTGATGATTCATTTGGCAATTTTTCATATTTGTGTTTGGTCGATTTTTCATAGGGTAATTTTGTATTCATCCTAGATTTTATTTCAACTCAAATTATTGAACGAGTGTAGTAAGGAAAGACTTTACCCGGATTGTAGGGAAACATCCAGAGTCCTTGCTGGAAATAGGACCCACAAACCCCAGACCAACACACTATTAACTAGCTTATAGGGGCATCAAAAATATTTTAATATTTCTAATAAAATCCAGAAATTTAATTACCGAATATAGAATTTATGACCTATTCATTTAAACATTTTTGATAAAAATGCATCAAAAAAAAACTCTGAGTTAGTTATCCCAGTTATAAGAATAAAACAACTGCCTCTTTGCGAATTTCTCCGTCAAAGAAAATAAGAACATAATATTTAACCAATAATCAGTTCCAATAAAATCTTTCTTACTGTCTTTTTCTTAATGCCTTTTGTGACTGGATTAATAAAAAAAAGTCTTTAGTAAACGTTATTCGCAGAATCAATCTCATCAATAATTTCTTTTACACAAAATTGATTATAATCCTGCAAAAACATACTAGTATTTTTTGATGTATGTGGACACCATGGAGCATAGCATAATCTGCCTTGTGTATAAATGGAGATTATAATAATAATATACTCGTGAAGAGTAATTAATTATAATTGCGACGTATTTTTCGAGAAAGAAAATTTCTCTTCAAACTCGTATTTATTTCACATATATGGAAAAATATATAACTTTAAGTGATTAAAGATAAATAATATCAGCAAGTAGATAAAGAAAGACGTAAGGAGAAAATTTTATGAAAAAAATAATAACCGTGTAAAATACAGTGTACGTTACATCCCTGGCTTACCGGACAACAAAAACATCAGAAACACTATAATAAACACGAACATAAACTTTGCATACAAACCAAGTCGAATTCATACCAGGTGGTGTTGATAGCCCAGCTGATTGTTTTTTCCTCTCGTTTTTTTGCTAAAGTATTGTCAAAAATACATTGTTTCATATCTGCTCATCTAATGTCAAAGTTGTTGTTTTGTTATAGTTGTTGCTCTACTGCTCACACCTGGTATGAATTCGCCTTGATACAAACCGAACACAACACCAACCACAATATTTTCAAAAATAAAAACTCCTATTGACAAACAACAACAAAACATTATTGTTTATGAAATAAAATGTAAAGGGAGTGATAACAACAACTGCAATTTAATTTACATTGGCACAACCAAGGCGAATTCATACCAGGTGTGAGCAGTAGAGCAACAACTACAACAAAACAACTACTTTTGAATTTGTTCTAGTTATTTTTTAAAAGAAATTTGCAATTTTTCTTACTCGAACAATGAATTATTTGAATGATCGAATGGATTATCAACCTAAAATAGTAGCTGTTTGACAGGCTAGAGCATCATAAAGAGGGTATTTCATATAACAATCTAAGAAGCTGATCGGTAGTTGATAGATTATCTAAGTCGTCCAATGACTTGCGTTCAATTACATAGCGTATTCAGTTCTCAAAAACTACTTATTTTAGTCTCACGCCACATTAAGTTGATAATCCTGTTGGGAAGTCCTTTCCCAAAAAAATCGTATTTTCACACTTGACTTATTTTAATGTAGTGCTGGCAAAGTATTGAGTAGTGGGTATCAGGTAACGAGTATTTGATAATTTTTATAAGTACTCAATACTCAAAAGTAGTTACTTGATGCTTTTAACATTATAGTTTTAGCAACAAATTAAATAAAAAATTGAACAACTTCATTAAAACTTTGATTAACATTGCGGTTTTATTATATAAACAAAAGTATTGAGTAATTGAGTACCAAATTGATAAGTATTGAGTAGCATCGATTAACTAAAAGCAGCAGAAATTGCGAGCACTATTTTGATGGTTCCGTACCCAAAGAGTAAAAGCGTAACCCTATTGTATTCACTACAATATTTGTCCGTCTGTTCCCTTGAAATTTTCACAGATGGTGTTCCAAAAGAGAAGTGTTATTGACGTATATGTGTTTATTTCTTGGACTGTAGGAGGCATATACTTAAAATTTGGTTCACTATATAAACATGTATAAAAAATAAACCCAAAAATTAAAGGGTGTTTCGATAGTGACGTGATTTGAATGTATATGGCCAAAGTTTTGAACCATAGTAGGCAGACTCTTAAAATGTTTACAGAAGGTTTATTACTATGTCCGATATAGCAACTAATAAATTAAAACGTACAGGGTGTTCCAAGAGGAATGCGTTATTTACTTTTATATATTTATTTCTAGAGCTGTAGCACGCAACCACTTAAAATTTGCACACAGTTATTAAAACTATGTTCGCTCTACAAACAGGTATATAAATTAAACCTAAAAACTAAAGGGTGTTCCGATAGTGACGTGGTTTGCATGTATATGGCCTAAGTTTTGAACCATAATAGGTAGAGTCTTGAAATTTTCACAAAAGGTGTACTAATATGGGACTTATAACAAATAATACAAATTAAAGGGTATTCCCACAGTGTCGGAACTTGCACGTATATGTCCTTATTTTGTTAACCATATTGTGTAGGCTCTTGAAATTTGTACAGAATGTGTGTTGCCACGGTTGCTATTGTAGCATGACTCAAGTTCATCATTACCAACAAGAACAACAAGAACATTTTTGGCTGATTTTAAATAAAAGAATATCATGTTACCATTCAATAATAAACAGTCAACACACTTAATGACTATTGCTGCTTCAGCGTATTAAACTGAAAGCACTCAGTCAAACTGCTACTGTATCAATCGTTCTACAGTCAACCCTTTTGGTGTTGTACAACTGATCGTTGTGTTATATATTACAAATCTAGCCAGGGATGTTCTGTCCGTCGCTACACTACCCGCTGTATATAGAATTGCTAAGTAAGCAATTATTTAGTATAAATTTCGACGATTGTTTTCAATAAAGACGATTCTTTTGCTTAACCTCAAGGGGTGCTACTAGATAGCACCCTAACTGCAAAAGGAATTAAAAACCAGAAATTTATTATTTTATTAACTGGGTAAATACTACAATTACTAGAAATTAAAAGGTGTTCTGACAGGGACATGATATGTACGGAAAAAGCCTTATTTTTTGAATCGTACTAGGTATACTCTTGATACCTTGATACCGCTACCACAAATAATAAAATTAAAGGGGTTTCCGATAGTGACATGGTTTGGACGTATATGGCCTTATTTTTACTACAAAAGGTAGACTCTTGATATATTCATAGAAAAGGAATGACCATATGGTCGCTATAACAATACGTACTAACGTTTCAAGAGTGTTCCAATATTGATGCATTTTTCCGAATATTACTTGACATTTTTTAAGCGTTAGTTTTCTCAGAGTGTATAAATTTCTATCCGCGATAGCAAAAAATATAAACATATAAAAACTTAAGGGTTTTGCGAAACTGAAACATATTTACGTATGTATGTAGCCTAATTTTGGAACTGGAACGGCTAGACACTTTAAATTTAGGCAGATTACACACTGTGTAATTTTTTAAGTCATGGCAAAATAACCATATACGGACACCACTACATCATAAAAGACCAAAAACAAAAAGACCCTTGTCTCCCAGTTTTGCCCAAAGTCTTCCAGGTTTTTTTTATGGGCCCTCAAAGATGTGGGGCCTCGATGTCATTTTTGCAAAAAATGATCATTTACTCAAGCTCATATTTTGCAAACTGTTTGAAATTTTGATATACTCTTTGAGGAAAAGTTGTAGCTCTTATCACAAAGAACAAAAATTGTTAACATATAAAATCAAAAAAACTTCATCTTCAAGGTCAAAATCGCAAAAAACTTTAAAAAATTCAATTTTTTTATCTTTTTTCCCCTGTTCAGGTCCATAGGTAGCAAACCGTTCAAACTTCAAGGAAACAATCAACTACAAAAATGAACATAAGATCTCAATAAACAACTTTTTAGAACATATAAACTTCCTAGGAATGATTCTTAACACCGTTTAGGTAGCCGAAATGTATTTAAAAATTTTCGGGAAATTTTTGACTTTTGCGGCTACCTAAGCGCTACACCTAAACGGTGTTAAAAATCATTCCTAGGAAGTTCATATGTTCCAGAAAGTTGTTTATTGAGATCTTAGGTTAATTTTTGTAGTTGATTGTTTCCTTGAATTTTGAACGGTTTGCTACCTATGGACCTGAACAGGGAAAAAAAGGTAAAAAAATTGAATTTTTTAAAGTTTTTTGCTATTTTGACCTTGAAGATGAAGTTTTTTGATTTTATATGTTAACAATTTTTGTTCTTTATGACAAGAGCTACAACTTTGCCTCAGAGAGTATATCAAAATTTCAAACGGTTTGCAAAATATAAGCTTGAGTAAATGATCATTTTTTGCAAAAATGACATCGAGGCCCCACATTTTTGAGGGCCCATAAAAAAAAACCTGGAGGACTTTGGGCAAAACTGGGAGACAGGGGTATTTTTTTGGTCTTTTGTCACGTAGTGGTGTCCGTATATGGTTAGTTTTTTCCGTGTTGCACTGTGTTATGTATAAATTTGTCACCTTTAACAAGAAAAAATGATGACATGATTTTGCATACATAACCTTATATTTGAACAGTGATAGGCTGAAAATTTACCCAAATTATATTTATTAATATCTAATGTAAGTAACGAAAATAAATTTAATAAAAATAAAAGTGCGTCCCCTAGATATCAAGAATTTGAGGAATTTGGCCCTCTCTTCTAAACATTATAGACAGACACTTGATATTAACACAGGGTGATTAGTACTACGCTCTAGTATAAACAATAATTAAAAATTATGGGGTGCCCCATAAGACGTGAAAAAAATATCAACTTGTTTTTTTCAATTTGTACTGAATAGTATAGCGTGTGTGAGTCTGAGAAAAAAAAAATTAAACAAAACTTTAATATTTGGCATAGGGGTATTTGTAGCAAATAATTTGGGAAAATTATTTTGTTATTTGCCATTCAGAATTTTTTTTAAGTGCCAAATTTTATAAAATTACGCTGATAGGCAATTTCAAGTGTTTTATTCAACAGTATTGAACTTTTGATTTATATACTTTACAAATATATTTTTACGAAAAATCAAACATTTCTTTGAATCCTATTTATATTCCTACAAGCAAACAAAGCATTAATATCTGCTGAAAATTTTTTTAACAAATTTCGATATTTGAAACATTCATTCATTCAAAACTCGAATTTAAATATACATACACATAGAAAAGTATACATTTAACCCTGAAGGAAATTTGGGGCAATTGCCCCCATGTCACCACTTTTGTCAACTATTATGGTGACTCTTTGGCGACATTGCCAACAAATCGTCTACATTTTTATATTTGAAAAAAAAATATGTTTATTTTAAATATTTAAAAAATCAATATAAATTGTGTTTCAAATCATCAAAACGGCATAACACCTTACTGGACATTCTGGCGGAGTATAAAGTTTTGCTAGACAGAATTTTTAAGTAAAATATGGTTGCTACAAACCTTATTTTTCCCAAGTAGGAGTGAGTAAAAATTAAAAGAACTGGACGCTATTTTAGCCATTAGAAAAAAAAAAGAGATTGCGTGATTATCCATATGTGTTTAAAGTTTTAATAGGTAAACAGTTTGTTGTTTGTTTTAAGTTGTGTAATATTTTGACAATTATTTTTTTCATAATATTTAGATGTTATTTCAACTTTTAGTGAATTTTTGGATAACTCTTATCTAAACTCTTCGAGCAGCATTTCAGCGGCAAAAAAGGAAACTTTTTAAACAAATTGGTTGAGACAAAGCCAGATTAAACGGAAAACAAATGGATGAAGACACTTCAAACAAAGATTAATTTTAAAATTTTTTTTAACTGAAATTATTTATAATCATACTCTTAACAATCTTATTGAATTGTTCGTAATAATTAATTTTAGCTTAAATTTTGTATAATCATAGTCTTGAATTGTTCATATTAACATTCGAAAAATTTAAATTTTTAGATTTTATGTTAGCAGACTGTTATGAATTAGTACTTTTTAGTCATTTATTTTTTTTTTAATAAACCCACAAAAGTTAGGAAAATATGCATTTTCATTGTACAATCTATTTCAGAAAAGTACCAAAAGTGTAGACTAGAATTACTAAAATGTACTAGTGAATCACTAGTTCCAATGTCTACATATGGTCCCAAAAGAACTACCTAGTCAATAGTACCAACATCAGTAGTGGATTTTCAATGACATGCACATGTTAAATGTCTATAGTAAATAGCATTGTCTGGGGTATAATGACACTAGTACTGGTGTCAATAGTAAGTCAGTACAGATTCACTATTGACATTTCCTGCAGGGTTTTTAACATTTTTAGAATTACCTATACATGTGTAACTTTTTTTCTGTATTTGAAATATTTTTTCTGTTCAAGTGTGATGCTACCAGAAACTATTTCATAAACATATAACATCAACACCAGATACTTTGTTGAAATATACAACTTTTTAACTTTGTTTTTGTTTGTATCTTTGTAGATAAATACATAAGGGTTTCTCTTTTTGAATAATTCTAAAAAACGCACACATACAACGAGCTAAAAATACTAACAACGAAACTTACAAACATTGCCAAAAGCAAAATGGTTGAAAACACTCCTTTAATATTTATAAGCTTTCAGAATATCTACTTGTATTTTGGATTCGCATTGCAGTTGTAAACACTAAGGCAAATGCAACAAAGTAATATCTCAAGAACTCAACATTTTGTAGTTTTAAAGTTTGTTCTGTACCTGTTAATTAAATTTTAGATTTATAGCTCAACTTAAACCGATGTGAGTGATACATAAATATTTTTTATTAAACATACGAAAACTTCAACAGCATTTTGCGAAATTAGTTTTATTTTTTTTTTTTTTGAGATATGACTTTGTTGCACTAATGGAATGATATTATGTTTGTGAGAAGAAAAAAAAAAAAAAAAAACAAATCGCCAAATTAATAACAGAAATAAAACTTCATGCTGCCACACCCCTCTGAGTTCTCTGAATTTTTCTTTTCAATAACAATCCTTTTTTTTTTTTTGTTTTGAACAAAATTAAACCCTAAAAAATAATTTTGTTAACAAATAACAGGCAACAAATTCACTCAATTTATTTTCTTCCTTTATGCGAAAGTGTGTGTGTGTGTGTGTGTATGTGTGTCCTTTTATCACATTAGTTGGGTTGAACTATTTTAAAAATTTGCACGAACTTACTATCCTTACATATGAAATTATTGGGTAAATTAACTTATATTATTAACGGTCTATTGCAAGGTCTAAAAAATGTATTCACATGAAAGCCAACTGCTGTTAACTATTTCTTGGATATGCCAAGTTAAATTGCTCAAATAAATTTACTTTCATTTCCTTTATGTACGGGGAAAAGCTTGTGCGTGTTCGCATCCTACAATTTAAAAATAATGTTGTGCTATTAATATCCTTTTATCAATGACTTTTCTTAGATGGAAAAAAACAAAAAAAAAAAAAAACCTTTAGTCAATTTAGAGTTAGTGACTTACTATTAATTATTTCGTTTTTATCTATATTTTCTGTCTGTCAGTATTAAAACCATAACAAAATTCAAAATTCCGAATAAAATTTATGAATTTTACAATTCCATTTAAGAAACTTTCCTTTAAATGCAAAATGAAAAACTCACTCTAGAGCCAGCATGTTATTTAATATGTATATATATATGGATTTTAAAGTGGTATTCAGTAAGAATAAATCAGTCAAGTCTGTGTTAGACCTACATACGTAGGGTTCCGTACTATATTTATTAATACTTTAAAAATACAAGTTGTTAGTTTCTTCATGTCTTATGACACGCCCTTTAAGTTTTAATCAGGGATCGCAAATAATGATTATCCATCACATTTTAAAAGAAAAAAATCATTATGTTAGGGATATGCTACATGTACAAGGAGTACACCATTGCAATCGTATTTAAGGGGACTGTCCGTTCCGCCAATGATTTTTATTTTTTAAGTTTTATTGAAAAAAATCAAAAATAAAAATTATTTTTCGAGTTATATTTTTTATTTTTTCCTCAGACATCAATGATTACTTGTTGAGTTTTATTTTTCGCTTTTATTTTCTGCTCAGAGAATAAAAATTATTGTCTGAGTTTTATTTTTTGCTCGCCATTTAATGATTGATGTTTAAGTTTTATTTTCTGATTGAAGAATAAAAATTACTTTCTGAGTTTTATATTTCTCTTAGAAAATAAGGATTATTTTTCAAGTTTTATATTTCGCTTAGAAAATAAAAATTATTTCTTGAGTTTTAAATTTTACTTAAAAATAAAAATTAATGCTTTTGTTAATTTGGACATATGTAAGTATATAAATAGTACTTTTTGAAACTTTTTAACTAAAAAACATGGAAATTAGTTTAGTTGGCATTCTTTTGATATAACGAGTGATTTTTTAAGAGCTTGAGAACTTTTTTTTAAAAAAAAACGCATAAAATTTGCAAAATCTCATCGGTTCTTTATTTGAAACGTTAGATTGGTACATGACATTTACTTTTTGAAGATAATTTCATTTAAATGTTGACCGCGGCTGCGTCTTAGGTGGTCCATTCGGAAAGTCCAATTTTGGGCAACTTTTTCGAGCATTTCGGCCGGAATAGCCCGAATTTCTTCGGAAATGTTGTCTTCCAAAGCTGGAATAGTTGCTGGCTTATTTCTGTAGACTTTAGACTTGACGTAGCCCCACAAAAAATAGTCTAAAGGCGTCAAATCGCATGATCTTGGTGGCCAACTTACAGGTCCATTTCTTGAGATGAATTGTTCTCCGAAGTTTTCCCTCAAAATGGCCATAGAATCGCGAGCTGTGTGGCATGTAGCGCCATCTTGTTGAAACCACATGTCAACCAAGTTCAGTTGTTCCATTTTTGGCAACAAAAAGTTTGTTAGCATCGAACGATAGCGATCGCCATTCACCGTAACGTTGCGTCCAACAGCATCTTTGAAAAAATACGGTCCAATGATTCCACCAGCGTACAAACCACACCAAACAGTGCATTTTTCGGGATGCATGGGCAGTTCTTGAACGGCTTCTGGTTGCTCTTCACTCCAAATGCGGCAATTTTGCTTATTTACGTAGCCATTCAACCAGAAATGAGCCTCATCGCTGAACAAAATTTGTCACATTTGATTATTTCGAACCGAACACTGATTTTGGTAATAAAATTCAATGATTTGCAAGCGTTGCTCGTTAGTAAGTCTATTCATGATGAAATGTCAAAGCATACTGAGCATCTTTCTCTTTGGCACCATGTCTGAAATCTCACGTGATCTGTCAAATACTAATGCATGAAAATCCTAACCTCAAAAAAATCACCCATTAGTAAAAGTATCAAACTAGTGTTTGGTACTTTTTCTTCATTTCAATATTTGGGGGATAAAACGTGTACTTTGGTACTTTTTTTGAACTTTTTTACTGAAACACATAGATATAATATTAGTATCGTTATTTGAGATAGGGTTTTAGTGAGATATGTGTTTCAGTAAAAACGTTCCAAAAAGTACTATTTATATACTTACATATGTCCAAATTAACAAAAGAAAGAAATAATTTTTATTTTTAAGTAAAAAATAAAACTCAAGAAATAATTTTTATTTTCTAAGCGAAATATAAAACTTGGAAAATAATCCCTATTTTCTAAGTGAAATATAAAACTCAGAAAGTAATTTTTATTCTTCAATCAGAAAATAAAACTTAAATATCAATCATTAAATGGCGAGCAAAGAATAAAACTCAGACAATAATTTTTATTCTCTGAGCAGAAAATAAAACTCGGAGAATAATTTTTATTCCCAAAGCAGAAAATAAAACTTAATACATAATCGTTATGTTCTAAGCATTAAATAAAACTCAGAGAATAATTTTTATTCTTTGAGTAGAAAATAAAAATCAAGAAATAATCATTAAAACTCAATTTTTTAAATAAAACTCATAATCATTACAATCTCTGGTTTTAATTATATTTTATACTAAAGCATAGTACTAAATACCCTGCGTAAATGTCAAGTGTCTGCCTATAACGTTTAGAAAAGAAGGCCAAATTCTTCGAATTCGCGATATGTAAGCAAAACCTTTTCATTTTTATTTTTATTAATTTTCGTTACTTGTTGATACAGTGGATATGCTAAAATATAACCTGTGTAAATTTTAATAGTCAGTCTATTACTGTTCAAATAAAGATACAAGCAAAATTACTATTACAAAATCACTATCGAAACCCCTTGTAATTTTTGGTTTCATTTTTTGTACTTGTTATAGAGAATAAATTATACATACTTTGTGTACTTTGCTATAGAGGACACAATTTTGCACAGCCTGTATAAAAAATAAATGTCATATTCGCGAAAAACGTATCGCTATTGGAACAACCTTTAAGTTCTAGTAATTGTTGTACTAACGTCTATGAAAATATCAAAAACCTACCTTTTGTCAATATACATTAAAAACATGTCACTGCCGGAACACCATTTAATTTATAGTAATTATTGTAGCGACCGTAGCAACACATATTCTGTAAATATTGCAAGAGTCTACCTATTGCAGTGTAATACGTGCTGTGTGTTAATTTTAAGTGTCTGTCTCCTACAGTTTAAGAAATAAAGATATATATGCGAATAACACGTCACTTTCGGAACACCCTATAAGTTTTAGTATTTGTTGCTGTAGCGGTCACAATTATACACCTTCTGTGAAAATTTTATGAGTCTACCGCCGGCAGACGAACAGATGGACAGACATTGTAGCGAAAGTAATAGGGTAAAGTTCATTACCTTTGGGTAGGGAACCCTAAAAATTACTCTAATACTGCACAAAATTAAGTTGTCCGTAGGACCTTGGTTTTAAATCCCCCATGTCTCATGGACAGTTCAGAAAGTTCCACCACTGAGGAAAAATAACAAATGACAAATGTTCAGCAAGACTCAATACCACATAGAAAGCATCTACACTAAACAACTACACAATCACATGGAGGCGTATTTCTAGGCAACGATAGATGTCTTCTTCATCGTCCTTGAACAGGCTTCAGCAGACGACACATCAACATAAATAAAGAATAACGAAAAGTAAGCAATGGGCAGGAATTTTCACGTACAAAGACAAAAAAATCTAATATAGGAATGAGCAAAAAACAACAGCGTTAAACCTAAGATAGTGAGATAATGTGGCAGCACTATGCTCCCAAGAGGAGTTAACAAAAAAATATTCATTATTATCCTTTATACCTATAAGAAATACTAGATGTACATCGTTACACAATATAAATCCACTTTTAGTGTTTTATAACGCCGATTATGCTGATTGATCACGCCATGTGATTGTGATAGCAACAAGTGATAGTCAGAGAGTAGACTGGCTTTCTATTTTACGGAATATGTTTGCACAACTTTTGTTACATTAGAACTATCATTATTATTATTTATATTATTTTTCTACCAAAAAATTCCAGTTATTTGTGTTGTGAGCTAGACACCTTGATTCGTTAGTCGATCTGCTGGTTTCGCCAAAAACAGTTGGGCGCCATGTAGTCTTTAACGACGTCGTACATCTTGCGGATTCCAGGCCAGTGAAGCATGGGAAGTGTAACCGTAAGATTTTCGCAGTCATCGCTTTAGATAATAAACACCAAATTTGTTGCTTTTGTTGCTCACAACACTAGGGATTGTCCATTACCGACCTTTTTTCTGGGAAACGGAGAAAAAGTAATTTCATTCCCGGGAAGCACGGGATCCCGTGAAACATCAATTTCTAAAGAAATTAAGTTTATTTACTAAAATAGTATGTAAATATTGATAGTCTTATTAAACAAAAAAAAATTCAAAAATTCAGGGAACTGAAAATATGTGATAAAAAATATATATTAATACCAGGCCAGTTCTCAAAAATTCGTTTTTATTAAAAAAAATTTAAACTACAGGTATTTTTTCTTACAAGAATTTTTTAAACCATGTGATTTCAAATACGTTAGCTGAGTAAACGTGTTTCTAAATTCCCGAGAAATGAGAAATTAACGGATTGCATAGTTTCCCAAACTCTACATATCACCAAACAAAGAAATTAATAAAATTTTTTAAGGATTACCGGAGTCAAAATATACCAATAAATAAAAATAAAGAGAAAAAGTGAAACACGAAACTTCGGAAATTTTAGAAAGAACATAATGAAATACTTTTTATTTAATTTAATTTATTAAAATTAAATTATTAAATAGAAACACTGTTCAGCAAAGAAAAGCAAAGCTACAGAAACAGAAACAAGCGACAACTAACAAGGCAAAACTAAGTTTTTAACACAATTTTCAAGCATGAATAATTATATTAACAAAATTAAATTAACAACTGAGGAAATATTAGAAAAATGTTTATTATGCAACAGTCCTTTTGCGTATTTAAGTGTGTATAATTTTCATCTACATGCAGCAGATATTGTGATGTCTTGTTTTTCTGCTTTATCTTCATTCATTATTTTTGCTTTCCAATTTGTTTTATATCATCATAATCATCATCATCATAATTATCTCAAAGTTGCATTTTATCTTAAATACTTAACATAGTATTTATTTTATGTTTTACTTGATTTTATATTTATGTCTTTAAGATTCCTTCTTGCGTGGATTTTTTACCCTTTTGGTATAAATTTTGTTTCTTTTTTCGGCTTGACTAAGTTTTATCAATTTAATAAAGTCTTATATCTCGTTTTATGCCCTCAAGCTGATTAAGTTTAAGGGACACCAAAGATACACTCAAGCGTAAAAATCTAATCAATATTACATCATGCTATTGCCATGACATATGTCATGTGTATCCGATATCAATTTAAAAGGTTGCTAGAAGTTATAGCAAGCGGAAATAGTTAAGATCTTATAAACTTTAAAGAGAAAATAGGAATTTAAGTTGCCAATTAATATGTATATGTACATACATACATATATAATAATGTTAATAATCTTTTCATCTTTGACAGGCTACCTCAGCACCGATATTACGTATGCAAGAACCAAATCCACAATTTCGTTTAAACAATTTGGAACCGGGTCGAGAATATCAATTTGTTGTGTACGCAGTCAATGCAAAGGGACGTAGTGATCCACCAGTGGTTATAGAGCGTGTACGTGTGGCTGCTCAATTGGGACCGTATGGTAAGTTATGTAAGTAGGAAAAACAAACATTTTAATTGATTTCATAATCAACTTTTGTTTAGTTTTGTATGTTTGTACGTGTGAAAAGTTAAATTCTTATTTAAGAAGAAGAAGAAATAAAAAACAAAAATTAATTTTACTGCCTTAGTTTTTCTTTATTCTTATGAAATAAAATTTAAAGGAAAATAATAAAATATTTAAAATATTAGGGTATACTCGTATGTGCTCAAGTAGTTTCATTTATATATCAGCTTAAACGAAAAGCTTTTCGAAATTAAGTAAAATTAGATTGGTATTAAATTAGAGAGTACAACTGTCCAGTGCCGGGTTTAACATATAAATATTTAAGATTTTTAAATATTAGCATGCTTTCACCAAAGTAATGCTAAATATTCCCTTGCTCTGTTATGTTTCCCAATTTCACAATAATATACATACATTCGGTTTTTACTTTTATAATATTCAACTTCATTATTACAAATATAATAGAAAGATATAGAATTTTTTTTATAGCTTATCGAAAATTTCTTGTAAAAATTTTATAGAAAATTTTTTATAAAAAGTTTATACAAATTTTTTTTTAAAAATTTTATACAAAATTTTTTGTAAAAATTTTATAGGAAATTTTTTGTAATAATTTTATAAAAAATTTTCTGTAAAAATTTTATACACAATTTTTTGTAAAAATTTCATAAAAATTTTTTGTAAAAATTTCATACAAAATTTTATGTAAAAATTTCATACAAAATTTTTTGTAAAAATTCCATACAAAAGTTTTTGTTAAAATTTTATACAAAATTTTTTGTAAAAATTTTATACAGAATTTTTTGTAAAAATTTTATACAAAATTTTTTGTAAAAATTTTATACAAAATTTTTTGTAAAAATTTTATACAAAATTTTTTGTAAAAATTTTATACAAAATTTTTTGTAAAAATTTTATACAAAATTTTTTGTAAAAATTTTATACAAAATTTTTTGTAAAAATTTTATACAAAATTTTTTGTAAAAATTTTATACAAAATTTTTTGTAAAAAAATTTTATAAATTTTATACAATATAATCGCCGGCGAAGTAAAATAATTATAAATTGGCTATGCTAGCTTCGAACTAACTCGCCTAAATAATACCAGAGGCGCTGCAATACTGTTCTAAAAATAATCATAACGTGCAATTGCAGTGTTGCCAGAATCGAAGCTTTACTATCGCTAACCATCTGTCTTATCTACTACTATCCCTTTCCAAAGGAAGTACCACAGTTTATGTAGGCATTAACTGCCTGAGTGGTACTTCTCTTTTCAAAAAAAAACAAAATTTTTTGTAAAAATTTTATAGAAAATTTTATTAAAAATTTTAGGACCTTCCTGCCAACTATATTGTCTTAGAATGGTCAGACTAAACCAATGTGCCTATTGACTGCTCCTGGTTCCCAGAGGGTCTATTAGCTACCTCAATGTGTATTGCTTTCTATAAAGGCCTCTAATACAAGTCAAAGCAGAAATACCGTACCAACCTAAAAACAAACAAAAATCGCCCCTTGCAGGTTATGAATTACCGAAAAAAATAAATAAAAACAACGTGAAGAAATACAGTTTTACAGTTTTTTTGCCCACAGCCTCGAATGGAAATGTCTGATGTTGTTGAATTTCATTAACGAAATTTTCTAAACTATGCAGATTGGTGGGCTTAAATTTTTTGTATCTCTTCCGGTGTCTTGGCATAGTTGGTTTCAACCCAAACACAGAAGGACGGACGGACATCGCTTATTAAACTTCTCGATGTATAAGGATTCAGAATATATATACTTTATGGGGTCGGAAATGAATATTGTAGAATTTACAAACGGAATGACTAACTTATATATAACCTGTTCCACTTGTGGTGAAGGGTATAAAAAGATAGAATGTAGTACTTATTAGACTGCGCCATCTCGTCGATAAACTCAGTCTTAATATTTATCCTCGAAATAATGTTCCTTGAACTTTGTTAAAAAACCTTCTTATTTTTCTTGTCAAAAAAAAAAAACTTGGTAAAAATCTTTTAGGTATCCAGAGAGAGAATTAATATCCCTAAAAACTTTTAGTTGCCCTCAGCATATCAGATGTTCTCACGTTTTGTTAGACTTTCTGAAAATCACCCTTTTGTATCATTTTTAACCAGAGTACGGAAATAAACAAATAGAAACGTTTGTTTTTGTTTTGTTTTTTTGCAGTGAGTAAAACTAAAAAAATTCAGAAACAATGAGAACCATTGTGCCGTTTAGTTTTATATTATTCGTATGCTTGTAAAAACAAACTGTAAATTAATTTAAACATATCCAAGTCAGTGTTGGGATCTAACAACGTTTAAATTGTACCATCCCAGTGATAGTTTTGTACCAAATCAGCATCAATTTTACCAATATTTGACATTAAGTAAAACAAGAAGCAAAGCATACGTACAGCTCGACATTAAAAGATGATAATGAATACTTGATGAAAAAAATACGTGATGAAAAAAGCAATTATTTTGAAGTTTTTTATTTGAAAGTCATCTAGTTGTTAACTCAGAAAAGATATCATTTTGAAATTTTATCATCTTAAATTTTGCTCGCTAACTACGAAAAAAAATTTAAAAAAGTGCTAATACTACATAGATCTTTAAGGCGATGTTAAATTTTGAAAAATCGAACAAAAAAGGGATTGACATCCCTAAGAAAGTTGAAGTGTTGAGATTCTCAAATTTGAGGCCACATTGCCCCACCACTCGTAGGTGCATGTGACCCAGCTTTAAAATTTAAGCTCAGATACTCCTCTTTTATATCCATGTCAAATTTTGAATCAATTGGACTAGCACTTTACAGGTGCAATGTAAGGAGGTGGCTACACTACAATTGCCATCAAGTGCTTGAAACTTCACCAAGTATGACTGGAGCTATTTGAAAGAACAGTTAAAATATTTTCGGATTACCAAAAAGACATTACGATTTCTCACTAGAAAGAATGGAAAACGAAATCAGACGAATAATGCCGGTAGCTGATTAGATCGATGCAAAAACGTAACTATCACTTATAAATAATAGGGTTAGCAAAGTAAATAATAAAAACCCTGAACATAAATTAAGAATGTTGCAATTTAGTCAGTTCGAGACAGGGTAGGAGAACTATGAATATAGAAATGTAAAAAAAAATTTTTTTTTTTTTTTTTTTTTTTTTTTTTTAAAGAGAAGTAACACTCAGGCAATTATTGCCTATTAACTGTGTTACTTCCTTTGGAAAGGGATAGTAGTATATAAGACAGATGGTTAGTTGATAGTAAAGCTTCGCTTCTGGCAACACTGCAATTGCACTGTTCTAAAAATAATCATATTTTTAGAACAGTATTTCAGCGCCTCTGGTAAGGCGAATTAGTTTGAAGCTAGCATAGTCAATTTATAATTATTTTACTTCGCCGGCGATTTAGTGCTATGTGGTAATACCGGCGAAGGAGGGCGCTTTGATATGCATTATTATAAAGAGAAATTAATATATATCAGACAAATTGATGTTGCCACGGCTGAGTATTGAACTCGTGACCATTGCTTAGCAGTCAACGTGGTAACCACCTAAGCTACAGCACCCCCAATTGATTAAATAAAAAAATTTATTGAATAAATTTCATATGAAATTGTACCAAAAAAGCATGAAGTGTACCAGAGTACCACTGATGTGTCGATTGTATCAAATTTGGTACAATTGTACCACAAATCCCAACACTGATCCAAGTAGAGAGGAAAATAATAAGAAGACATAACATAAAACGTTTAAGAAAAACGTTTCTTAAAAGTATACTAAATTATTTGCTCCCTACGGTAGAGACTGTATCAAAGCGGCTATAGCATTTGTTTGAAATACAGTTTGTAAAATTATTTGTTTATATAAAAAGCTCTTTGAGAAATTCAGTGGCGAAACTCATGAATGCCAATTGAAAATGAACAACGGATTAAAAAAGAAAAAATTCAAGAGCATCATTAAAATAAAATTGGTATTTGTATAAGAATCAAAATCAAAATCGATATAAAGCCAATTATTTTGCTTGAGCTCTTTTACATTCAAAACGTCTTTGGTTTCCGATGTACAAAACCTCTTAAAAGAGTTTCTGTATGAAAAAAAAAATATCTTTGCACGAAACGTTTGCGGAAAGTTTTGTATACTGTTTTCAACCAGTTTATATCTTAGATCTTAATAAAAAAAATATATCACGAATCGATAATAATGATTAGATATTATAAGTTTTATGATTTTCATATCCATTATTTATTAAGTCGTATCAGGATATTAATTATTTTAAAGTTGTATCAGAGTTCAATAATGCAATACAGTTACTGAATAGGAGGCTTTTATAAACAATATAAGGAAATAAGGTAAACTAGAAAATTTATGACGCCATATTTTGAATATCGTGCAAAGAAACGTTTTGGCCTGAAATCGGAAATTCGAAAAAAAAACGATAAACGAAAATTTTTTTATTTAAACAAACTTTTTTCTTTTTTTTGCTTTTAAATAGCTTAATTGCAGTCATCTTTAAATTTGTTCAAATCTGAATTGGATTTTAAATTAATATTTAATTAAAAATATGTGGTAAATGCATGAGTTCAAAATTTTATCAAATTTGAATCAAAACTTTTTAGTTGTGTATTTACCGCAACCATATATTTTCACAGATAACATATTAACCATGCCGGAACAATGATTTTTTCTGCGTGTATAAAGTTGAAAAAGTCATGGTTTATAAACATATTTTGTATTTTTAGTTAGACGGTATTTCCAGAAAAACACAATTTAAGTTTTATATCCGCTCTCTGCACTCCCTACAAAGTTCAAATTTTTTTCTAACAATTGTATAAAGAATGTATTTCAAAAACATTCCTTATACAATTATTACAGAATACGAAAAATATATTTTTAAATTTAAATAAGAAAAAAATCCCATCTTAACTTTCTAACTATTAAGATTTTTTTTTATAAATTGTAAACCTCTTATCAAAGATTTCAAGGACTTTTAAACGAAAGTTTAATTTTTATAATATTCCTTTTATGTAACTAAAATACTTATAAAGCAATAGAAAAGAAAAATAAAATAAAAAAAACCTATCAGAGCCAATTAGCAGTCATGCAAAAAAAAAAAACACATAATGTAAACATAAACAGAAATCAAAGAAATTGAATGGCGGCAAGTAATTCCGGAAATTTAAGCAACTGAAAGAAATGAAAGAGGAAGCAAAAAAAAAGTGTGAAAAAAAACTAAAGAGGAATAATAATTTTAAATACATTTAATGATTTAATGATTTATTTCTTTATATTCTTTGTATTCCTTAAAGAACAAGTACTTTTACTTCCAGAAATGGGAACTCAAACACTCTTGTAAAACAAGTCTTTCAAATGAAACGGAAAAATATTAAACTCCATTATTGTTATCAGAAAAGAAACAAAAAAATATATAAATACTGCAAACAAAAGTAACAATTATGCTTTTGTTGGACAAGAAAGGCAAAAAAATAATAAAAATAAACTTGATGAAAAAAACTGTTTAAGTTCAAACAAAATTCTTCAATAAATGGTTTCCTAAAGTCCTTGATTTTTTTTTTATTATTCTATTTTTGGCATGTATACAGTCAATAGCATATTTTTTACTGGAATTGGATTACAATTAGTTGAAGTAAAAGATGAATAATTTTATTAAAAATAAAAACATTAAAAGCCTTGTTTAGTGTCTTTCTGCAAATTAATGTTTTTCGCCAAACATTTTGCTTGAAGTGCTATTTTTTACTCTCTTGAGAATATTATTTTTATTTAAAATTTTTAAACTGAATTTTTACTTGGATTATATCGAGATTAAAAGAAAATGAAAAACGTGCTTCTTAACTATTTTCCACAAGGCCACTACAAATGTTTATATATTTCATTATATATACAATTAGATTATATGCATTTGAGTTTTATAAATGAGAATTAAAAAAATAAATGTCCCACACTAAGTCATAAACAGCCACATTTCTAAGTCACAAATTTGTTTTGGAGAGCGAAATATTTTTTTAAAATACGAGGTTGTCATATTATTAATAAAATTAAATTCCAGACATAACGGTATTTTTCCAGTCATTAGATATTTAATCTGTAAATGGTATTATAAAAAAAACGATTTTTATAAAGTTTGTGTTGTGACTGTTAATGAATTAGAGTGCGATATAAAGCTAGAGACAGTACAGTTTCCTTTAGAATATAAACATAATGCCATCAAGTGGAATTATGTTTAAAACCTTAAACTTTGCCTCATTTTAAAATTTTGATTTCATTTATTTCAAAAAATACCAAGAACATTGATAACTAAAGAGACTAGAAAAATAGAAAGTAATGCAAAAATCTCAAGTTTTTCAAGATTTTTTTTCATGATTTGCTCCATACGGCTACACAACACAGAACGACAAAAAATTGTATTTTAAAATAATTTTCTGATTACCAACAACGTTGTTTGATTGCTTATTGCACAGCAGATAATATTAGAACGGTTGAGCCACAGATGACGCTGTTTCCAAATAATACTGTCAAACTAAAGTATAACAACAACAACAACATTGTCATGTTATAAAAGAGTTTGATTTTTGAAATGTTTTAACAACCATGTTAAGACTTGGAAATAATGATAACATGGGCAGTCTACACTTGACATTAACATGATGCTAACACTGACATGATGTCAGTGTTAATGTTTATCATTTTATGTCTAATGTAGCCTGGGGGTAAGACTATTTAGTAAATTTAATAATGTTATTCCCTAGAAAATGAGGAGCTAGGAGTCAGGCTTTATAAACTTTCGATTATGTGAATAGAACCATATAAATTCCTGCATTTAGATATTTCTAAACTAATAAAAACTTCCTTATTTTTCATAAAATGGATTTTTTATTAAAAATTTACTATTTATTTTCAAAATGGTACCAATATTAGGACTAACACTGTTAGTCTTCATCGGGGATCTGATAAAATAAAAATAAAAATATTAAATTCACGAGTTTAGTATGTTTAACTCCATTTTAAATGATCATTTCCATATCATGTCATATGATTAGGACCATTTAACTAATATTTAATTTTATTCTCATTTTATTTATTGAACTAACAATAAGTACATATACCTTAAGTCTAAAAGAAAGAGTACAAGTAAAATAAAAATAATCAAGTCCAGCAAGTGTTACACAAAAAAATTTAGAGTGCACGGCTATTGTTATCATCTATCTATATCTATTCATATAATGGCTTAAGACTAGTTCAGTGAAGCTTGACCAATCAAAAAAGCCAGTGTAGGTTATACTATAGAGGAGAAAATCCTTGCGCCCGGCCAAAGGCTGGCTATGCAGAAGTGAAGCCGGTGTTGGGCATACCATAGAGGAGAAACTCCTTGCAATTATTATTTATTACATTACATTTATTTTATTTTTTTATTTAACATTTTCTTATTATTTTTTAATTCTCTGTCACCCTGTATAATTTTTTTTCTGATTGGTCAAGCTTCACTGAACTTACAACATATATGTTTTTACTTGTATTAAGAACCGCAAAGAGCAACAAATTAAAATTTTGAAAAATTTCGTATCGCTATAGCTCCCAACAGCAGAAATTAATAAAAAAATAAATTTAAAATTTAAAGGGTGTCCCCATAGGTGCCGTAATTTGGCCTATTTGAGCCTATATTTTGAACCGTTATGGGCAAAACCTTGAAAATTTGACAGAATGTCGATTACTATGACCGTTATAATAAAATGTATAAATATTCAAAATTTTAAAGGGTGTCCCAATAGTTAATGTAATTCTATGTATGTGGCCAAACTTTTGAATTGTTATAGACAGACAGCTGAAATTTACAAGGAACCTGTACTGCAAAGTCAACTATAGCAAGTATATAATTTGAATTTAGAATAAAGGGTGTCCCCATAAATTATGTAATTTGATCTATATGGCCCTATGTTTTGAACCGTTAGACACAAACACTTAAAAATTAGGTATAATAACAAGTATAAATATTTGGAATTATAATGTAAAGGGTGTCCCAATAGTTCATGTAATTTGATATATATGGTTAAATTTTTTAACCTTTATAGACAGATAGTTGAAATTTAAAAAAAATCTTTGTGGCCAAGTCCTCTATAACAGCAGATCTTTAATTTAAAATTGCAAATTAAAGG
Source organism: Phasia obesa (assembly GCA_949628195.1). Lineage (NCBI taxonomy): Eukaryota > Metazoa > Arthropoda > Insecta > Diptera > Tachinidae > Phasia > Phasia obesa. The sequence goes on along the minus strand of OX451215.1, from coordinate 21,547,701 downwards.
GCGTCCGAATAGGTGATGTTATTTGATCTATGTGGCCCTATCTTTGAAATCAGACAGAGGCTTGAATGGTGTCCCCATAAACGACGGATGCTGTTGAAAATAGCTTAAATTTTGAACATTAATAGGTAGATGCTTGACATTCACATAGTCTTTACTTTTCCCCCCCTTAATTTTGACGCATCTTTTATTTGGTTTAAATCTAATTCTTACAGACTACTTCTTACATTTTTAGTTTATAACAGGTGACCTTCTTTGAAGTCGGTTTTTTTTTGCCAAAATTATGTTATTTATTTTTTGAACTGTAATAGGTAGACTCTTGAGTTGTGTACAGTAGATGTTGTACTTCGGACACCGTAACAATTACTAATTACTAAAGGGTGATCCATCAGTGACATGTTTTTCACGTATATTACCTAAAATTTAAAGGGTGATGCAATTTTCGCGAATATGACTTTGATTTTAAAAAGAAAAGGGTGCCCCATAAGACATGAAAAATTAACAACTTGAGTTTTTAAAGGCGTACTAAACATAGTACGAAACCCTAAGTATGTGAGACTAACTCGCACTTGACTGATTTATTTATTTTATTTTATTTTTTTTTAAGCAATTAAATATTTTCTTATTTTTAGTGGTTTTAAATGACAGATGTCACGCCTTCTGTTAGTAACTTGCTTGTATACTTCTAAACCGATGCATCCAACTTTACATATAATTTTCACTACTGCTCCAGTTCATTGGAAGCCCAGCATTAAAAAATATTTACTGCGAACGAAAGACATGTTTGACAGTTTAAGTTTAAACTTTTAACATCTTCTTATCTTACCAACGTGTTTATTAAAGTATAAACTTTGCATAAGCGATGTTTTGTTTTTTATTACAAGTATGTTTACAAAATTAAGAAAGTTTTTAATAATGCAAGTGATTATAAATAATTATTGGGTTACTCATATTAAAACACCCAAAGGAATACACATTTTTGGGGGGAAACTGCAGAAAACAAAATCAAAAAAAAAAAAAAATATATACTAAGCAAGGATGCGTTAGAGTTTAAAATAAATTATTAAAGCAAATCTTGTTATTTTAGTTTTTGGTTTAGTTCTTAAGAAAGTTTAAAATAAGGATCAATAACTAGTTTATAATGAGTTTTCTATATTGAGCAAATTTATCGTATTCATTACGTTTTTTAATAAATTATTGTTGCAACATAAAGTATAGCTAAATGCGAATTAGGTATTAGGTATTATTTACCAAGATCTATATATATATATATATATATATATATATCTATACATCTATATATAAAATAATGATATCGAAAACTTGGCAGAAACATTTATTTTTGTTAGTGGGAAAGGCTAGACATTATTAACAGAACTATACAATAATTTTAGAATTTTACATAAATTTTGTAATTTTATATAAAGCCTATGTTGCAACATCCTGTCATACTCTATATAAAGTTGATATATAAACCATATCTGTAGCACCATAAAACAGTCCTAAAATTTGAATTACTTTCAAAGCAAAATGGAACAAATTATTGTCAGAACGCTGACGACGTAAATTGGGGTATTCGATTTGTAATTTTTGATCTATTTTGCTCATCAATATCACAGAAAGAGAGTAGGCTTCGAATTTAGGATAAAAATTTGTGGGGGAAATAGTTCTCCCCATACACGATGTTTAATAATATTCTGTTATCTAGAAAGGTATAACATTTAAGAATCTTCAAATGTGGTATACGTTAATCTGAAGACGAGATATGAAATTGGATGAAAAAGTGATATGGTAGACGCGGGGGAAGGGGTACTCCTCATATCAAGTAATTAATAATTTAGTGTCAAAATTGCAAATTATTTCAGGAAAAATAAATTAAAGAAATAAAATGGATACATTTTTAATTATATTTTAAGGCAATTTTAATTGTTTTCCATTTTTTATTAAAAAGAAAAAACTACGTATAATAATAAAATAAGAATATAAAAAATATATTATTTAAACAGCTCTATTCCGTGTTCGTAAATTTCTCTACAATTCGAACTCATCATTATTTCAAGAAGCTGTCATCGATAAATGAAAATGTTTGTCGAAGATACGCATAGATATTACTCTAAAATCATTTTGTCGTGGGCGTCCTGACCATATTTTGCTCGATTTTGCTTTGAAAGTACTCCACACCAATTGAAGGACTCTTACTTTTATAGCGCTTCAGTTATGGTTTATGTATTTACTTCATATAAAGATACCCATCCCTGGATAAAATTCTAAAATTTATAAAAAATTCTAAAATTCTAAAAATTAATGTAAACCTTTGTGAGAGGTGTTTAAAATATTTTAATAACAATGCAATTCCACAAAGTAAAGATCAAATACAAATTGTATTCAACTGGCGCCATCTGTTGTCCATTTATAATTAATTTCTCGAGTTATTTCTATATAATATACAAATAACCTCACTGTCAGCACGCCTATTAAATCTGAGTAGTTTTAGTTTTTATACCTGTCAGCGCGATCTTAGTCATATAGCGATCTTAGTTTTTTGTACTCTGAGTAAATTTCAAGTGTCTGCCTATTACGGTTCTAAAAATACAAACATATACGTGATAATCACTTTACTATCAGAACACTCTTTAATATAAATTCTGTGAAAATTTCAGGAGTCTGACAATACTGTTTAAATTAAATTCCATTTAAAAACTAAATGTTGAAAAATAGAAATTTAATCTTTTACTTTTTACGTTTTTACTTTGTTGAGTGTCAGAGTCTTTCTTGGGAATCGAACACATAACCCCGACCTACTAGCCTACCGGGCACATTCATAACATACATATCGAACACTAGATCATAAATAGCCAAAACTTCAAATTCACAAATACCTATTAGAGGAAAATAGCTAATTTTAATTTTATAATCTAATTCAGTTCCACCGCAGGCAGTGATTTAAACGAAATTTACGTAATCATTTGAGAAAAAAAATATTATTATATATTAATAATGAAAAAAAGTCTTTTTTAATAAATTTTGAGTTGTGACTGTTTATGAATAATTGTTTATGTATGACTGGTTAAATAATAATTTTTCCAGTTTTTTTTAATTATTTCTCTGTTTGGTAATTATTTACTTTTTTCTTTGCTGAATTACATTTTAATAAATTATTATTAAAGTTACATTTTAATAATTTATTATTAAAATTTAATCAAATAAAATCATTAACATACATCAAAAGTGAATCGCATATCATAATCAAAAACATATTTTTTTAATTTACTAGATTCAATTTACAGTTGCGTTAAAAAACTCAATGCTGGTTTATATGGTTGCGTCGCCCTTATAATAACTAAATGTCTAATACACATCGTGTTTCTTGCATTTTTGTTCTTTACGATTGTATTATATTTCCTGATATTTTCTTTTGTTTAACTTTATTTCATTTGAATTATTCTTATAAATGAATTAAATTAATAATAATTTCAGGCTTAAGTTCATTATTATAAAAATATAAAAAAATTAGTTACTAGCTCAAGGTAATGTATTTTTAGATTGTCACATCAATCTTCAGCATTCTTTGTATCTATCAACAAGGTAGCTTCAATCATTTTATATTTAACCAACTTTTAAAGAGAAATAATATACGAGAAATTATTTTATTATATCTTATGTTTTGCAGCGAGTTCAACCTGTATATTTATATATATATATTTTTTTGTTGTTGTGTAATGGAATTCATATTTTTTTTTGTTTGTTATTATTGTAGAACTCTCTTAAATTCCAATGAACTGTTTTTGTACATTTTATTGCTCTAATCAAGGTATATTTATTTTACTAGGTAGTGGCGTCCCTACAACAAATACAACAATACAAGAACAACATGGCATTTTGTTGTTGCTTTGTAGTTCGAAATGTCAAAACACATAGGAGAAAATTGGGAAGGCCTGTATGTGTTTTATTGCCTTTTCACTTCTACACTATAAAATTTCTGAACACATACAACTTTTGACATGTCGAACTACTAAATCAGCTGGGCGGACGACACTACCTAGTAAGATAAATATACCTTGGCTCTAATACTCAACTACATAATATTTATTTTGTTGTTCTCGCAAGTTAGACCCTTCTGTGGTTTAGTTTTTAAGTTTTACTTTTTAGTTGTAATACATCATTGAAGTAAACAGCAAGAAGCTGATTCTCTTTTCGTTATTATAAATTGAACTGGTATTGTCTTTTTATTACCCTGGGCACCCTAGCATAGGTAGAAGAACTCCCAGTTCAACACTTATGTAAATAATTTCTCACCACCTATAATCTATATTTTTATATATAATAAAACAGTAACTTTTATCCTGTCTGCATCTGTTCGCACTACGTAAATACTACTGGATGGATTTTAATAAGTCCCCTTCCACACTTGCAATTTTTGTTTCTGCAACACATGCATTTGCTGTTGGGAGAATAATGTACATTAAACTCTGCTGTGACTCTATTTTTGTTGTTGTTATTTGTTCTCTTCAACATAAAAATGGCTTTATAAAAGTATACAGTCGTCAGAAACATAATTTTTAAAGATGGACAAAATGTTTTTTTTTTTTTTTTTTTTTTTTTAAAAAGAGAAGTACCACTTAGGCAGTTAATGCCTACATAAACTGTGGTACTTCCTTTGGAAAGGGATAGTAGTAGATAAGACAGATGGTTAGTGATAGTGAAGCTTCGATTCTGGCAACACTGCAATTGCACGTTATGATTATTTTTAGAACAGTATTGCTGCGCCTCTGGTGTTATTTAGGCGAATTAGTTCGAGGCTAGCATAGCCAATTTATAATTATTTTACTTCGCCGGCGATTTAGTGCTATGTGGTAATACCGGCGAAGGAGGGCGCTGTGATATGCATTATTATAAAGAAAAATTAATACATATCAGAAAAATTGATGTTGCCACGGCTGAGATTTGAACTCGTGACCATTGCTTAGTAGTCAACGTGCTAACCACTTAAGCTACAGCACCCTCAGAAACAAAAGTTGCAAGTGTGGAACGGGAGGGACTAATGGATCGATGAATTTTAATAAAATTTTATTATCCTGATTTAAATATAAGATAACTTTTATTATCGCAAAAATATCTTATTTCCACGGGAAATTGAAGAAAAAGCAGTGAAAGTACCCAATTCTACCCATATGCATACTTTAAGGCAAAATATTTTAAACACCTTTTACAGAGCTTTACAATAAGTTGTTTTAATTTTAGAACTTTATATATGTATATTTTATATTTTTTTTCCTCTGTGTAGTGCTGTCAAAGTACTGAGTAGTGGGTAGTGAGTATACTTAATCCTTTTTTATACTTAAAAGTAGTTACTTTATATTTTTATTTTTATTAACAAATTGATTAGAAATTCTAACGACTCTGATTAACATTGCGTTTTGGTTATATAAACAAAGGTATTGAATACTATTGAGTACTCAATTCATAAGTATCGAGTAATTGAAAATATTAGAAATTGCCAGCACTATATATTGCTTTACTTCCTTATGTTTCTCATTCGTTTTGTGTTGATTTTTAGCTTCATTAGTACAATTATAATATAAAGATTACTAAACTATTCTAAAGATTATATAAAAATTGATAAGCTAGAAGCAATAATTTAAAAAAATTATTGAAATCAAGTTTATTCCATAACAAAAAAACAAAGAACATCAGAAGGGCGGATAGTCACCGTAGTCTTTAGGTGCCTAGCGAACGTGGCTGCTGTGGCTGAAAGTGTGCATCTTAAATCTAGAACGTCGACTAGCCATCAATCGATCTCAACAATTCGGGATTTCACAAACTAGCAAAAAATAATATAATAGACCGAAGCTATGCGAATAACCTTATGCGAACTAAGTTCGATAATGTTGTTATCAGACGTCTTAGAGATTACAATTATCTGCCTTGGACTTTTGTCTTAAAACAGACCGAACAACCCATAATTTATCCACTTTGTGCTTACAACTGTATTTGGTATTTGCTGAGATATATGTGCATATATTTGAATGTTGTTTCATTCTGCTGTTATTTTATTATTACTTAAAAACATATAAAACATTGTAGTTTTATGTGTTTTTGATAATACAAGCAAACATACACGCAAACATACCTAATTCAACATATTTTTCCAATTAAAAAGTATTATAGTTTCAGGCTGTGATATTTGATTTATTGATGAATTCAGTTATGATGGTAGAATATGTATTGTATTTGTATTAAAACTGAATATTATTAACAACAATTTAGTTCTGTTAAACATTTTTATTAGACATGATTCGTACGTTTATAATTAAAAAATAGTTGAAATGTGAAACATATGTACATATAAACAAAACTACATAAAATTTACATACAAGGGTGCTTTTTACATAGGTATAGAACTTTAAGTTGGCATTAGTTTTCAAGATGGCGACCAATTTAACAGCTGTCAAGTGAATTATTCTCAGTTTGGTTTGGCAATTCATCATGAATATACTCACGCCTGAACAACGCTTACAAATAGTGCAATTTTATTTCAAAAATAATGGTTCTGTGCGATTCCGATTTTCATAAGCGAATTTTGTTTAGCGATGAAGTGCACTTCTGGTTGAATGGCTGCATCAACAAACAAAACTGCCCCATTTGGAGTGAAGGTAATCCTCAAGTTTATGTCCAAACACCGTTACATCCAGAACAACTGACTGTTTGGTGCGCTTTATGGGCTGATGGAATCATTGGTCCGTACTTTGTCAAAAACGATGGTGGCCAGAACGTTACAGTCAATAGTGATCGGTATAGAGCCATAATTATTAACCTTTTCATTCCTGAATTGAATAACCATGATGTCCAGAAGATGTGGTTTCAACAAGACGGCGCAACATGTCACACAGCTCGTGCCACAATTAATTTATTGAAAGACACGTTTGGTGACCGCCTAATTTCACGTTTTGGATCTGTGAATTGGCCTCCAAGATCTTGTGATTTAACACCGCTAGACTACTTTCTGTGGGGCTATGTAAAGTCATTGGTCTAAGCGAATAAGCCACAAACGCTTGACCATTTGGAAGACAACATTCGCCGTGTTATTGCCGATATACGGCCACAAATTTTGGAAAAAGTCATCGAAAATTAGACGTCCAGATTGGACTACATCCGCGCCAGACGTGGCGGTCATATGCCAGAAATCATAGTTAAAATGTAATGCCACAAGATTATCTTGCGGATAAATAAAATTCAATTCAATGTCAATCGAATAATCCATCGTTGTTTTATTGCAACTTAAAGTTCTATACCTCTATAAAAAAACACCCTTTATAAAGCTTTTCGAATTAAAGTGAAGTTACATTAATTTTGGCTGCTGGCAAATATAATAAAATACTAGCATACTTCGGTGTAATTTATTTAATATTTTTGTGGGATTTTTTTTAAATAAAATTCATTTAAATAAAACAGTATATTCCAAAAATGTTCTGTGAATAAATTTTAAACAACCTTTTCCTATCCGGAAATAGCAACACTCGTAAATTAAACAGTTGGTCCTGTATTACTAATATTTAAGGTAATATTTTATTAAGAACTAGCTGTGCCCACACACTTTGTAAGCGTCCTAACAATATTTTGTTCGATTTTGCTTTGATTCACACCAAATTTTAACACTCTTACTTTTCTAGTGCTGTATGTATACGTATTTCCTTTATATAAAGGTACCTATCCCTAGATAAAATTCTAAAATTTATATAAAAATATAAAATTCTAAAAATTATTGTAAAGCTCTGTAAAAGGTGTTTTAAATATCCCACCTTAAAGTATACACGCAAACAAAAAACATGGTTGAGGTAACCATAAACGAAGAGCAACATATTATGGTTAATTTATATGGTTGTAATTAAATCATATTATTGTTGAACATTATAATATTATGGTTAAATTAAATATTATATTATCGTTAAAAAATATGAAATGTCATTTAAAAATTATTGATTTTTTTCTTTAATTTATTTTGAAACATACATTTTATTATTCATAGATATGTATTTAGGAGTACATACATACAATTATAATTTTGAAATAAAACACAAACTTTTTAAGAACTTCTTCTTCTTCTTTTCCTATACCAAGAACAAAAGCAATATCACCGACAGCATGACCTTTCCACCCAACCCGGAACCGTTTTATTGAATGTACATAGGACAAGCCATAGTCAAGATGTACAAAACCGTCAATATTTTTCTAATTTTAAGCAATTGGACTCGTTTATATATTTAAAACCAACTTTTTCAATTACTTTGGTATGGGAAGCACAACCAAAAGGTTTAGCCTTGCGTCTTGTATCCAAATGAGCCTTCTTCTAGTCTCTGTCAGCTCAACGTTGATCATGATGACATTTCTAAAAAAAATATTTGTTATGATTTCAATTTTGCTAATTTTTGTATCAATGAAATCTTCATGTCGTTTTCGTTGATACATAAATTAGCCAAATTTAATACTTACTTTACATTGTAAAGATTAATTAAATATTTTTATATGTATAAATTTAAAAATAAATTTTTAAATTTTTTTACTATTTTTATTTTTTTAAGAAAACATTTTGTTTTCTGTTGTCAAACCCGATAATTAAAAACAAACAATTTTTGGTTACTTACATTTAAATATATTATTTTTGAATATTTATAAAACTTTGGTTGTTTGAAGTTTATCAAAATTTGTAGAATAAAAATCAACCATATTGAATGATTTGAATGTAGTAACCATTTAATAATAAAATCATAACCAAAAATTGTTTATCGTGACCAAATTGATGTTACAAACAATTAAAATTTGGTCATCGCAACCATACATTGTTACAGAGAACATAATGTGATTCCTGTGACCATATCATAACCATGTTTTTTCTTTACGTGTGCATATCTGTAAAATTGCGTACTTTCAATGCTTATTTACCACTTTATTTTAATCAGGATACTAAGGTACCTACTAACAAAACTTTGTTCAAATCAATTGAGTAGATTTTACGTGATGCGAACACAGACCAACAGGAAAAAAGTTACTGTTTTATTAGATAAAATATTTCTAGATCATTACGTTATATTTAATTTTTGTAATCAACTACTGTGTGGTTTTCACCACACAGTTGGAACACATAGTTATAATACTGCTGTGTCAAATTTAGAGAGTGTCGCTTTTGAAGTTCTCTAAATATGGCGTAATTAGTTACTTTTTATAGGGAATACTTGGACCTCCACGTCATATACCAGCCAGCTTAAGCTTGAAAAGGTATATTGGTCTTATAGTATCATATATAATATTTGGAAAGAGTTTCTGTTGTAGTTTTCAACATATACGTTTCATAATAATAATTTCCTTGCTATATATAACATTTTTTCTGTTTTAGTTATCTTTATATAAGACTAGCTGTGCCCGCCACTTTGTCAGCGTCCTTCAATATTTTGTTCGATTTTGCTTTAAAAGCAATCCACACCAAAGACGCTTACGATTTTAAATAAAAAAACAACACTCAGGCATTTAATGCCTATATTAACTGTGTCACTTCCTTTTAGTTTTTTTGATAAAGGATAATTAAGATTACTTTATTGGAAAACGCTAATTAGTCTAAGAGTAGTTTATATACAAATGTAGTCTATATAAAATGAAATGTGCTAATCCGTGGTTTACGTACTACACTACATAGTGCAACACCAGGGTATATACTCTCGGTTCGAAGATGAGCTGTGTTATTGGCGCTAGAAATTTTTTTAAAAGGCCTTGATTCCCGACTCTCTTATCATCCTCCCAACGAGGAAAATATTTTCAGGCTGAAATTCTGGCTATTAGGGAGGTACGCATAGTTGTACTTGATAGGAATGTGGAGGGGACAGTCGGATATTTTGTTGAACGTTAGGTGGCTATCCTGTTACTAAGGTCACGAACTAAGTACGTACATCTTCAACCTTCATCTCAATATCAGATCGTCCTTAAATTTTTCCATTTGACATTTCAAATCTTTTAAAACTTATTCAACTGAATTTAAAACTTACGCAATTATATGTAATTGAAATTTTTCAATTACAATTGTAATTGCGATTTTTACAATTACACATTGCATGTATTTTGTAATTAAAACAAACCCATTTACAATTACATGCATTACAAAACTATTAAGAACAATATAAAGTGGTTCAAAAAGGAACTGACTTAAATAATCAACGAAAGTTAGTCCCGGATTACATTAAGCAACTTTTGTCGTTGAAATCTTTCTCGTTTCTTCTTTAATATTGCATTTGTTTTTATATCGTTCAGTTTTTATTGCAGCAATTTGTATGGATGTATACATTTTTTACATTTTAATCTTTAAAATTAAAACTACGAATGAGAGAACAAAGAGAGAGAATTTTATGAGTACATGCATGTGTGTACCCTTTTTAATGCCTCTTTCCCCTTTCACCTACTAATGAAGAATTGCAGCGACAAAAGTTGCATAATTTGATCCGGGACTTATAGATCAATGTCAAGAAATATAAACAAACGTTTTTTTTTTATTATTATTAGTCCCACTTTTTCTGATTTTTTTATCATATTCATATTAGCAAAAAATAAATAAAAACAAATATTTACAACCTTCATTGTGTAACAAAGAAGAACAAACAAGAAAATAATGGAAAAATACTCCCACATATTTCAATAAAAGGAAAATGACTTGTAGGAGTTTAGCGAAAAACAAAAGAATTTTTTATAAAATAAGACAAACAATTTTATTATTTTCTATGTTTTTCCATACTCATGTTTTAATTTATTTAATTGTATTTGTTTTTACTCATATTCCGCAACTAAATAATACAAATTTTTACAATTGTTAAAATTCGTAACAAGCCACATTTATCATATAGCGAAAATTTTAATTTTTTTTTTATAACCATTTTAATAGTTAAACTTACAATTATATCTCTTAAATGAAAAAAAAATTCAGTATTTTCGCCTTAATATTTCCCCTCTATCGAGAGGTCACCTGATAAATGTGAGTTGATACATAGCCTACAGTTCGGATTGTTAAAGCTAAAGTTTTCTTTCATCTGAAGTTCACTTCATAGGGTTCCGTACCCAAATGGTAAAAACGTAACTCTCTTGTTTTCTCTACAATGCACAGTGGGGCAGAATCAAAATATTTTATAAATAACTCACCCATTCGTAAAGGGCTAGGCAGAGGAGTATCTCAGCTTAAGTTTTAACGGTGGGCACCATCCACATACCAGGGGTAGCGCTATGTGGTCTCAAAATGAAGTAGCTCGACCCTGAAATTTTTTTTTAAAATCTTGGCAATTCTTCAATTTTTGTTTGTTTTTTAAAAAATTTAAGAATTTTTTTGGGGATATGTAATTAGTCAACGAAAGTCAAATAGTAAAAAATCTACCGCATTAAGGTAAGGAAAATCCCACAATTTCCAAAATAAAAACCTAGCCCTTTACAAATGGCTGAGTTATTTCCAAACTTTTTTAATTCTGCCCCAATGTGCAATGTCTGTATAGAAATCTGTCAGCGCTCTCTATCTCTGAAAACCTAAAAGGTAGACCTCTGAATTTTTTAAAAGTGGCTACCTTTTACGTTTACAGCTATAACAACAATTACTAAAAATTAACGGGTGTTCCAAGAGTAACGTAGTTTTCACGTATATGGCCTTATTGAACCGTAGATTTACGATAAAAAAGCTAATTTTTTTTAACATTTTTCGGCACCACTTTTTCAATATCTCCAACACTACAAAATAATTTCAAAAACAATGTCTGTGTGAATTAAAGTTAATTTAAGTATCTTAAAGGGGTTTATTTTATTTTGCCCAGAAAGCTAAATTTTTATTTTAAAAGAAACTAGCTTAAATTAAAAGTGTTAAACTATATTTTGTGTAAAATAAAAACTTTAATTAAAATCATAAAAAAATGGTAATATTTAGATTAGAAAGCATATGTATGTTTATCCCTTTATTGGATCTCTCTTTGAGTGCAGGTTAATTTCAGACGATAGAACAAGTCAACAGAAAATAGTAAAAATTAAATCAAACCATTTACATATATGCATACACACAGTTAGGATTCTTCGTTCTTAAATAAATATGCTACAAACATGAATTTTATTATTTTCTATTCTATTTCTACCACTTTTCCATGCATAGATGAATCGATTTTGTCAGAAGATCCTACGCCAGCTGAAACTACCCATCATGTGAGCAGTAATGTTGGTGTGGCAGCCAGTGGTACAGGCGCCAGTATTGGTGGAGGACCAGAAAAGCAATCAACGTTACTACTTTTGGCTGCTGTCGTAGCTATTGGGGCTGTTGTTATAACATCAATTATTGTGGCCGGTATAGTGGTTGTATGCAAACATCGACCACGACCACCTCAACCTCAGGATGTGCGAAAAAGTATGAGGTAAGAAGTGCACAAAATTTACATTTTGTTAAGGTAAAACAAGCTTTTTAAATACATATACTCACTCACATATACTCACACTCGTTTAAGTATAAACAAATTTATGCCAAAACCTGAGGTTTAAAAAATTCTTTGATAAAATAAAATGCTATAATTTACCCTTTTTTTAGTACCGTATTTATGGTTGTTATGAGGAAAATATAAATATGAAAAAAAAAAAAATATAAAAAATGAAAATTAGAATACAGTTTACACCCTTTACTCATGTTGCTTATTTTGTATACAGGAAACCAATTACTAAACCTTTATATGCATACATACAAATATCACGTAGTACTACACACACACACACACACATTGCAGACCTGTAAGAATAACATACAGCTTAATGTTGTACTTGTGATGGTATTTATGTTAAATAAATTATAAATCCCTTTTTGTTTTTTGCTTTTAAGTGTTAAAATTAAAGTGATTTAATAAATTTTATGGCATGTATTAGAGAAAAGCTATTTTACTGTGGTATTTAACAACTTTATAGACTTTGAAAAGGCCTTTCACACTCTCAACCATAACGCTATATGGTGCTCTCTGGTATGCAAGGGTGTTCCCAAAAAACTATTACGGCTAATCCAAGCCGTGTACAAGAATAACACTTGCCGTGTGTTGCATGAAAAATAACTAAGCAACAGGATTACGTTGAAAACTGGAATTAGACAAGGTTGTGTTTATCACCTCTACTTTTTAACTGCGTCCTCGATGCTGTATTGCAGAAGGCAGCAAGCCATAATAAGAGAGGCATTATGTGAGGCTTACAAGGATGGTTGGAGGACCTAGATTATGCATGTGATGACATGTGCCTACACTTAGCCACTCATTCTCAGAGAAACTGTCGAAAGTTTGCACCATCGCAAAATTGGTTGGACTGATGCTAAATACACCTTAAACTAAATCGCTCCGCATCAGTAGTAATACAGATCGCCATTTCTTCGTATGTGATCAAGATATAGATCAGCGCGAATACTTTTTGTAATTTTGCGGGTATTAGTGCAGCTAAATTTACATTTTTCAGTTTCAGGACACATAGGAGGTATGCGTGTCCTTGCATCGATTTCGATTTAAACTTATATTTTTCAGTTTCAGGAAACATTAGAGGTATGTGTGTCCTTGCGGCGATTTTTCTAAAAAAATTTTAGTTTTCTTAACTAATCCATTTTATTGAATATTTTAAATTTTATTAGTCGAACAATTTTTTTTTACATTCAGATGAAATTTTAAGTCAAGCTTAAGTTCGTATCATTCTCTCTAAGAAAGAATAATTTAAATGACAAATTAGGTGACTAATATTAAAGGAAACTTTAATTTCAGACACTAGTGAAATGGAATGCATTTTCTATTTCTATTTAAGTCTGGCACTACCTTAAACTTCCTCCCTCTTGTGTAATATTTTTAATTTAATCTATACATATAATAAAATAGTAACTCATATCCGTCAGTCTGTCTGTCTGCTTTTCATTGACGTTCGCATCACGTAAGAACTAATAGATGGATTTTAACAAAATTTTGTAAGGAGATACCTCAGTGTTCTGGTCTCAATATAGGATACCTTTTTTTCCGCAAAAATATCTTAGAAAGTGGAGAAAAAGCAGTGAAAGTGCGCAGTTGAACTAACCGGATATGAATACTTTACTTTTTATAAAGTAAAAAAATACATAAACTGATACGTAGCATATCTTAAGGCGGAACTAAAAACGCCGGTATTACCACTAAATCGCCGACGAAGTAAAATAATTATTAATTGGCTATGCTAGCTTCAAACTAATTCACCTAAAGAGCAGCAGAAGCGCTTGCGAAGCTTTACTATCGCACTAATCATCTGTCTTATCTACTACTTTCCCTTTCTAAAGGAAGTAACACAGTTAATATAGGCATTAAATTAAATGACAGTTACTTCTCTTTAAAAAAAACTAAAAACGTAAGGGTCTTTTGTGTGGATTGCTTACAACGCAAAATCGAACAAAATATTGAAGGACGCTGACGAAATGGCGGACAAAGCTAGTATTTATATAAATTTCTGTTGTTCCTATAAGAAGCATAGGGCCTCAACGATTGTATTCCAATTTTGCTTATCTGCTGCAGACGTCTTAAGTTTGCTCCACGTTTTGTTGATCTTTGTGTTTAAGAGTTTTTTCCTTCTTACTGTCACCTTTTCTGCACACACACAAATAAAACACAACTTCTCGCCTCACTGTATTATTACGGAGTAAATCTTACAAACTAGTGTTCTATATTTAAAAGGATAAATATTCTTAAAAATAAAGCCGAGTTTATATTTACAGTCTAGACATTTCTACATAGTTATTATACTCTTAAAAAAGTAACGCAGTCGTGATACCATAGACTTTTTGAACACTTTGCAGTTTCTATGTCTAGTTGTCGACGCCAGCAGTGACTTGGTCGACCTTTCCTGCGACTATCTTGGGGGACCCACTCGGTTTGGCTTCTTCGCAAGGCATGTCCGATCCAACGACATTTCTGTTTTCGTATTTCTGACTCAATAATAGTTTGCTTGCATTCTGCTCACGGATGTTCCTTTTAGATAATGTTTGGCCAGACAATTTTAAGTATTCCCCCGTCCTCTCTCGAGCCTACATTCTTTGTAATAATGCTGCCCAGGCAAGAGAAAGATTGGACGTCTTCAATATGTTGTTGTTGCAAGGTGAATTGATGTGAGCTGCTAGTATTTAATCTCATTGCCTTGGGTTTTGGGATATTAATTCTAAGATCACAACGTGCAGCTTCGGCTTCAATTTCTTTAAGTTTCAGCTGCATAAGTTTGATGATATGCGTAGTCTAGATCTTCTAGGCAGCATTTAAGATGCCAAGTTATACCTCTAGTAGCTGATGTGACTTTTGTCATGATGCTGTCACGTACTAAGTTTAATAATATGGTGGACAGTGGACAGCCCTGTCGTACTCCTACTTTGACACTTAATGGACAGCTGATTGCATCCTCAATTTCGTAGAGTGCCTTGTTAAGTCGTATGAGTTTTTCCGGCATTCTTTTACAATGCGTTCCAAATAAAGGTATGCGCTAGACTGTCGAACGGCTTGTCGAAGTCGATAAATATTAAATATAACGGCGAGCGCCATTCCACTGATTGTTAGGTTGTAATTCTAAGGCCCATTATTACAACTTCCCAATAGCTAAAGTTACGATTTTTTCGGAGTGATAACTAGTTTTTCGTTATAAGAAATAATAACGAAAAACTACTTATCGCTCCGAGAAAATCCTAACTTTAGCTATTTGAAAGTTCTAATAATGGGCCTAAGGCTATTTATATGATGGTTTCCTGATTTTCTGGGGCGAAAGCCGGCCTGCTCAATGCGAATATCGTTGTCA
The DNA here is from genome assembly GCA_949628195.1 of Phasia obesa. Classification (NCBI taxonomy): domain Eukaryota; kingdom Metazoa; phylum Arthropoda; class Insecta; order Diptera; family Tachinidae; genus Phasia; species Phasia obesa. The sequence continues at coordinate 21,531,888 of OX451215.1, read as the reverse complement.
GAGCGTCGGTTCGTCGTTTGTTAATTACATAAGCAATGTACCATGCTAAGAAGCATTGGGGGGATAATATATTCATGCATTCTGTCGGGTCTCCTTTCTTTGGGAAATTTTTTATATATTTTATTTATATTTAAGTCATCATTTATATTATTGTTTTCCAAGAACTTTTCCATGATTGGTTGTAGGAGTTGTGCACTTATACCTGTATCTGCCTTTAATAGTTCAGAGCATATATTGTCGATTCCCGGTGCTTTATTATTCTTAATATCTTTATTGTCTGTTCAATTTTATGCCTGCTGGGTCTTGCCTTTAAAGGTGTTCACGGCAAAGGCATGCGGATTCAATAGGATCTTGAATGTTGCTCATAATGATCCACCTATATGTCGATTTGTCCTGCTTTCGATGTAACCATCTATCCATTGTTGTTTTTTAATGGTTTCGTAGAAGAGATTCTTTTCCGCCCCATTTGTTTTGTAATTTGATAGAGATTTCGACTCCTTTTGGTCTCAGATGCTTTTTGGGTTTCTTTGGACAAACCATCAGACAATGGCATTTATCTAATTTAATATTTACCACCTCATAATTGTTGTTACTACAGCCAACCTTCGGTTAGCAAAGTAAGCTACTTTTTGTTGATTTGTTTTTCTCCCAACATTCGTTTTAGTTAATACTAATCAAGCATCAAATCAAACTTTGTTGGGTTAAACACGATTGCCATCCATTTTATGCTGGTGTACCAAATTGCAAAAATATCTTGCAGCTCCTTATATTTTTGTCCCTTTGATATATGGGAACGTTGCCCTGTGCTACGTATGAGAATGTTACTAGGACTTGACTGAATATTACTTTTTACAATTATTTTGACGACATTTTGTTTTTCTTGCAAAATTGCTCTTATGTTGCCTTCAGCCTACGCCACAAGTCTCAATTTAAATGGATTGCAAAATTAATTTCCAAATTCGAGTTTGTGTGAAAAACTTTAAAGAAGAATTTGAACGTGTGGCTAAGAAGAATTTAAAGGGAGATGCAGATTAAAGCAAAATAAAAAAAAAAGTCGACATAATTTAGCGGATATGCTTATTTTGTCCGTTATTTGCCTTTTCGATTATTCTTTAAGCTGATGATTAATATGTGATCTATGTTAAAGCTTTAAATATTAGTGTTTTCATGCATAATTATTGTTCCTTTGCTACACTAACATTTCAAAAATATTTTTAAAATGTTTGTTGCCTGTACGGCGTTAGTTATTTATGATGCTTTTTATAATTGCCACTCAAATTGTGGTAATTTTTTTTTTTTGTCGCTTCAGAGTCTTTCATGTTCTGTGTTTATGGTTGCTTATGAAGTCAATGGTGTTCTAAAAATAAAAATGGTTTCAAATATATTTGTAGGTGGCCGTAGTATAATAATATACTTGGCTTTTATGTCTCATTTTAAAGGCCCAAATACCAAAAATTTACAATTCAAATTTTTGTTTTAATTTTGGTGTTGCTTGTTTTGTTTTTGTTTTTTTTTTTGTGCGTGTAAATGTAATAAAACAAAAAGTTAAAGGAAAATATAACAACACAAAATAACTTTCCCAGGTGGCCAAATGGAGGCGGCTAAAGCAAAGTGTCGATGAGTTTTGCAAAACCAATGTGAGTTACACAATAAAAAAACGTATATTAAGTTTTATTACAACGGTTTTGAAAAGCTATAGCATCTATTTTTCATCAACAGGGTTTATTTTGAAAACACAATTTTTTGCAAATTTTTCTTTCATCTTGAAATTAGCCAGCTGGGTTATTTTATGCTAAAAAAAAATGTTTATAATCATTGCTAGCAGAAAATAAATATTGTAGTTTTTCTATGGCTCCATATGTCTGTCTCAAAGTCTGCATCTTAAATAAGACCAAATTAAATTCACTGAGTGAATTAATGAGATATTCACACAGATGTATGTACATATATATGTATGTCAATTTCTATATCATAGACATAAACTCAGACAATAACATAATAATTAAGTTTCCTTCTTTGACACAAGATAAAAAATAATTTAAATAATAATGTGATAAGATGCTCAAAGCATTTGAGCTTTATTAAATCTTTTTTAAATTACCTCATCTTATGTCGTAAGCTGCAAACATTTCTTGTTAAGATAAAGAATACTTGGAGTGTGAATATTTAAATCTGTTTTTATGTAACACATGTGCTTGTTTACTAATATACAAATATTTTAAATTTAAGGTAAAAACATTTAACTACAAAAATTAAATAAACATTTTCGTCCGTATTACACATTATCAGAGTTTTACAAATTTACTATTATTTTTATTCAGTGGCTTTACTTTAAGCTTCTTGATATGAATTTGCCAACTAAGAAAGTGCTATTGTCAGAAGAGACAATAAAGAAGAGATAATAAAAATAAAGTCTACAGGTGCAAACTATCACAAGATTTTATAGTCAGTGCTATTTCCTAAATTATACATCCAATAAGCTGCATTTTTTTTCGTGCCTTGTGTATTATTAATATTTTAAATCCGCTTTATAACACTTAAGCCATAATGACACTCACTTTTTTCGTTCTTTCTTAATCTAAGATTGAAAGAGTGAAATAGCTAATGTTAGAAGAAGAGAAATATATAAAATGAACACAAAAATGTTTTGTCTTTTTTTCAATGCTGTATCATTTTATTCCGCAAAAAAAAACGCTACGATGAAAAAATTCAATTTAAAATCGCTAAAACTAAAGAAAACTGTAATATGTTAAGCTTGAAATGTTATTTTTAAGCTAAAATTTTTTAGATTTTTTTTTTAATTTTTCACTTTTTATCGATAAAATGTATAGAGATTTAGACGTTTGGAGATTTATTTTAAATATAGCTGAACTCTCCGCTCTTGGGAGAATTTTCTTCTACAATATATTTATACTGTTCAAGGCATATTCATAAGGTAATCTCACTAGGAAGGGGAAATATTAAGGCGAAAATTTTAAAATTTTTTTTATATGTAGTTTGATAGTTCAACTTCCATTTAAGGGGGAAAATTGTAAGTTTAATCGTCAAAATCCATATAAAAAATTGATTATTTTCGCCTTAATATTTCCCCTCAGTAGTGAGGCTACCTGATTAATATGCCTTGGTACTGTTCTTCAAAATCTTAAAAAGACGAAAAAAGTGACATTACGGCTTTCAACAGAGAAGGCAAAAAAAAAAGTGGATATGTATTTGCCTTTAATTACTGAGTCGATTGAACCTCGTAATCAAATATTCCGAGATCTTTGGCCAAAATGCTATTCAAATTGAATCATGAAATGCCGAGTATTAATATTTTGTTTGATTTGGCTCCGAAATATTGCGGGGGCCATGACTTTGGTCCAATAGAAAGACAATCCTACTACTGGCAACAAAGCACTCGCTTTGGAAAAAAGTTGATAACACTTCCCAACTTTGTTTAAGCATGAACTAATCCATTTAGATTCGCGGGGATGTATTGACTGATGGGAAATGTTTCGGATAGAAAAACATTATCAGTGTCAAAATAATATAAGATTTAAACAGAAACGTGCATTCAGACCACCTGGTACACCTGAAAAATACATCAAAAATTATTCTTAGATTTTCTAGTCATAATGTCTATGTATTAAGATTATAAGAGTAACCACAGAACAGAGCACAAGCTCTGTTCCTTGAATAAATAAAAATAAAAGTCTTTTAATTTTAATACATCTATATTAGACCACCCATATATGCAAATGTGTTATTTTTTTGCTCCCCGCGCATTATAGGTTATATAGGGGGTAAAAAGTACGTTGTGCATAAAAATTTTGTTTCTAAACCATAAACCGGCCAGGCCCCTCGCATTTAAGTGGTAAAAATGGCCTAAAAAAGCTATAAAAAATTTATGTGGTTTTATTAGTCAATAACTTTTAAACTGAGAGGTTTTCGTGATTTAGTTATATGAATAAAGATTTTTTGAATGTTTTCCATTTTATGGCTTAATGACCTAAAACTGACTCAGACCTGCAATATTATTAAGTAATTTTAATAGTGAAACTTTTGAAAGTGCGCAATTCCATTATTTGCGTTTTCTAAGTGTTAGTGTAAATAAACATAATATTTTACCGAGTATTCGAATAAAACTTAAAGAAATATTTGATTAATCGATTAGTTTTTATGTTGTTTTGAACGTAGTTTAGCTAATATATTATCGCGCAGGGAGTGCAAAAAATAATACTTTTGCAAATCCCATATATTTTATGGGTGCTCTAATCTACATACATATAGTTAATTTTCATGCAATTTTTTTTAAATTAATTTGTTTTTAATTTAAAAAGTAATAGAAGAAAAATTTTACTTGTTACTAATGGCAAAACGTGCACCAACCTTTCACTATGTTTAAGGTGCTGTTTGTTGTCGTTTACCTTAATTATAACGTGGTTATTCCTCTCTTTTCTTATAAAGTTTATAAAACTGGTCTAAATAACTAAAAATATAAAATTGAAATCATTTCTCATATTTAATGGAAAAAAAGTAGGAGAAATTTCTAACATAATTTCCTTAATTTTAATTCATTTCCTTTGTCAACCATAAAATTTTAAATACCAACTTTACTAAACTTCCTCTTTATTTTAATTTGTGCATGGCTGGCTGCTGATAATGATGATGATGATGACCATTATGGTGCCAAATATACGAATATCATCACCAGTAGTAACATAAAAACAAAACAAAAATTTAAAGAAAACACAACTAAAATGAGTTTAACTTTAAGTATGATTATTAGTGTGTACACGTGTACGTAAAAGTACATCCACATAAATCTAGTCAGGCAAATGAGCCTAATTTGGCAAAACAAAAATACCCGGCAACACTTAGTCGTAAAACGAGGAAGGCCATCTCACTTCAGGCCTTTTAAAAGACCTCGCTTTCATCGTTATGATCTATTCTGTGCACAGAAGTTCTATCAGGAGGCCTCGGCTATCCCTTCTAAAATATTTGCTAAACATTCCTATTATATTTTTGGATTTTTCATTTTCTATGTCAAAATATGTAGTGTTCCACTGCCTACATATGATCTATGCATAAATAGAGTACTTACGAGAATGTAAAAAGACTAGTAAGATATGTAACTCATCAAATTCTATTATCTTGAAAAAAAGAACAAAAGCCAACATAATTAAGAAAAGTTATTCATAAAAAATCAAAAACATGTGAAGTCATAGAAATTCTAAAACCTAAGCCATTAAAAAATCTTATTATACAATGGAAACATGTTCTAACGTTTTCAAAATTAGTGGTACTTCCATATGAAAAATCTCCAATCCATATAGTACAATTGATATCTATACCTATAATAAAACAGTATCTCTCTTCCTTCTGTCTGTCTGCTTTTCATTGACGTTCGCATCACGTAAAACCTACTGTATGGATTTTAAATAAATTTTTTTTCCGCAAAAATATCTTAGAAAGTGGAGAAAAATCAGTGGAAGTAGGCAGTTGAAATAACCGGATATGTATACTTTACTTTTTCTAAAGTAAAAAAAATACATAAACTGATACGTAGCATATCTTAAGGCGGAACTAAAAACGCCGGTATTACCACATAGCACTTAATCGCCGGCGAACTAAAATAATTATAAATTCGCTATGCTAGCCTCAAAGTAATTCGCCTAAAGAACACCAGAAGCGCTTGCGAAACTTTAATAATGCACTAACCATCTGTCTACTATCCCTTTCTAAAGGAAGTGACAGAGTTCATATAGGCATTAAATGCCTGAGTGTTATTTCTCTTAAAAAATAACTAAAAACGTAAGATTCTTTGGTGTGGATTGCTTTCAAAGCAAAATCGAACAAAATATTGAAGGACGTTGACGAAGTGGCGGGCGCAGCTAGTTCTTAATTAATTACAACTCGTTGTTCATGTTAAAAATAGTTGTACAGAACAGTTTTACGGCAAATTTTTTGTGCAGTCATTTTCCTAGGACTAGGCCTTAATATTGAGTTCTTGATTTTGAAAGTGGTATAAGTCAAAAATTTTAAAAATATAGTTAGTACTAGCTTAACATATCAAATCCTAATAATCTAAAATAATTCGCATTTGGTTGGTAAACAAAATGCAGTTACTATATATTTTAATAGTGGTATAAGTCATCCTGTTATCAAAGTTTGGCAAAATTATTCTAAGTAATTTTGTCACATTTTCGGATAACGGTTCAGGTATGATCAGATAACCCTATTGCTGTAAAAATGCACTATTTATAGTTAATTGTAGACATTTTACGGTGAAGAACTATAAGTTATGCTTCCAAGAAATGAAAACGAATAAGACTAATATCGTCCTCCGATGAATCAGTTCATACTTTAAAAAAGAAATCGGAACTCTTACAACTGGGAGAATCAACGACTAATAGAAACAGAAACGTCAATGGCAACGTATATCGGCAATAACACGGCGAATATTGTCTTCCAAATGGTCAAGCGTTTGCGGCTTATCCGCATATACCAATGACTTTACATAGCCCCACAGAAAGTAGTCTAGCGGTGTTAAATCACAAGATCTTGGAGGCCAATTCACAGGTCCAAAACGTAAAATTAGGCGGTCAACAAACGTGTCTTTCAATAAATCTATTGTGGCAGGAGCTGTGTGACATGTTGCGCCGTCTTGTTGAAACCACATCTCCTGGACATCATGGTTATTCAATTCAGGAATGAAAAAGTTAGTAATCATGGCTCTATACCGATCACCATTGACTGTAACTTTCTGGCCGCCAACGTTTTGGAAAAAGTACGGATCAATGATTCCACCAGCCCATAAAGCGCACCAAACAGTCTGTTTTTCTGGATGTAACAGTGTTTCGACATACACTTGAGGATTACATTCACTCCAAATGCAGCAGTTTTGTTTGTTAACGTAGCCATTCAACCAGAAGTGCGCTGCATCGCTAAACAAAATTCGCTTATGAAAATCAGGAACAACGGTAATCTCGTTTTGAGCTCAAAATTGCACTATTTGCAAGCGTTGTTCAGGCGTGAGTCTATTTATGATGAATTGCCAAACCAAACTGAGAATAAATCACTTGACAGCTGTTAAATCGGTCGCCATCTTGAAAAGTAATGCCAACTTGAAGTTCTATGCCTCTATAAAAAACACCCTTACAATGGATCAGATTTTTAAGAAATGTTTCATATAAGATGTTTTATAAAACTTGTATAAGACTTCTTGACAGCAGAAACAAGTGTAAGTTGCGTAAAAAGTGTATAACTATATAATGCTACTAGGAGTCCTTTTATCTACTAAAGAAGAAGTAAGAAGGCCTTCGCGTAGACCTTCATTGATTTGATAGCTGGTACCTTATAACTTTCTATGTCTAAGAATATGAACAAAAATGTGAGATTGGCTGTGTAAATGTCGTTTGCTCTAAATAGCAATAAAAGCACAACAAATTTATTGGGTCCTGTGCATGATCATTATGACCATAATTTAAAGCACAAGTAGTAGTAAAACAAGCTACACGAGTTGTACCAACAACAGTTACCACCAACAGCAAAATGAGAAAAGGACTGAGAAGAAAGTTTCATTGTAGTCTTAAAGTATTTTTGTATTTACACATGTACTAGGGAAATATGAACAAGTATTTCATTTGAACGTATAAATGTATCTGTTTGCAACACTCAATAAAAATTACTTCCAACTAAAATGCAAACCCGTCTTGGCAGCTACATTTTATGATGATTGAGAATTATGAAAGTTTAGAGAGAAAAAGAAAGAAAGACAAGATGTAGTGTCTGTAGGAGAGTGTTTTTTTTTTTTTTTTTTTTTGTTTTGGCAAGTCAACATTTGCATAAGTATTGCCATTGTTTAGATTCACAAAGTTTTTGGAGTTAACCTCCTCTCATTTGAAGGCTAAATTTTCCTTGCGTTTGAAATTCAGTACAGAGTTTTTGTTGTTATTTGACATTAAATATTTGTATTCGTACTTCAGTTATGATGTAAAAATAGTCAAGTTAGTTCTTTCTTTTCAGAGAAAAGACTCTTAATTATATATTTTAAAAAAGTCTTAAACTTAAATTTTGAAAGTAATAATTACTTTTTTATTTTGTTTTTTATTTTTTAATACCTTTTTGGTATTCAAAGTATATTTATACTGTAGATATACAAATTTGAGGTCAATAGAAAAGATGTTTAAAAAATTTTCGATATTTATCACAAGCTTTGAATTAAAACGAAAATAGTTTCTTTAAGATAACTATTATTGCATTTCAAAGTATTCTGTGCTAGCAGCGAACGCTCATTTTTAGATTTAGCCCCTTGTGGATATTTGATTTTCCAAATTTGAAGAAATGGTTGGGTAGGAAGGGATTTGGTACAAATAAGAGGTCATCATTATTAACAGCCTAGAAAAATTTTATTAGAAAATAATAACAACACAGGAAACACGTCGGAATAAATCCAGGACTTGTACCTAAACCTTAGATGGTGGTTATTCATATGCTTAAGCCAATTCTTCATATCCTGGTAAGGAAATTGCTTATGCAGTTGATTGCCATATACTACTTGTACAAGGGTGTAGATTCAACTAACGATCTACACTCTTAAAGCAAATATCTTCCGAGCCATTCGTGAGATAGCAACAGAAAACGTCAAAAAATACTTGGAAAATTTCACTAACAAGTAACATGAAATTTACAAGGAACCTTTATTACAAAGTCCGCTATAACAAGTACACAATTTGAATTTAGAAATTAAAGGGTGTCTCCATAAATGATGTAATTTGACCTATATGGTCCAATCTTTAGAACGGTTATAGACAAATACTTGAAAATTATGTAGAAAGTCCACTACTTTGTCTGGCATAATAAAAAGTATAAATAGTTGGAATTCAAAATTAAAGGGAGTCCAAATAGTTCATGTAAGTTAATGTAAATCTTAGTCTTGATCACTGCTTATCATTATTTGTGTGTATAAAACAACTTATACAAATGACATTCTTTTAGAATCACGCACCCACTTTAAAGGTGACACATGTATTTTTAATCTGATAAAAACCAAGAATGTATATCTTCAAAAGTGTTGCAATTTTAATTGAAACTATTTTAATTATAGCAGCAGTGAGTCTAGAGCGTAACATTTCTTTATAAAAAAAATTCACTGTTGCAAATTGGTAACAATTGAAAGAACAAAAATTTAAGATTAAGCCTTGTACATTGTGTATAGCAGGCGTGGCCAACTTTGGTGCACATAAGATCTATTTTTTATTTTAAAATTGTGTCGCGATCGACCTATTTTTTAGGTAAGGAGGGGATGTTTTTGCAATGTGCTTTTATACCGACGTGCACTTTGGCGAGCTCCATGATTAAGGGGTAAATAATCTACACACATGAGTATTTATTTAATGGGTTAAAAAACTTATGTCCAGAAGAATTAAAACAACATGAGCACTTATTAATAACATTTAGTCATTCAAACTTTTTAAATTAATGAGAAACCTGAGTCTGCATTTCCTTTACTAGTGCATCCTAATTTGGAGTATATCCTGACAAAGACAATAACAAGGAGTCCTCAGTATGAGAATCGGTCTGGACGGAACGAAGTTTAGTTTTAGTTAATTGTAAATATGAAAATGCCGATTCGCACAGATACATAGATCCAAAGCAAGAATAAATATATTGGCTACATTTGATAATATTGGGATACTTTTCTCGGTTAACATATTTCCAAAAATTTTCTTCAAATTTTCTGGCTTGTAAGATTAAATCAGATTGTAAAATTATAATTTCATTTTCCAAGGCGTTTTGCTCCATATCAAATAAGTCTGCAAATTTTTTGCTAATTTCCTTCACAATTAAATCTTTTTTGAAAGGAAAAGATGTAAATTCCACAATTTCTTTAATTTTTTTAAAATCTTGGAATCGCTTCTCAAAATCTTCCATTACATTTTGTATTTCGGCCACGTACTTGTCAATCTCATAAATAATATTTTTATTTTTTTGTAAGTTGTCTGCCATATTTGGAAAATGGTTCATATTATTTTGTTGTAAATCTTCTATCAACAAAATAAATTTGGTTTTATATGCATCTATGCTGCTAATCATATCAATTATTGTTTTATTTTTACCTTGTAAGAATGAAATTTTAACACTATATTCTGCAAAATTAGATTTCAAGAATTAATCCTAATGGCATGCAATTCAAAAGTTATTATTTTAAAAGTCATAAATTTCTCAGAAGTGTAAATACAAGTCAATTTTAAACGCACTGTATTTCAGATTTATTAAATAAACATCATTTATATACGTTTTTATATGTATTGTATAAGTTTTTATCATAAGCCGAAGTATTATGCTGATTTTGTAATATCCCAATTCAAATAAATTTTATATATATAGCTAAAAGTAGCAGCAGCAAAAAAGTTATCTACCGACAAAAGCTTTAAATAGAAAACAGAATTGCAAAAGTGCAAAGAAAAAGAACTTAATAAAACCATTTCAAATGTCAAAACAAACTAATAAAAATAATGATAATATAAAAATTATATCCTTTCTATGAGCTAATCACAGAAAACATTTGAATAAAAATTATTTGTACTTTTTAAGTTAAAAGTTTTTATGAGATACTTTTCGCAAACCCCGAACTTGCGAGTGATCGACCAAAATTGGTCTTGGTCTTGGCCACCCCTGGTGTATAGTATTAACACCTAAAAACGTAGAATTTATAAGTACAGAATTTCAAATTAAAATAAAATAATTAATATAATAGTACTCCTACTTTAAACATTTTCCTTTACTGCTGGCTTAAAACAAAGTACTTTTAAATACTTAATTAAATAACTAAAAAGTTTCTTTCACATATGAAAGCAATCTTCTGGTTTTCTATATAAACTTTTAAAAGCCTTGTTTTTTAATATTATTACAAAAATTACAAAAAATTGTGTGCAGTAGTTTAACTTAATAACCGCATTTCTTCTTTTTTCCTCTCTCACGGTTTTCTCCAAAGGTAATTGTGACTTCAACAAATCAATTTCTAATTACCACAACTAAAAGAGCAAACTTGAAAAAGCTTAATGAACATTTTTTTCTCGTCCTTTTTCCTTATTTATTTATTTGTTTATACATTACACTTCTTTGCTCTAACTTTTTTGATACTCTTATCGTTACATTTTGGTTTTTAATTATATTTGGTTACAAATCATTAGTTAGTTGGTAGTTGGTATTTTAAGCAACAAAACCTAATTGCCTTTGTACCTATAGAAAGACATAAAAACATATAATACGTGCCACAATTGAGTAATTAATTTAATTAGACTCATCAATAGTTATTCGTTTCTCAGTTTCTTGTGTTGGTTGGTTAAGTTGTTGGGTGAACTTTTAAATTGTAACCGAAATAAAAATACAAAACATACACTCGTATCAATATACTTACGTAAATGGAATACCTATATAGATACATATCGATGGTTGCAAGTAGAAAGGCCCTAACTTGTATTTACGAATTTGAGTTTTTCAATGATTCCAATACATGTCACAAAAATACACCTCGCACATAGCGGTATTTTGGCAATTTAGGCGGACATTACTTTTTTTTTTGTTTATATTGCCTCTGAATATTTATTGTGTGCCCCTAGATTAAAGAAACTTGCCAGAAAAATCTCTTATGGTCATAGGCTATTAAAGCTAAAAAATAAGAAAAATCTGGCTAAGGAGAAAAAGTTTCCTTTAGAAGTACTAATTCTACATCTGAAAAATTAATATTTTTTTAAGTTTTCCCATACTTATATTTAGCAAATGCAACTTTTTTAGTCAGCGAATGATCAAAAACCTAAACTTGGATCCTGGAGATTTTAAATGCCCCATTTTGTGGGCGGTGATATAAAATATAAATAAAAAATAAAAATATAAATAGAAATAGATTACATACGACTTAATACCATAAAAATAAAATTTTGAAATTTTTCTGCGAGGGGGAAGTATCCCTCCAATCCAACACCCCGAAAAGTCTAATTTCCAAAAATATCAATTTTTCAGCTTTTATGTCGAATAGAAGAATATTAAAAAAAGCCTTTTGTAATTTATTACTTTGTAATATTTAATTTATCTGAAAATAATAAATTTATTCATAACTAGCTGTGGCCGACACTTCGCCTGCGGTCTTATTTTGTTTTGAAAGTAATCCACTTAAGACTCTTACTTTTATATTACTTCAAATATGATTTATGTAATTACTTTGTATAAAGTTACCCATCCCTGGGTAATTACTTAGAGACATACAGGCATGTTTCAGAAAAGTTGTAGAATGAAAGTAAAATACGATTTGAAAAGTAAACTTTTTATTTTTCAAGTTGTGCAGAAGTAGTTGTTTTGCTTTTATGGGTGTGAAGATAATTTCGAATATGGCTAGCAGAGGCAAAAACCACATTTTCTAACAGAGCTTAATTTTCAGTCAACAGAGCTCTGTCATTCTTAAACCATTCACCGTAATTATCAATCTAATTATTTTGGAGGCTACAACTTGGAATCGGGAAAGTTCCACAAAAATTGGGAATGTTGCTCCGAGGGATACTTTTTGGAACTAAAATATTGGGCTGGTATAACACACCATATATGTACATATGGTGGTCCAGGGGGTACATACTTAATGGACCTATAATAGTGAGATATCTGAAATAATTTTAGAACTTGGAAAAAGATGAATTTTTAAAAATAGTCGTATTTGAAAATATCTTGGCAAGATTAGTGGTCAATATGTTGGTTCAGCAATTATCCATCTTTATTAATTTTTTGGTTAAAACATATAAAATAATAAAAATTATTTGCGATCCAATAGGGATTCTCAAGTTGGTACACATCAACACAAATTTAATAAAAGACATGTCTCAGGTTTTTGTCTCTCTGCTGTTTTGGAGTCGGAGTAACAGCTTTACTAGTAATACTTTCACAAAACATATCACTGAGGTATACTGCAATTGCTTTCAAAGTGTGCGTAATAGAACTCCGGTGCGTTTTCAACTCCTTCAACTACGTTAAAAATCCTACACAATTGACCAACAGCTTCTTCCAGCAGAAAATTGTTGAATGTACTCTACCAATGTAGGTTTTTTTCGACTAACGATTACAACTGGCATTTTTCCAACCAGAAGTATCCCCTTTTGGAGAACTATTACTGCCCACAGCTCTTTCCATAACTCCTCCAATATTATATATGCTCTTCTTTTGTAAATCTGATTGCCAGATCTAGATTGTTTTATACCAAACGGAACAATATTGCATGGAACCACAATACTAAGGTACCTCTCCATGAAATTTTATTAAAATTCATCAAGTAGTAATTAGTGATGCGAACACAAACAGACAGGCAGAAAATCACAGTTTTATTAGATGGATATTTTTTTATTTTTAAAGGGTGTTTTTTATAGAGGTATAGAAGTTTAAGCTGCAATAAGACAACGATGGATTATTCAATTGACATGAGTTTTATTTATCCGAAAGATAATCTTGTGGCATTACATTTTAAATATGATTTCTGGCATATGACCGCCACGGCTGGCGTGGATGTAGTCCAATCTGGATGTCCAATTTTCGATGACTTTTTCCAACATTTGTGGCCGTATATCGGCAATAACACGGCGAATGTTGTCTTCCAAATGGTCAAGCGTTTGTGGCTTATCCGCATAGACCAATGACTTTACATAGCCCCACAGAAAGTAGTCTAGCGGTTTTAAATCACAAGATCTTGGAGGCCAATTCACAGGTCCAAAACGTGAAATTAGGCGGTCATCAAACGTGTTTTGCAATAAATCTATTGTGGCATGAGCTGTGTGACATGTTGCGCCGTCTTGTTAAAACCACATCTCCTTGACATCATGGTTAATCAATTCAGGAACGAAAAAGTTAGTAATCATGGCTCTATACCGATCACTATTGACTGTAACGTTCCATCAGCCCATAAAGCGCACCAAACAGTTTATCTGGATGTAACGGTGTTTCGACAAACACTTTAGGATTACCTTCACTCCAAATGCGGCAGTTTTGTTTGTTGACATAGCCATTCAATCAGAAGTGCGCTTCATCGCTAAACAAAATTCGCTTATGAAAATCGAGAACAACGGTAATCTCGTTGGGCCCAAATTGCACTCTTTGCAAGCGTTGTTCAGGCGTGAGTCTATTCATGATGAGTTGCAAAACCAAACTGAGAATAAATCACTTGATAACTGTTAAATCGGTCGCCATCTTGAAAAGTAGTGCCAACTTAAAGTTCTATAGCACTATAAAAAACACCCTTTATTAGTAAAAATATTTGTTTATATTAGTAAAACTAAATCTTATTTAAAATAGTGACAATTTTGGCCTAATGTCCGGCTAAATTGGCAAAATACTCCTCTGTGCCTCGTCCCAAAAATTTATTGCTATGGTGTAAAAAATAAACAACAATAAACAAGCAGTTTTACATTGCAAATCACGTTGTGGATATTACAGATTCTATAATATCTGTACCTTCTCTTTTAAAGTTACAATTATTTGAGTTAGCGCCTTTCTATTTGAGACCAACGATATATATTTATAGAAAAGAAAAGAAAATAAAGAAAAGAAAAGAAACTAACAAAAGTCAAAGGTCAAGCATAGGTTATTTATATTTGTATAGTAGTACCTCTGGGGCATGGATGTACGTAAAATTCAATAATTACTTTTAATGAACTTTTACCCACTCATTCAATAGTATTTACTGAACGTGAGGGAAATATATACGAGTTCAATTGTACATATGACAATATCCCCTTTATGATTATTTAGGCTTAAATATAAGTATGCTTTATACATATGTATGTGTACATATTGTAGTAGAAATTTTTCATCTGAACGTATTGTTGCGGTTGATTGTTCGGCTATTTATTGTTAGAGAATTGAAATAAACTTAAGCTTTTGTGATGAGTATTAAAAATTATTTTCGAAATTGTTAGAATAACGTTCATATTTTCCATTAATGTTGAGTAAACCAATAGCTTTTATTTAATGTTTTTAAATTTATAATAATTTTTAACGAAAGAACAAATTTCTAATTAGAGGTGAGTAGATATTAAAAATATAAAAGCAAGTTCGAAGTAGTTTTTATCTATTTAAAAGCCCTTTGCTTTGAAAAGAAGGGGTTAGTTTACATATTTTTACAAAACCGATATACATTATTGGTTAAAATATCGATATTTCGATATTATAACCAAGTTATGGCAAGGACGCGCTAGTTGCGGTGGCCACATGCCCGAAATCATATATAAATACTAATAACATAATTAATAATGCCAATTGGATGGATTTAAAAAACATTTGTCTTTGTTTTATTTCAATCAAAAGTTCTTCGCCTTTACATATAATGTGGATTATTCTTTATTTTTAAAACATATTTCTTTCAACAGACCTACTCTGGCAATTAATTGAAAGGCTTTTGACAAATTGTTTAGGGTGTAGCTTTTGGGACTCCTACCTGCAGAAAAAAGTGTGCAAGGCTTACTTCGCAACGAAAACTGGTGTAAAAATGCTTATTTTTCAGTCAACAGAGCACTGTTATTCTTAAACCATTCACTGTAATTATCAATCCAATTATTTTGGAAGCTACAACGTGGAATCGGGAGAAGTTCCACCTAAAAAAAACACTTGGGAATATTGGAATTTCCAAAATAACTTAAGAAAAAAAGATTAGTAATCAATATAAAAAAATGGGGATGGGCTGATATAACACACCATATACATATGGTGGTCCAGGGAGTACTTAATGGACCTAATAGTGGGATATCTGAAATAATTTTAGAACTTAGAAAAAGATGAATTTTTAAAAATAGTCATATTTGAAAATATCTTGGCAAGTTTAGTGGTCAATATGTTGGTGTTGCAAATCTGCATCATTATGAATTTTTTGGTTAAAATATATAAAATAATAAAAAGTATTTGCGATCCAATAGGGATTCTCAAGTTGGTACACATCAACACAAATTTAATAAAAGACATGTCTCAGGTTTTTGTCTCTCTGATGTTTTGGAGTCGGAGTAACAGCTTTACTAGTAATATTTTCACAAAACATAGCACTGAGGTCTACTGCAATTGCTTTCGTGCAACGTGTGCGTAATCGAACTCCGGTGCTTTTTCGACGCCTTCAACTACGGCAAAAATCCTACACAATTGACCAACAGTTTCCTCTATTTTGTAAACAGAAATTTTTTGAATGTACTCCACCAATATATATGATTTTTCTCGACTAACGAGTGCAACTCGCAATTTTCCAAAAAGAAGTATCCCCTCTTGGAGGACTATTACTGGTCAAAGCTCTTTCCATAACTCCTCCAATATTATATATGCTCTTCTTTTGTAAATCTGATTCCCAGATCTAGATTGTTTTATACAAAACGGAACAATATTGCATCCTGCGTGGTGTTTTAAATTTTTAATTTCAAATAAAAATACCTTAATATGGTCGTGTTATTTCATTGTTGTTTTGCTTACATATTTCAGTGAAAGCCTTCCATTTCACCATGAAATTCAAAAGTATTTTCAAACTACTACTTTTTGTGTAAAAATAGTTTCTAGAACATGGCAATTTACTACGAATTAATGTTCGAAAATAAAACAGAAATGAAACGTAAAAAGTAGAATTCAGAACACCAAAGAGTCAAAATGAAGTTAGTACAAATTCTTTTACTTCAAAGTAGAATCCAGACCATACCTAAAAGTTTTTATGTCTATTTTTAAAAATGAAATAACAAACAAGCTCATTTAATCATATAAAATATCCTTATTAAGATAATTAAAAAGATGATGTACGTATGAGCACACGAAGAAAAACCATGGTTATGGTATGGTCACAGGAACCACATTATGTTCTCTGTAACAATATATGGTTGCGATGGACAAATTTTAGTTGTTTGTAACATTACTTTGGTCTCGGTAAAAAAGTTTTATATAAAATTTTATAATTTTTTTTTTTAACTATTTATGTTTAATCCACAAAAATTATTTGTGCTTTAAAAAACTAATAAAAAATGTATAAGCAATTGTTTCGGTAATTCAATTTAAAATTAAATATTTAATTATTTCTTTTTTGCTGTTGAATTGAGCGCATGGCATCCATCTTCTCTGGATACCTGCAATTCGAGTTCTCTCTGTGTGAGACTGTAATTTATTTTTAATTTTTAGTCCAGAAAAATTATAAAACCTCGAAATCATTAAAATCAACAGGGACAATATTACTGATGATGAAATGTTCGCAGATACAATACAATACGATACAATTGATCGGTGATGTAATTTACCAGGTGACATTAAAAGTGAAGGTTTCTATACCTGAGCTGAAGAAACTGATGAGGACTTAAACTCAACCGTTGAGACCGGCGTTGATGTTGTTCTCAATCACAGTTTACAAGAATGCTTTCGGAAAAAAAGACTTTACTTTGTACTTGAAAGAACTACATGAAAAAGGTCTTGGCTGAATTGGAAAATAAATCCCCCGATATTTATGTCTTCAGGAACAATTCTTTACTGGTAAATCGACGAACTGCGATGGTATTGGTCATGTGCGAATGCCATTAAATCGATGTCCAAAGTGTTCCCTTGTATCCTTGAAACATGGTTTGGAAAAATACTGATTAATTTTTTTTTATCTATGTATTAATAAAATCATCTGTTTTTAACCGACTTAAAAAAAAGAAGGAGATTATCAATTCGTCTGAATGTTGCTTTATTTTTTTATGTTTGTGCCCGCAGAACTCAGTCATTTCTGAACCGATTTTAAAAATTTTTTCTTTATTAGAATTTTTTCTTTATTTTAAAAGAAGTTCAGAATTTTGAAAACTAAAGTGTGTCCTCATACAACTTACGTGTTTTTTACGTGTATTATGAACCGTAACGGGCACCCTTTTAAAATTTAAAAAAACTGCTTATTACTATAGCTGCCAATAACAGAAATTAATAAAAAAAATAAACTTAAAAATTAAAGGGTGTCCCCTTTAATTTAATGTCACATATGGATGTGACGTCAATTTAAATATATGAACCATTTGAACCATTGTAGACAATCACTTGAAAATTGGACAGAATGTCCAATATTTATAATCAGACATTAAATATTTATAATTAGAAGTTAAAGGGTGTCCCAATAGTTGATGTAATTTGATGTATATTGCAAAACTTTTGAACTGTAACAGAGAGACGGTTGAAATTTACAAAGAACCTGTATATCTAAGTCCTTTATAACATCAAGTATATAATTTAAATTTGGAAACTAAACGGTGTCCCCATAATTTATATAAGTTTACCTATCTAGCCCTATCTTTTGAACCGTTATAGACAAACACTTGAATTTTAGACAGAATCTCCACTACTATGTCCCGTGTAATAAGATTTATAAATATTTAAAATTTTAAAGGGTGTCTCAATAGTTGATGTTAATTGATGCATATGGCTAAAATTTTGAACCGTTTTAGACAGACATTTGAAATTTACAAAGAATCTGTCCTTTAAAATAAGTGTTTAATTTAAAATTGTACATTAAAGGGCGTCCCCTAGGTGATATTGTTTAAGCTATATGACCATATCTTTGGAAGCATTACTTTTTATTACTGTGTCAGTAATAATAAGTGTAAAAAAATAAAGGGTGTCCTCATATCTGACGTAATTTGTCGTATATGGCTTTATCTGCTTAACCGTTATGGATAGACATTTGAATGTACAGAACGTAAATTACTATGTCCGTTAGAGCACCAAGTATAAAAGTATTTGATTTGAGTACTATTTCTTACAGATTACTTCCTTTTAAATTTTTGGTTTAGAATTGATGCACATATATTTGTTTCGTAGTCGGTTTTTTTTGCAAGAATTATTTATATCAAATCATTAATAAAAATAATAAATAATTTTGAGTTATTAAATAAAAAAAAAACTACCATATCCATTTCATATGATATTTCATAGTTTTAACCATACTATAATAGTTAATTTAACCATAATATTATAACGTTCAACAATAATATGTTTTCACTACAACCATAATATGTTGCTCTTAAATTATGGTTACCTCAACCATGTTTTTTCTTTGCGTGCATATAGGAACGTAATAAAATCAACATGAATACCTTTTTGAAAAAATCAATTGGGCAGCCTAGTGACATCAATAAACAATCCCTTTTTATACAATTCAGGAGAAAGCGTAATATAATCAAAATGTTTTTCTCTCTGGTTTGTTTTTTTCTTTCCAAAAAGGCGTAAAATAATTTGTGAATAGCAAGTTTTCTTATTTATAAAATTGAAAAGATTAACGACAAAAAATAATAAGGAACCTCTTCGGAAAAATCTTCGCTTTTTTCTGCTGGATACCCCTTTGCCTAAAAATGTTTTATAGAGGAAATCTTCTTGGTTCTAGTACGCAGATATGACTCTGTGTGTTAGTAACAAATTTTTTATTATAATCTTCATTTAATGAAGAAATATTTAACGAGAGCTATCAAAAAAATAAAAAAAAACAAAAAGGAACAAATATTTGTGCCCTTTTTTATAATTATTAAATATAATTTATGTATGCATACATATGTATGTATCTAAATATACATATTTTTACTTTCCTTACATACATATTAAACCTTTATAAAAAATTCCTGTCACTTAATGTCAGTACTTCTAGGAAACATTCTTATTATTTGTTTTATTGAAAAATAATAAAGTTGCCATGGCTTTAAGATAAAAGATAGCAGGATAATAAAAATAATATCATTGAATTCGTAGTTGGGTAATTCCATGTCAAATCAACCAAAAAAAAATTGTTTTAAAATTTACCACTTCCGATTTTATTGAAACATTTGTTGTTTATATTCTTTGACTTTCTGAAGCCAAATTTTAAAAAAAATAAAAGACACTATCTCAAAGATTTTTATAAAACTGTATTTTTAAATATAAGAAAAAAAATTGTTAAATTTGTTTTTTTCATGATAGCTGTCAAATTAAAGCGTATGAAATCCGCTTTAAAATGAACTATTAGTCAACTTCCTAGGGCTTATAGAACTGGAATTGGAATATATTTAATCCTCGAGCGCATATGCAAAAATCGATATTTTCCGACTTTTATAACTGTATAGCTAAAAAGCTATAAGAGATAATTTTTTTTTAAATTATATTTGGACTCAGAGAGTCAAGGAATATAAATAACAAAAGTTTCAATAAAATCTGAAGTAGTCATTTTGAGTACCTTGTTGATTTGACGTGGAATTACCCAGTTTGTTTTTTCAGAAAAAAGTAAAATTTATTTCCACAATTTTTTTTTTGTGTCACTTAAAATAACAAACATAAAGAATTTATTATTTCTTTATATGAAATTTGTGGATAATTAAAAGGAATAAGGCAAAAATCTTGTATTTTTGCGAAATAAATTTTCCTTTCACAGTTTGGAATATTGGACACAAAGAAAAATCATTATGTTTTCTTGGAATATGTAATGGGTTGACAACTACGCGGTTGTGGATTTTAAATTTAAATTTATGTAAATAAAAATGAATTTAAAAAAATACATTCAGAGAGAAACATGATTTCTTGTTTCTGATTTACGCCATAAAAAAACTGAATTAATTGTAAAATTTTACGATTTAAGGATTTCCGCATAGAACTAGAGACATATTAATCTAAAGGCAAAAGGCCGTTGTTATATGGCGCATGTGACAACATATCGAAACCCAGTTTTAAACATTTTTGGGGAATTACCAATTCCTCAAGTGAGGATTTGTGCATTATGAGATCGGCCTTGTCGTTGAGTATTTTGGACAAAAAAAATTACCAGAAGTAAATCTGGCAACCCAATGTTAACACTGTCGTTTATTCAGCGCTTCATTATTGTTAATTATTCGCTAGTTGTTAGTCACCAAAAAAAAAAAATAAAGAATTAAATAAAAATCTTTTTACAGATTTAAATCCATTAGGCTTTTGACACTTATGATCAACGGAACTGTGTTTTTGAGTTAAATGAAAATAAATTGACAAAGCTCGAATAAATTTTAAATAATTTTTAATTGAAATACAACTTTACATGATTTTACGTTCTCTGGAGCCGAACACACCTGATGCCTTCATTTGTATTTTTTGTATAATTCATTTATAGCAAGGCGAATTGAATACTAGGTAATCGCAATGAAGCAACAAAACGCCACAGGCAATTTTTTTGTGTAAAAACATCCACAGTTGTCAAAAACCCAAAGAAAAATTCAAAAGAAAATAAAAAAAGAAGAAAATTTTTTAGACAAAACACAAGACTTTTGTTATTTTTTGCAAAATATATTATACTATTTAAAGTAAAAAGTGAAAAAACGTGAAAAATAAAAATAAAAGAACATAATCTTAGCGTCCAATAAATTTTTATTTTCAAGTTTTATTTAAGAAAATGTGTCGCAAAGAAAATGTGAAAAAAAATTTTACATAGCAGGGTATAAAACACATATAAAAGAAGATGTTCACCTGGGCTATCAGTTTTACCTAGTATTCAATTCGCCTTGATTTTTAGAAAAAAAAATATTTGAGCTTTAAGCCTAGTACCCTGTTCATTATTTCATGCGGAATGCGGTCAAACTACATTCATAAAAAATTTGTATAAAAAAGTCATGAAAAAATGTTGCAGAAGTAGTACTCTGTTTTTACTGTGGAAAAAAATTGAAATGTTTCTGGCAACATTTTATCAAAGCTGTGAAATAAAGCAAATTGGCATTATGTCATGAGGAATTTTTTGTAAAATTTTTGTGTAAAATTTTGTACAACAATGTGGTATATTTAAAAGCAATAAAATCGGAAAATTCTTCCAAATCGCCAGATAGACACCACATTTTAAATGTCAAATTTTCGTTGTAAAATATGAAATGTTGCTCAATATTTTTCACATTTTCGAACAGAGTACTAGGCATTATGTGCAAAATGCAAGTCAAATGTGGATATTGCACGAACACTTTGATTGTCTTTAAAGCAAAAAATATTAAACTTATAAATAGTATAATTTCAACAGATTATTCCCATTGGAAAATACACTACGATGTTTTAGGCAAAAGTATACGTCTTCCTCATCTGTGCCAGGAAATGTTTAAGTGTGTATGAAAATAAAAATATATCTGATGACGGACAGCCAAGCTGCTCTAAAGGCAATAACCTCGCCCAATACCACAATGCCACAATCCATGACTACCCCAGAACTTAGTTAAAAATCATGTCATGGATTGTGCGAACTCAGTTCCCACAACAATTTAACACTATGTTCTGTTCCCAGCCACGAGCGTGACGTTGGTAATGAGCGGGTGGACCGTTTAGTCGACCTAGGAGTCCGACGTAGATTAATAGTTCCAGAACCCTTCTTTGGCACAACTACAGGATATGATAAGCTCTGACAGGGCTCAGACAAGCATAATGTTTTATTTCGGCTATTATTACTTAATAAGAATGGATTGCAGCTACCCACAGGATGGCTTATCAAATATTTTAGTTCTTTTTACCACCAATTTACATTACCAAACACTGAGATCAGATTGTGCAGGTACTGCGAGCTGCACAATGAGAGTTCGGAATACGTACTTTGTGCGTGTTGTGCTTTGAGGTCTCGTAGAACAAAGTTTTTTGGGAGGTTCTTTTTTAGCTGCAGTGGATGTGAATGATCTCTCACAGTATAATAAAGGGTGGTTAAAATTTAAGGGCCGATGCTTATTATCACACAAATTAATTAGAAAACTATTGTCATTTCTTTTTATTTTGATAACATTGGTATGGTTCAATTATGTATAGAACAAAATATCGGCCAAATGGCGCACCTCCATCCGATGCTCCAAATTTTCGATGACGCTGACGCATTATTGAGGTTCTATGCCGTTAATGTGCCGAATTATCTCATCTTTTAGCTCTTGAATTGTTACTAGCTTATCGATGTACACCTTTTCTTTCAAATAATCCCAAAGAAAGACGTCCAACGTTGTCAAATCACATGATCTTGGCGGCCAATTGACATCGCCACCACGTAAGATAACACGGCCATTAAATTTGTTCACGTAAAGGCTGTACTAAAGATCTCTTGGCTCGCGGTACTTACGCGACCTATTACTGAATTAAAACTAGAGCTAAAGTTATCAAAAATTGCTGATTATAGCAGATATATGCTGCAGATCATTATTTTTAATTGAAGTGAAAACTTCTTTAGGTGCTTTAAGTGCTCAACGTACTTACAGAAGTTTTCACTTCAATAATAATCAATAATGGTGACGACGGTTTTTGGTAACGACGGTTTTTGAAATCATGATTTTTTCTTCAACCAAAAAGTGCTCCAGGCCTTGCAATATTCCAAGGCGCTACCTATTGCAGCTCTCTAGATACAGGATAATAATTTTTTACTTTGTATGGGGGGGTACCACGCTCACTGTCCCAATTCAGCCTATGTTTATCTAGAGTATACGCATGGGTATGGGGTTTTCTTGTACCCACTTTGAAGACCATACCTATTATAGTTCTCTATATACACAAGAAAAATTTTTCACCTTGTATGGGAGGTACCACGCCCACTTTCCCAATTCACTCTGTTTTTTTTTTTATTTGGTAGTCTATGCGCCTTAGCACAAAGGCTACTCTTGCAAAGTTTCAAGGCGCTTTCTATTGCAGTTCGCCAGGAAGACGATAATAATTTTTCACTTTGTATGGACGTTACCACGTCATCTATTCCGGCTATAACGAATGAACCAATACACATACAGAGACCGTTGATACATAAAAACCTTGGTATTGACGTCATCTTTCATATACACTTTGCAGGAGCAAAATCGGTTCACGCATTCTAGAGAACATCAATTACTAACACAATGCAACTTATTTTTTTTATTATAAATGATAGTTTTAAATATCAAAATATGTATATAGGAGTAAGTCTAAATAAAAATATCCGTGTATTTGTATTTTGTTATTTATAAATATATTCATACGTTGTCACATATAACCATTTACGTGTTTCACATTATATTATAGTTTGTTTATATTATAAACATAATTATGGTTGCATTTTACAATGTTATTTTTATTTAAGACAATAATATGTTCCAATAACAACAATATTATTGTTATGGTTTAATATAATATGGTTGGAATACAACCGTATAATTCAACCATAACATGTTGCTCTTAGATTATGGTTACCTCAACTTTTTTTTTTATGAAATATCTTCACACAAAATTTTGTTAAAATCCATTCTGTATTTTTTACGTGATGAGAGCACCCATAATTAGGTATTATGGTATTTGCAAAATTTGTATACGTTTGTAATGCTAAACCTTAAGTGGAGGTTAAACACAATCTTAAGGGCTTTATTCTGTGCTGAACTACTTTTATAACTTAAACTTAAGGTATTAATTAGCACCATAACGATAAAAATATGGTTCGTTTTAAATACAGTGTAAAATAACTAAAAATGCAAATCATTCCCTTCCTCAAAAAAAAATCTATAGTCAAAAGATATTTACATACAATATCTCGTCTGGTTGCTCTTTCAAATTTCAAAAGCATACTGTCACTAACAGACATATACTCGTACACTCACATTGAAACACATATGAAGGTATGAAGGCTGGGTAACGAATCATTAAAATTAATTCATACATTGTGGTGCAAATTATTTCAAAATTTCCTAAAATAAAAAAAATACTAACAAAAGCACAATAAACATAATCTATGTTTTTTCCCACTTTCCCTTTATAACGAGTGATTTTTTAAGAGCTTGAGAACTTTTTTAAAAAAAAAAAACGCATAAAATTTGCAAAATCTCATCGGTTCTTTATTTGAAACGTTAGATTGGTCCATGACATTTACTTTTTGAAGATAATTTCATTTAAATGTTGACCGCGGCTGCGTCTTAGGTGGTCCATTCGGAAAGTCCAATTTTGGGCAACTTTTTCGAGCATTTCGGCCGGAATAGCCCGAATTTCTTCGGAAATGTTGTCTTCCAAAGCTGGAATAGTTGCTGGCTTATTTCTGTAGACTTTAGACTTGACGTAGCCCCACAAAAAATAGTCTAAAGGCGTCAAATCGCATGATCTTGGTGGCCAACTTACCGGTCCATTTCTTGAGATGAATTGTTCTCCGAAGTTTTCCCTCAAAATGGCCATAGAATCGCGAGCTGTGTGGCATGTAGCGCCATATTGTTGAAACCACATGTCAACCAAGTTCAGTTGTTCCATTTTTGGCAACAAAAAGTTTGTTAGCATCGAACGATAGCGATCGCCATTCACCGTAACGTTGCGTCCAACAGCATCTTTGAAAAAATACGGTCCAATGATTCCACCAGCGTACAAACCACACCAAACAGTGCATTTTTCGGGATGCATGGGCAGTTCTTGAACGGCTTCTGGTTGCTCTTCACTCCAAATGCGGCAATTTTGCTTATTTACGTAGCCATTCAACCAGCAAAACAACAAAATTTGTCACATTTGAACATTTCGAACCGAACACTGATTTTGGTAATAAAATTCAATGATTTGCAAGCGTTGCTCGTTAGTAAGTCTATTCATGATGAAATGTCAAAGCATACTGAGCATCTTTCTCTTTGGCACCATGTCTGAAATCTCACGTGATCTGTCAAATACTAATGCATGAAAATCCTAACCTCAAAAAAATCACCCATTATTTACAAATATTAGTTCGTAGCAAATTGCGTCAACAATTCTAGATACAAATAGAAACACTCGAGCATATGCACACTTTTTACACAGCTATATACAATATTATAAACATACTCGTAAACCAACAAACGAACCAACGAATGAACGGATGTGGAAACGACATAATTCTCTGGTAGATTTATATTTTTCATATTTTTAATGTGACAAACGACAAACGAACCAATATCGAAACGAAATTTACATGTGTGTTTAAAAATGCGGGCAAATATGTTTATGCCTCTTAATACTTTTATACATACATAGCTTTGTAGCACACACATGTGTATTGAATCCTGTCATAGAAACGTAAGTTCATACATAAATGTAAATGAATTTAGAAGTGTATTTTAAAAACCTGCTTAATGTAAATTTTTATGGCTGTATTGATTTTTATGTTTAATTATTACCCATATTCTCTATTCGTTTTTGCTTTCAATTTAGGTTTCCTTTTAGTTTCCGCTTACTATTAAATTTAAAACAAAATAAATGAGAAATTGAGATTGAAAAAATATATATATTATTTTGAAGTGTTATTCACTTTTGTTTCCAATTCTAATAAATGATGATTCGACTTTTTTGTTATTTTGTTACCCATAGAAAGCTCAACAGCAGTGTAAAAAAAATATTTGTAAATATTAATTAGACATTAGTTTGAGCACTATGGTAATCAGAAATGCAAAAAACATGAAAACTAAATAAAATAATTAATTATTACTATTTTTCATCTATACATATAATAAAAAATAGTAACCCATATCCATCTGTCTATATGTTTGTCTGCTTTTGTTTACGTTGACATCACGTAAAAACTACTAGATGGATTTTAACAAAATTTTATGAGGAGATACCTAGGTAGCCTGGTCCCAAAATAGTATAGGAGAAAATGCAGTGAATGTACGCAGTTGCACTAACCGGATATTAATACTTTACTTTTTATTAAGTAACAAAATACATAAACTGATACGTAGGATATCTTAAGGCGGAACAGATGTGTTACTAGATTAACGTTGGCTCCTGCCACGGTGGCTTTATCCCACGGTGCTCCAAACACCGAGTGAAATAAAGACGTAGACTAGCGCCCCCATTGTGTAGTATAACAACACTTTGCGATTGCCACCAATCGCAATTTGTATGCATACAGTCACAATGAGTAGCAATTTATACAATATGGCAAGCCTTTCCAAGGCAAGCCTAGATCCATATTATAACCTCTTGCTTAGGGGTTTGGAGACTATCCAAACTCCGTCTGTTGAGAGTGCAACAGCACACTTGATCGACCTTGCACCACATCTACATGAATCGATCTTAAACCACAACCACCACGTGCACCCCCGAAGGGGACCTCACCAATAACCGGTCACAGAGAGGATAGGCTCTCTGTGGGGCCACCGATTCCCGTGGTACAAGTCCTTTGGGCACTGGTCGGGCCTCAAAGAGGACCCGTGTTAAAACATCAGACCTTTTCTTCCAGATTTAGGCTCTAGAAACCCTAGCGTCTGGTGCCCCTATTTTCCCCGAGTGAACCACGTCAAAGCATTTGCCATTACTGCATTGACAATTGGAACCCCCGGGGGTATCTTAAGGCGGAACTAAAAACGTCAGCATTACCACATAGCGCTAAATCGCCGGCGAAGTAAAATAATTATAAATTATAAAATAAACTCAAACTAATTCGCTTAAAGAACACCAGAAGCGCTTGCGAAGCTTTACTATCGCACTAACCATCTGTCTTATCTACTACTCTGACTTTCTAAGGGAATTAACACAGTTAATATAGGCATCAACTGCCTAAGTGTTACTTCTCTTAAAAAGAAAAACTAAAAACGTAAGATTCTTTGGTGTGGATTGCTTTCAAAGCAAAATCGAACAAAATATTAAAGGACGCTGACGAAGTGGCGGGCACAGCTAGTTTCTAAATAAAACTGAACTCGAAAAGTGTATAAATATAACGTCTCAAAACCAATTCTTAGTAGTTTTTTATTGAAGTGAAAACTTCTTTGAGCACTTTTTGGTTAAAGAAAATTGATTCAACTCGCATCATTCTTACCATTGCACAGTGGTTTGAAAACGATTTATTTTGGACATAATTCAGTATCTCATAATCTACTGAAGATATCTTAATGAAAATTTTTAGAGCCAAAGCAGAGGGTATTCTAATTGGAGTGGTCATCCCCCTAAGGTAAAGGGGGGCTTATATACCCGAGGTACTCCAAAGTTGGGTAACTCGGGAAAATAATTTTTTGGAAATGCCATAAAAAGTTTAGTTTTAACTTTTTAAGTTTGGCACAAAATTGGCTTGCCATTTATATACTTTTAATTTTGGCCCACCCTATCTTAGTATTTTTGGCGTGGTGTTCTTATTAATGATCGGATTAACATTTTAAGACTTTGACTATATTCTTGATAAAATTTTGAATAAATTTTAAATTTTGTTCTGATACCGTTTTCGTTAAAAAGTTACAAGCCTCTGTATTCTTTTTTGCTTATGTGATTTCAACTTACTTCGGTACTAGTAAATTTTTTTTAAACCATTTTAAAGACAACCTATAGTAAAAGCGAAGAAAAGCTAAATTAGGTCAAAAATTATGATAGTTCTCCCTCCAGCCTTATCCAAATGTAGCCAATTTTGAAACAAAATTTTTAAATTATCTTCATTTAATATGTGTCTGCCCGAGGTCCAAAGCCGTTTTATGTTAGCATTTTTCCACGCACAGTCTGCAAGTATCGGCTTATCTTTAGTGGCAAAATTCCAGAGTCTTTGGTGGGAATCGAACCCACAATCTCAGACTGATAGACTAGACTACTATACCACCAAAACACTTAAAGCAATATCGAGCAAATTTCCTTTTCAAAGACCATTCATCGTGGGCTTAGCTAAATTCCCTTGATACAGCGTTAAATTTTCTCCTTCAATGGCTGGATAATTGTGGGCTTGACGACATAAATCTTGGATCTCAAATAAATGGTGTTATTTATAAATAATTAATAAAATATAAATAATTATAAATAATTAATATAAATAATTAATTTATAATATAATTAATAATATAAATAATTATGTTTAAATTTTACAATGTTATTTTTATTTTAAGATAATAATATGCTCCAATGACAACAATATTATTATTATGGTTTAAAATAATATGGTTTGAATATAACCATATAATTCAACCATAATATGTTGCACTTAGATTATGGTTACTTCAACCATGTTTTTTCTTTGCGTGCAGAAAATAAATTTGCGTATATTTGATTACCCTTAGATCACTTATTACCTCTTGGAGTCTTTAAACTTTGGCACGTTTAAAATTAAAACCTACTTTGATTACTGAATTTGGTGCAATTTATAGACCTTATTTTTAAAGTAGGAAAACGTTACTTTCTTCCTGAAAAATGCCTTTTTCTAGCCATAAAATATAAGTATTCCAAATATCGTCAGGATATATTCTGTCATTAAGCAACCCAACTGCAACTAGCGATATCGACTCACCTGTCGCGAAAATCTTTGGCCTGTCAAAGAAGCCTTTGGCTTTCTCAAGCATGAACATAATATCTTCCTTTCAAAAGTATTTATAATTAAGTGAAAAAAAAAACAAACGGAAGAGTGAAAAATTTTCGGGGGAAAAACTATTCACGATAAGGGGCATCTTTTGTTGACGTGAAAAATTTTCGAGGGAATTATTCACGATTGAAAAGTCAGTAAAAAGAGAAATATTTCGAGGGAAAAATATTCATGTTAGAATTGAATATTTATTTTCATTAGATACTTTGCTGCATGTTTCGCTATTACTGCCTAAAACATTGGCATGTCTAGTTTTTTGTGGACGCTCGAGCTTTTAATATACCAGGGTGCGACTGTAACTATTCGTAAAATCTTTTTTGGCGCCTTTGATTTTTTTCTAAACTTTAAACTGAGGCAGTAAGCACCTAATAACTGAGAATCATAACACCATATTTAATTAAGAATTGAATTATAAAGTAGAAGATTTCAATCTAAGCGTAGAGTTGAGTTTCTACCAATAAGCCCATTTATTCGCACTACTTTTAACTTTATTTGTTTCAATTTTGCTTCAATATGACTTTTTCTGGTTAATCGTCTATCAAAATGTATGCTGAGGTATTTAACCGCTCAGCGTTGAGGTATGGTTTGGTTATTTATTCGATTAGGAAAGCATGATTCTCTATACAATGTGACAGTAAAGTGATTACACTTTTGTTCGTTAATTTTATTCTTAATTTTTTTAACCATAATTTTAAATAAAAAATGTAAAAATGTAACCATAATCTCAGAACAGCATATTATGATTGAATTGTATGGTTGTAGTGAAACCACTACAACCATGTAGTGGCATAAAGAATGTTATAAGGGGTGATCCATTTCGAGGTTTCCTTCCTTTTTAAAGAAAAAAAAAAAAAAACACAGAAAATTTAAATTTAATGGAGAATGTTTATTATCATTTGAAAGAACGTTCTCTGGAATTAATTTTTTGATGATTAAGTCTATCAAATGTTGGCCGTTACTACCTCGCAGATGGTCCATCCGTTGAGTCCAATTTTCCAATGACTCGTTCGAGCATTTCAACAGGTAACTGGCGAATGATACGCGTGTTCTTTTCCTCCAAGGCCTGAATCGAAGCGGGTTTGTCAGCATGAACTTTATACTTTACATATCCCCAAGGGAAAATGTCTAACGGTATGACATTTTATGTGCTCATCGAAATGTTCTCTCAATAAATACATTGGTTAATGCGATGTGTGGGAAGTGGCGCCGTCTTGCTGAAAGCAACTGTCGCCGAGATCACGAGCTTCAATTTCAGGCATCAAATAGTCGGTTATCATGGCACGATATTGATGGTTACATTCGCACCGGCATCATTTTTAAAGAAATATGGACCGAAGATTCCACTGGCCCACAAACCACACCAAAGAGTTGTTTTTCCTGGATGAATCTTTTCAGGTTGCTCTTCGTCCCAAATGCGGCAATTTTGTTTGTTTACATAACCATTGAGCCAATAATGGGCCTGATCGCGAAACAAAATTTGCTTTGAAAACGTCGGATCTTCTTGGAACTTTTTAAGAGCCCATAGAGCGCAGCGATTCAGGCATAAGTCTTTGCATTATGAAATGCCAAACAATGCTAAACAAAAATAACATGAGATCATCACACGACTCACACGTGATCTGTCAAAAAATGGCTATTGAAAAAAGTACCTCGACCTCATCTATCTATAACTTGTGGTA
Organism: Phasia obesa; assembly: GCA_949628195.1. Classification (NCBI taxonomy): domain Eukaryota; kingdom Metazoa; phylum Arthropoda; class Insecta; order Diptera; family Tachinidae; genus Phasia; species Phasia obesa. Next base: position 21,500,979 of record OX451215.1, on the reverse strand, counting down.
AAAAGGTTATATAATGAGGTAATATTAACCAGTGAAGAAGGCTTATAGTTAGAAGTGACAGGTAGCAATAAAGCAACCTGAATAACTGAGTCCTACTGATAATCACTTGGCTTTAATTTTTTCTATGAAACATTTTATTTGTTTATTTAGTATACGAGTATATGTACATGAATTGATTTTATGTTTATTGTTATTATTTTTCTATTTTCATAACTTGTTTCTCTAGAAACTTATGTTTCTGCCAGGTGATAGATGTAATGGGTTCTAAAATTTGTTTGGTTTTCCTTAGTCAGTTGGTTCTTTTTAGTAAGTGATTTTATGCCACACTTTGGGGTTTTCCCATTTTTAGTATCGAAAACCCCTCTATGCGTCAGCTTTAAAATAATATTTTTAAACTTTTTTATGTTTGTTTGCCATATTTTATAAAAAGGTCAAGTTAGCGAAAACTTAAGCGTTAAAACAAGTGTAACACAAGGGTGTGGCCTATCCCACCTACTATTCAATATCGTGCTCGATGTTATTATGAGTCAGTCTGGGAATCCCGTGCATGGGATCACAGTAGGCATCATTTACAGATCTTTATTATGCTGATGACATCTGTTTACTGTCACACAATCGGCAAGATATGCGGTTAAAGCGAGTAATGCAGGTCTAATTATAAATACCTCGAAAACTAAATCAATGCGTTTCAATGTAATGAATAGCTATTATCGCTTTTCACTGTTTGGGAAACAGCTCGAAGATATCACAACATTTTGCTACTTGGACAGCATTATTGCCACTTTCGGTAGCCGCAGCGAAGATATTCAAATCCGACTGATCAATGTTTGGAATCTTGAACAATTTCTCGAGACCACCTAACATTGCATTATCTACAAAAATTAAAGTACTCATTAGCAATATAAAGCCAGTACCGAGACTTAGAATTTATAATTTGGCCTCAAACTAAGACAAATTTTGAGCTATGGGGTATAATGCAACAACCTCCAATTGACCATTTGATAAAAATACGCAAATATAGATGATTGGGTCATACTCTACGTAAGCCAGTCAATGACATCAACAGGAAATCCCTTGAAAATAACCCACAGAAAGCAAGAAGAAGAGAACGCTCTAAAAACACATGGAGACGCCAAGGTCAAGCCGAATTACAAACTGCTGGATTAACCTGGAATAAAGCTAAAAGATCAGCATCACACAGAACTCCATGAAGTTTACTTATTGAGGCCCTATATTTCTTAAAGGAATATTAAGGATTATATAATAATAAATTAGCAATAAAAATTATTTTTGAATAAATTTAAACTCAAATAAATAAATCTAATTGAAATATGATTATTTCAATGGCTATCTACAGTTATTTTATTTGCATTACTTTTTTTTTGTTTTTTTTTTTTTTTTGGTAAGTGGACTTATACCACTTTCAAAATACACAGCTCACATAACCATTGTTGCTTGCGACAGGATAAAAAACAAATAATACAAAAAAAAAAATGGAAAAGGATAACATAAAAATAACAACAGAAACTACTCTAGGAAGTTTGGTTGTCTTTTCTCATTTACAGCAAAAACATATTTCATGTGAAAGTGGATACTGAGATTGAGCACAAGCGATAAGTAAATCCAATTATCAATGGCACAAAGAACATAACAAAAATAATAACAAGAAGCTAACAAAGCAACAATACATTCTGCTAATAATGGTGGACTTCAACTTGGACTACTTACTGCCACACATTTAAATGAGTGTTTATGTATTGTTCTGATGGATAAAAGTGAAATAAAGTTTTGTATTAAATTACAAACTACACAAAAAATAATATGTTACACACATTACACTGCTACTTTGTAATAAAAACTAACATAAGGGAGAAATTGTAATTTATTGGTCAAGTTTGTATTGTGAATTGCTCATGTTTCGAGTTGTAGATGTAGTTGTAGTAATAAACATTACAAGACTAATAAAGAGAAAAATCCAATATTTTATTACAATATTGCTTAAGTTTTTGGTGGGGAGAAAATAAATTTATTAACAAATTAAGTCTGTTATTTATGAAATAAGTGCAGATTTTCAAAAAAAAGGTGTGGCCAAATAAGTTTTATGTTTTACGAGATTTTGCAAAAAGAAAAGTTGAGCAGTTCGTAATGTTTTAGATATATTTGCTTTGAAAGTGTTTGCGCTAACACTGTAGTTGAGCAGCTTCGTTTGTTACAATATTACTGAAGTTATGTCTGATAGGCCGGGAAGTATTTGCGGATTTCCCGGGTAGTTTTTTTTTGTAGATTGGAGCAAGGCTTGTGGATTGTTACTGCTCGCTTCAGCATCAGCTTGCGTGTCAAGGCCATCTACCCATTTCTTCTTGTTATTGTGACACGAACTTTGGACTTGATTCTGCAGCGACCTCTATTGTTGATCCAGCTTCTGTTTGGCTGAGCAAGTTTATGCTTGTTTTCTATTTATTTTAATTTCTCTCCTTTTTTCTATAGAATCTAACGAATTACCACTTATCCAACCTGATTTGCTTCAGTGCTGACTTGTAGGTTTATTTTTAGGAATTCCATAATTCATCAATGTTTGTGTGAAATGAATTATGAAAATGAACTTCGCATTTGTTTGCCGGTTTGCTTTTAATCTGTCTAGACTGTAGTGAGCTCTCGAGTAGTGATTATCTTTGGTCTTTGTCATTAAGCGAATACGAAATCTTGCACTGCCATATAATGGTCAGAGCCTACATCTGCGCTGCGAATAATTCAGACATCCACAAAGCTGTTTCTCCATCTTCTACTTATGCAGAAAAGGTTAATTTGGTTTTCCGTTATATTATTTGGCGATCAGCTTTGCGACATAGTTTGTGTTGGAACATTGAGCTTCCGATAACAATTTCTCGGCTGTTGCAGAAGTCAATAAGCATGTCTCCGTTTTCGTTGAGATGGCCGATTCCATATCTCCCCATTATATGTACCATGCCGCTATTAACTGTACAAATTTTAGCATTGATCTCACTCATAAGGATTATTATGTCTCCTTTTTCGATGGATTGAAGCTGAATGGATTAAAGCTGACTGTAGAATTCGATCTTTTTCTCCGGTTCGTTAACTTCAGTTTAACATGTACGGAAATTAAAGTGCGACTTGAGTATTTTAGGAGAGATGGGTTTCCATTCTATGAATTGTTGGCTGTAGATTGACTCAATAGTAGGCCTACCCCTTATCTTTAAATTTTTAAAGTATATAAGTCTATCTTCGGTGTTTATGGTGAATTCGCCGTTGTCTTACCATCTAGACTCACTAATGCCTAATATGATGAGATTGAATCTTTGGAACTCTAGCGTGAGTTGTTTAAGTCTACCAGGTTCATTCTACTATCCTATTCGTGTTTCCTTTTACATGCCTAAGATTGTCATTAGGTTTTGGAAATTATAATTACTTTAAGCTTTCTTTATGGTTTCATTAATCAAAAAAAATTTCAGACAAAATGGGGGATCATTTTTGATATAATTTGATCTTTAAAGCTTCCACACGAAGCCAAGGCTGATGTGTCTTTATTTCCCCCTGGAAGCGATTTGCGTATTTATACTGCCATTGGTCGATCATAATTTTCTTATCTGCTAAGTAACAGGGTCCACCATGACGGCTAGCTTGACATTTGTGCAGGAGAGGATATACCTTAACGCAACTGTGTTGCGTATGCTTCACTTCACTTTAGATCCACCCCACTTATTAAAGCTGCTTGCTAAATCTACCTTATTTCTGTTTTATTTTATGGATGCGAATTTCTTGCAAGTAGTGACTCTGTTAGCAAACAGAAGTAAATTTTGTTGTAGCTTACGAAGATATTATGATTATGTTTCTAATTTTTCTTCAAAAATTTTCGAAGTATTTTTTGATATCATACTATAGATTGGTTTTATTTTATGTTTTCATAAAATTATTTGTATACAAATCACTTGATAAAAAATTAGACTTTCCAGATCTCTGGGAGCTAAAAAGATAATTATCCCTTGTCGTCGGTATCTTGTTTCTGTTTGTAGTGTATGTTGCATGTCTTTGGCATTTTCTCCAACAATCCAGGAATTCACAGCCTCGGAACTAAGTTGAAAAAAAAAAAAATTATTAATCGGCCTGTAACAGCCCGATTCTAAATATTCCCTAAATATTCTTGAAGTTCGTTAACAAGTTCTCCTAAGGGAATATCGAATTTTCATAATGTGTGTGAAGATAAATTCGAATTTAACTTCAGAGACAAAAACCAAATTTTTTAATGGAGCTTTTTTTGCACTCAACATGGCACTGTTATTGGAATCACAACTTGGAATCAGGAGAAGCTACACCTGAAAAAACACTTGGCGGTGTTGCTCCAAGCGATACTTTTTGAATAATTTAAGGGAACCTATAAAAAGACTTTAAATTTAAATAGTTCTTGAGAGGATTTTTGGTCATTATGGACAAATAAGGATGCGTACGATATACCCACTATATACAAATTTTGCTCCAAGGGATGCTTAATGAAACTGTATGAGTGGAATTCCTGAAATAATTGTGGAACATTTGTGAAACGAATTTGAAAAAAGTAGTTTTTGGTACAAATTTCTTGGGAGGGTTTTTCAAATTCGTTTTACAAAAGTTCCAAATTCCACTTGAGCTACCACAAACGTTGTGTGTATAAAAAGATGTTATTTATTTGTTCATTTTAATTATGAATATTACAGGGTAAATAAGCCAGCCTTTAAATATCTGCTGGACTAGTTAACGTCGTACAGTCAGCCACGAATAAAATCGTTCGCAATATCCCCACTTGTGAAACTAAGTGCAGCTTGTCTTTGCCGAAGGTGGGTATCAAATAGGTATAGGGAAAGATTGCGACGTATCCCTGGCCCCTGCATTTTTGTTGCTAGATTGCCGCACCTCGTTCCACATAAGACAGCCAAAGTAAAAACTGTTTGCTGTGCTTTCTCTAATATCAGCGTTAATTTTAAATGCAATGCTGGTATAGACAATTTGGATAGTTCAAGCGTCCAAGTTAGTGATGTGGCATCCTTTGCACTTTTTTCCCAGGGAGAAATTTTGTACTTTCGAAGTTCATTAAGAATAAGAGAAAAGTGCATGGGAAAAATTTCCCCGGGAGATTTTATTTAGAATAGGGGTACAGGGAATAGCGACAACATTCCCGGGGAATTTCTATTCAGAATTGTGCTGTTAATAATTTTACTTGATTTCATTTGTTATAATTATTTATTAAATTTGTTCCTTCTAATTTTACTTTTTTATATTAACTGTCTATAACATATATACAATTTTGTTCCTCTATATTCTTAAACTCTTTAAATATAACTACAATATATTCTGTATCTTTAATATAAGATTCATCCTGACTGAAAATAAATAAATGTTACCTGTATTCGATAGGATTCTCAATATACTGCAGAAGGGAATAACTTTCCTTCTAAATTAATACTTCATCGTATAATTCTCTTTTTACTATATAATAAAATAAAATAATAAAAAAAACAATAGATTCAAATTGGCATTTTTGATATATAATCATGAAAGCAAACAGCTATCTGTCTATGCATGACAGTAAAGGAAACCAATATTTCTTACATAATGATAACTAATTTCACAATTTTTTTTTTGCAGACCCGCTCGCAATGATGTTCCTTCAATGTACATTGAAGAGGAAGAACTCAACGATGAGGATGCGGCTATGGGTGGTGCCAGAGCAGCTGAAATACGATCACGAATAGCACCACATAGTATGGGACCACGATGTAGTACGAGTACGTCAAGTTCACAGCATCACTATATTTCGGAGGGATTTATCCAATATGCCCAGCCCAGTCTAAACGGTACTATACCCAGATCAATACTAAAGAAATTATAGTAACAAGTAGTTTTCTATAAAATATTAGTTTAATTCTTATTATAAATTTTATAGTACGTAGTTTTTGTGCTGCAAATATTAGCCTTCTTCTTTAGGTTTTATCTTTGCTTATTCTAATTCGTTTAAAGTAGTATGACTGTTCATTTTGAGAATGTTTTTTTTTTCTTTGTATTTTTTGTTTTAATTGTAGCAATTTCTTCATTGGAAATCCTTTTTCTTTTATTTTATTACCATTACAAAACAGTATTACGCCCATAAACATAGTAAATAAAACTTATTTGAAATATATCTTAGAGCTAATTTGGTGTGTAAAATTAGTTCTAAAATAAATGTGAAATATATTTTATTAATTTTGTAATTTTACTTATACTTTTTATATCTTAAGTTTAATGCTTTAAACCCATAGACAACAGTGGCTACACTACTGCACGACTAAAAATGCTATTGGCAACAATCGTTACCGCGTCAGCAGCTACTTAATTGCACAGAAGACGACAGCTACATCAAAACTACGACATTGTTGCAGAAATACATATTTTACTATTATAGAAAAATAAAGTAAAGTAAAAAATACTTATAACCAAACGCCCCTTACCAAAAAAAAGTGGTTAGAATGAAAATGCATTGGTTTGCTAAATATTTAGCAAAGTGACACAAACCTACCTTGTTGAAAGCTGGTATGCTACTGATTTAAAATTTTTACATGTTTTGTTCTCTCTGTGAGATTCTGGTTGAGATTGTGTATGTGCTCACAGATCCTTAGAGGTTTTCGTGGGCGCTCTTGCTTATAACATGTATAGATTTCCTTAAAACCTTTTGTAAATAAATTTTTAATTTTAAATTTTGTAAAATATTCTTCTGTTGAATAAAATAAAATTGTCGAATACGAAAATAGAAATAAGCCATAGTTGGCTACAGCTACAACGATAGTCCATGTAGCCATGTAGTTTTGATGGCCTCAACATAATCGTCTTCATTTAAACGTGTGTATTTTAGTTTTGTCAGTTTGTAGTCGACAGCCTGAGGTTGCCTATGTGTTTAATGCATAACGAATAATTTTAAAGAAAATATATACATTTCTATTTGTTTTATAACTTTTACAAAATTCAACTTAACAGACATTTTTTTATATTTATAAAATTTATTTTTCTTTTTCTTTATATAATTTTGTCACATTTCTAATTATTTTAAATAACTATAGTCTATAGATAATTACATTTCACTTTGTATATTATCAGCTTTATATAGTTATGTGTGTGTGTGTATGGGGTAGACTTTTTTAAATTAGATATAACTGAAACCTCACATAATTATATGATGTATAGAAAATACACAGCTTTTAATCACCTTATTAAAATAATGGCAAAAAATTCTTATTATTTATTTTAGCATGTTTGCTTCTACTGGTGTATTGAATTTAGTTGTGGTTTCGTTTCTCTTTTATTTGAAAAAAAAATTACATTTTATTTAATTAAAAGACATGAGCTTGCTATGACACCATTTGTTGTATTCAAAAAATGTTGTTAATTCTGACATTTTTAATTAGTTTATTAAGAATAAAATTAGTAACATATTATTTGTCAGTTTCAAAGTGTGAATCTTGACTTATTTCTAGCAAACATTTTGTTGCCATGAATGAGAGAGAGAGAGAGAGGGCGTATAATTATTATTTTAATAATCATACGCTCGGGTGGAATTTTACCAGCTGCGTTTTTTACTTTTAAATAAAATATATTCAGGCTTATCATACATTCCTATCTGTGGAAACTCCGTCTGTTTTTATTTTAAACCTTTAGATTGCGCTAACACAGCATTAACACTGCAAAAAATTAAAATGACGTAGAATCATGAAAAAATGCACTTAAATTTGTTCTATCTCATCCATTTTTGTTCACAAAAACATTCTCAACCAGTTTCAAAAAGTTCATATATTAATGATTATATAAAATGATTTCATAATTTATTCGGGCTTAAGTTCATTGTTATATAGAGATAAAGAAAAATTAAATATCATCGGGAGTTGATGCAAAAAAATGCTTGGTAATTTGTGTTTATATATATTAAATAGTTGTTTATATAGAAAATAAATGACAATTAAAACTATATATTAGATAGATACGAACAATGCGGCATAAAGTGCTTTACATTTTGCTAGTTTCTAATTTTTCTTTATCTCTTTTAAATATTGAACTTAAATCTGGAAAAAGTATTAATTCAGTAGAAAATATGTATGTACATTTGTAAGTTGAATTCTTAAAACTAATACAATAATTAAATATACTATATAATCTTTCACTGTGTAACCATTAAAAATAGCAATTCTACTTTTTAGAGTCCTTTTATAACGAAGAAATTGTTTTTGGGAACAGAAACTGAAATTTTCGATCGGATTTGACTTCTCCGAAGTGGCTGTCGAAAAGTTTAAAATATAAAATATTGAAACAATATTGATCAGGGGTTTTAAACAAGAGAAGCAAGATGTCTAGTATGAGCTTCCACTCGAAAGTAGTATACTAAAAAAAAAAAAAAATAATATAATATAAAAAATAAAAAATAATATTTAACAAACTTCAGCAAGAAAAATATTTTGGTAAGAACTTACAAAAAGGCTGTCTTTCGCAACAGAATACAATTTTTTTACCAACAAATTCTTCAACTTTGGTTTTTCGACAATAATCTTGGGTCTTTCACAGTTCTTATTTTACTTTATTGCTTATGCATTACACAGGGCAATAACAATTCATTCTGCGGCATGCCTTTTGGGGAATCAAGTGACAAAAAAGTATCGACTGAACTAATTCCAATGCTCAGGGAAAATCGTTTTGTTAAAAGTGATTGTAAACAGACAAAAATTCCAAATTTTCAAATTCGATTCATGCACACACATTGTGCTCTTACAATTTTATTATAAACTTATATAGATTTAATGATGGTTACTAAAATGTAACAATGAACTTGCATTTTAATGCAACGTAGATTTGTTAAAAGCCGTGCCATATTAGTAATTATCGAAAAATTTATGTGAAATTTTAGGACATCTATCCTAGATGTCCTAATACAAGAAAGCTAACAAAATATATACCCCCATATTTATAAAATAAAAATATATATATTTGAAAACAATTTTTCAAACAAAACTTGTTCTAAAATATATTTTAAATAAATTTTAATTTTAATAAATACACAGAAAAATGTTTTTGTTCCCATGAAAGGTTCTAATTGGTTTCAGAAACAATTTTAATTAATTTTTTAATTGATTCAGTTATATTCTTAACTAAGAAAGAACAAAATAAATTTCTAATTAAAAAAAAATAATTGAATTAATAAAATATTGAATTAAATATGTGTCTAAAACTAATTAAAACCATTAATAGGAGCAACACATTTTTTCTGTGATGAAGTACACTTTCACGAATTCACGAATTTATTCATACTAGAACGAAATTGTAGTTCTGTATAAATTTATGAAGATATAAAGTGTAAATAATAAATAATTCTTATTTCGAATGAAGAAAATAAAACAGTAGAAAAACTCACCTGTTAGGAATTTTAAGGTTTCATTTTCCGAAAGGCATTAAATATCAAACGGGTGTCAGATCTAGCCCCACTACTATCACTTGTGTTTAGTTGGGTTTATATCATGATACATCGTTTCATTTTTCTGATCGATTCTGCATCTTTATGTGTTTCGATGTTTTCTCTCTGACATCTGTAGACATAATTTTGTTTACATTTAATTATTGGGTTGGTTTTTGGTGATTTTTAAGCAGTAAAAATTTGTAGACAAAATTTTTGTAGAACATTTCATGCGCGCCCTTCCCTTTTTCATAGTTTTTTATTTTATTGTTAGAATAAAGTCCAAAATGCCATTATGCGGGGGAGTTAGAGGGTTAATATGTTCTACAAAAATATTTTCCATAATATTTCCTACAAAGTTGATGAACCTTAGACGTTTTATATATCAATATGCTGCAAGAAGAGTACACAGCTGGAAAACTTGAACCGCCTCTAAAATGAAATTCCGATGTTTTTATGTCTCTGTACCAGAATCAATCAATAATTGAACAGTGTAATGTAATGGAAAAAATATATAAAGAACTAGAACACAAATACACTTATTATTTTTGTAAGCTGTTCTGCATAATCTGAAATATTTATATTCTCTCGAATGTATATTATATTAAATTATTATTTTTTATGGTCTAATTAAATTAATGTAATTTTTCTTCAAAATTGTAAACAAGCAGTAAAACGAAAATAGTAGTAGATAGAATAAAAAACAAAAAAAAAATCCATTGTGATGCTCCTTCTTACCTTAAAGGAAATATTTAATGAATGTATACCCTTGTCTCTGAAAGTACATAAACTAACCAGTCAGATACCTTAACTGTAGTTTGTGAATTAATTAAACTTAACGTTAAATTACTAGTATTGTGTTATGTAAAAATAAGGCATTTATTGGCCTTTTTTTCCCTAACCATTTAGTAGTGATATTTTCTCACTTTCTGTTACCCTTTACGGCTTACTACTACTAACTAAAATTACCTATAAATTACCCTATAAATAATTTTCACTTTTCTAAAAACACCAATATATTTAAAGAAATTTTATAAATTAACTTTTAAAAATTTTTTTTAATAATATTTTCCTTTCTCCTGCAGGCGATGTTCTATTGCCATTGCTAGAGTGTCACGCTTCTACAGCTGTTAATTGTTACGCTTTATATCCTTTAACTGCTGCTAATAATATAATTACTAACACAAATGCAACTGCAAATTTATGTAACAATACGTCCAACATGGTAACTGCCATATCTAATACAGCTCTCTTGAATGCAGCCTGGTCAAAAAACTATATGCCCATTAAAACTTCTACAACTACTGGAGGTCTTAACCTCTGGACTAAAAGCAGTAATGTTTAAGATTAATTTAAGCTTTTTATATCTGCAATTACATTAGTTTGGTTGTGAATTTTCTTACTACACACATATTTCATTTCCAAGTGCCCAAGTTCTTTAATTTGGAGTTTGGTTTTTATTTGGTTGTAAGTGTCAATTTTAATTTACTTTAATTTAAATCTCAAAAAAATAAAGTATTTCAAGTTTTTAAACGATAGTCTAAAATCCATTAAAATATTTCTATTTCTTGTATATTTTTTGTAATAGTTTTGTGTGAGTATTTATGTGCAGTATATTTGGGAGATGTTTCTTGTAGTTGTGAGTTAGACATCCTCATTGAAATTTGAATTTTCTTTTTTGTGCAGTTACCACAGCACTGTGGGTTTAAATACTAGTAAATCTAAATTTTTAACATAATGTATAGAGTTTGTGTTGTAAAACCTAAAGCCAAGTACTGTGTTCAGTTTTTCATGCGGAATGTTGTGAAATTACATATGCACATAAAAAATTTGTATGAAAAAATCATGAAAAAATGTTGCAGAAGTAGTACTCTGCTTTTACTGTGGAAAAACATTGAAATGTTTCTTGCAGTATTTTGTCAAAGCTGTGAAATAAAGCAAATGAGCATTATTTCATGTGGAATTTTTTGTAAAATTGTTGTGGAACATTTTGCAAAAGAATGTGGCATATTTAAAAACAATAAAATCGTAAAATTCTTCCAAATCAGGAGATAAACACCACATTTTAAATGCAAATTTTTTTGTGAAATATTGGGTTACACAAGTAGAGATACTTTTTTCAAAAGCCTTTTATTTACAGATCACGTGTGAGTCGTGTCATGCTGTCATGTTATTTTTGTTTAGTATTGTTTGAAATTTCATAATGGAAGGAATTACTCCTGAATCGCTACGCTCTATGGGCTCTTGAAAAGTTCCAAGAAGATCCGACGTATTCGAAGCAAATTTTGTTTAGCGATGAGGCCCATTATTGGCTCAATGGGTATGGAAACAAACAAAATTGCCACATTTGGGACGAAGAGCAACCTGAAGAGATTCAAGCGCTGACACTTCATCCAGAAAAAACAACGGTTTGGTGTGGTTTGTGGGCCGGTGGAATCATCGGTCCAAATTTTTTTAAAAATGATGCCGGTGCGAACGTAACCATCAATATCGTGCTATGATAACCGACTATTTGATGCCTGAAATTGAAGCTCGTGATCTCGACGACATTTGATTTCAGCAAGACAGCGGCACTTCCCACACATCGCATTAACCAATGGATTTATTGAGAGAACATTTCGGTGAGCACATAATTTCACGTTTTGGGCCGGTCGATTGGCCACTAAGATCGTGTGATATCACACCGTTAGACATTTTCCTGTGGACATATGTAAAGTCTAAAGTTTATGCGGACATATCCGCGTCGATTCAGGCCTTGGAGGAAAACATCACGCGTGTCATTCACCAGTTACCAGTCGAAATGCTCGAATGAGTCATCGAAAATTGGACTCAACGGATGGACCATCTGCGACGTAGTAACGGCCAACATTTGATAGACATAATCTTCAAAAAATTAATGCCAAAGAATGTTCTTTCAAATGATAATAAACATTCTCCATTAAATTTAAATTTTCTGTGTTTTTTTTTTTTTTTTTTTTTCTTTAAAAAAGTAGGGAACCTCGAAATGGATCACGCGTTATTAAATGTTGCTTATCATTTTCCACAAATTCGAACAGAGTACTAGGCTTAACGAAAAAAACCTGCACGTAAGTGCGAACAGTTTGAGCAATACACAGCATTTACCTTCGATATAAGTTTCAAATATTTCCCTAAGTTAATTAAGCGTAAATCGTTTGCGTAAATCGGTTGTCATGGAAAAACTACCAAAGTACTGAGCAATATTTCCCAAATAAAATACATAATTATTTTTCCATTTAAATTTAGGAGTTATTTCAGGCAACAGGATACAGACTACAAACTGTCCAAACTAAAACGTAAACGTTTATATATAGACGATTATTTCGATGCCTTCATAGCTATATGGCTATACGACCAACGTTGTGGCTGTAGCTAAGTCAGGCTAATTTATATTTTTGTTTGCGAAAATTTTGTTCTGTTCAATAGAAAAAAATTTCACAAAATTAAAAATTACAAATTTATTTATTAAGTGTTAAAGTGCTAAAAATATTTTTATAAAAGTAAAATTTGATGTAGCTATCGTCTTCAATATAATAAACTAGCAAACTACACGGCTACGATTGTAGCCAACGTGTAGCCGCTGCTGTCTCTGTGTTTAAAGCATTAAGCCCAGTACGCAGCTCTACGGAATTTCAGGTTTGATTTTTTTGCTTTTATTTCTACAAAACTACAATTCATTATGTGGTCTTTTGTAGAAATAAAAATCATGTAGTCATGTTTTTAAATTTTTTTTTTTGTATGTTGTACACAATAACATTATATCAACACTGAAATGAAAAAAAATTATATTTTAAGAGTAAAAACATGAAGTATCATAAATTTCATTACGAAACAATTGTCTGAACATTAATTTTAGTTTGAGTTGAAGGAAAAAAGTCTACACTTTTTATCTTAACATCCCTTTAATAGTCAAAAATTCCGTTTAGTTTTCGTTTTAACTGCGTACTGCCAAACGGAAAGTTACCTGAAAATTTTCAAACCTGAATTTCAGTCTGTTTTTTTTTTTTCTTATGGAAAACTGAAATTCATGCGAGCTACGTACTGGCCTTTATCCACTACAAAAAATTTAAATCTAAAATTTTTTTGGAAGAAACTACTTTTATTGGAAATTAATATTATGAAAAAAAAATATAAAGTACAATTTTTCCAAATTTTGGGGGGTGGCAATCGCAAATCTGGTGGGGCATTGCACCCTCCAGAATGTCCTTTCTACGCCAATAATTTCACTTAAACTTTAATGCTATTCTCACTGCCAGTCATCTAACCACCTTTATGTTTATGTTGAAAATGGGTAGGTGACAACTCAAATTGGGTGACATCCATTATCCATCTTAGTGAGTAGAATAAATTTGGCATACTTCAATTTCATAAAAAAAAATTATTATTTAAATTGGAAATAGAGTGAAATTTCAGGGCTTAAATTTGGAATATACACATAATATTTTCAGTTTTTTTACCTACCAACATCACTTTTTCGGAGAATATCAATATAAAGGTGCTGTGATTATGTCAGTAAGTTGGCAATCAAGTCATCGTCTAAATTTCATGTGCTGTCCTTTGACTCTTTTTTTCATAACTTATGGTATTTTATATCTAATATATGTATATAAACTAACAATAGTTAAATATCTTTATTTTAAGTCTAAAAGAAAAAAATATATGTACTTGTTGAGTTCAAAAACTTGGTGTTATAATTTAGGCTCATCCCTCTGATGTTCGGTCAAGAGAAGCAATATTCCTCCTTCTGACTCAAATGTAACCATGCAGATGCGTTTCAAGCTTCTTAAAATACATTTGACTGCAGGTTTCGCTATCTCTACCTTAACCCTGCGATAACCATACATTTTTTCAACGGTCAATATCCAACAAGGTCCCTGTGGACCTCACAATATTTTAGCGATTTTTTATTTTTACAATTTCTTATTTTTACATTTATTTGGGTGATTTCAGAATGTGTGGAAATATTTTAACCAATAGTAACTCACAAATAATACTTCATTTAACAAAACAGATACAAGGCAAGAATTATCTTTGAAAGGCAAAATTAGAGATAAATTAAATATAATTTTATAAGTTCTTATATCTTAACATTCTTTAGTTTATACTTCGGCTGGTGTATTGCATTTTTCTAAGGTGGTGCAGTGTTGCGTACATACAGGCTCTAGGCAAACAAAGCACTTGTATGAAGTCTTCCGTTGGAGATTGGATTCTGCACGGTACAATCGACAGGAGTATCGAATACCGATCCGTGATATAGGTGGTGCGACAGGATTATTTGTTGGTTATTTAGTCTTCAAAATAATAGATAAAAAATTATTACGTTAAATTAATGTATTTTTTCCTATATCAAGTTACCACAATTCCGAGCGACGCCATAGCCTTAAGTAATGCTGGTGTTAAAGGCCCGTTCATGTACATTACACATGGCATCATGTATCAGATAAACGTCGTTTTTCTGATACCATTTTAGGATTAAGTTCTTTGTAGATTACAAATAATCAATTCCGTTTGTGTAATGCAAAGTTGATAGCACTAAAACAGCTTTGTTCTTTTTAGGACCATACGAACTTAATGATACATCGCCTATATAAAATCCATGTTGTGAATATTTCACTTGACTTATGTTTCAAAACATCGATAGGAACAAATGCGTTATTGCTACGAACAATCTCAACAAAAGCTAAGCCTGTGGCTATTCAAATTAAAGCATTACAATACAGGTACCTTCGGACCTTGTTGGTTATCCGCACTGTATACGTCTTTCATCCTCTATAAATATTTCAATATTAATATTTATAGTCTTAAACCTATTTAGGACCTTAAAAACATTACAAATATAGATGTCAAGGAATCTTATAGAATTCTACCAAGCCATCTTGAAATAATACGAAAGGTCCATAAGGACCTTTGTCAGTAATCGGAGGGTTAATATCACGTTCAGATCTTTGTAAATGCTCGATTTTTTTTTTATACCAGGAAATGAATATGATCATTTGTAGACTGCTATTTTGATGCCTTAGTTTTTTTTCTATGCTTGATATTGATGAGGCAGTAACCTGCCGCTGAGACAGTACTATTGGTATAAAACTTCCATTAAATTTGTAGTTATTTTTTTGAAAATAAAACATTTAAATGTAGCCCACTGTTTTTTTGTTTTTACCATTTTCACTTTACTTTTACCACTAGCAGTGTATGTATTTGTTACTAAAGTTCTCCAGTTACATACCAACATTTTCTATTAAATCTTTTTTTGATATAAATGTTTATAGCAATGTGTGCAACCGGACACATTTACTTGAATATACGTAAATTGGTTGTAGAAAATTCATTTCAGTATAATTTTACCTCTTTTCTATTTCTTTCTATAGTTTAGTAACCAAAACCAAGCCAACAGAAAACAAAAAAGTTTTTTATCGTAATTTATTTTCATTTTATTAAGGATTTAATATTGTTGTTGCAGTTATACAGCCCTTGTTCTATTTTCTAATACGAGTAAAAATACCACAAATTTCTTTAATTCTCTGTTGGATTTTTTTCTTTTCGGTAATTTTTACCTAAATTTCTCTGAACGATTATTTAAAAATTTGCTAAAGGAGTATGTACACAAATACACCTATGTAGATGTGTGTGTGTGTACGTGAATAAATGTGTGAGTGCATGTGTGAGTGTATGTGTATGTGTTCATATATTTACGTAACTAATATTGTTATTTTTAGCACTCAGAGTACTCTTGTGGCTTTAATTGGCCATAATTGCAAAATGCTTTTAACTTTTATGAATTCTCTTCATTTCTGTTTGTTTTCTACTCTCTAATTTTTATTATTTCCTATTCATGCAACATTCTCCAATCACACATGCAAACATCTATACAATAGCAATTTAAGAACAAACAAGAGTAATGTTTTTGTCTTCATAAAAAGCAGTATTTCTTGACACTTCTGTAGACTCAACGTATACTTAAATATTTGCTAATATTTGGTTCAGGATATAGATTTTAGTATTCAATTGTCTTATGCAAAATTTGTCAACATTTTATGGAAAATATTAAACATTTTATCACATGCTTCTCATTAGGTTTGCATACAAGAAGATATTTTTTCCTAAACAATTTTCTGCATGTATCTAACAAGTAAAATTGAACATTTCCTACAAACTAATTTAGAAAGAATTTCGGCATTTTGCAAATAGTTTTAAAAGATGACATGGTTTTAAAATTAAATTTTTATTGACATATGTAGCTTAAAAGAAAAATATAATTCTACTCCAAATAAAACTTTAAAAGCACATAAATATGCCATGAAATATTCGAAAGAACACATAAATAAGCAGAGTGTGGCAATCTTTTGTTAAATATAAATATGTTTTACTTATAATTAAATCTTGTTAATTACTATAAGGAGATAAATAATTACCAGTAAAAGCATTACATGTTTTTTTACCATATTGTTAATTTTTTTTAATCTTTTTTTTTTACTAAATGTAGTGTTGTAATTTGTAGCAACTTGGTGTTCATGTCAATTCTGGGTAATTTAAATGATTCTTCATATAGTCAGAGGCATAATGGCATAATCGTTCTGATTATTTAAGTTTTTTTTTTTTTTTGTTCTACTCACTACAAAGAACAAAAGAAAACGAAAGCGAAAGTTTAATTTTTATTATTTCCGTATTCTGTACATCATATGAAAAAATTTTATTACAAAAAAAGAAAAATAAAAAATGGAAGTACATACACCCAATTCTGATTTTACACGGTCTTTTTTTCGCGGTTTTGATTTAACACCGTTTGAAAATAAAAAATTATTTTTTTACACCATTTTATTCCATTTCGAACGTTTCAAAATATTGTGAGCTTAGATTTTATTTGAAAAATTTAAGGTTCGCGAAATATTTTTATATAAAAAATTTAGAGGAGTTCAATTTTTGTGCATACAAGCATTATTGAAATGTGTTAATATTTTGTGAAATATGAACTACAACGTAAAGTCATTTCTTTAGAAAACAAAATGGAAATTTTAGATCGCCTTCGAAATGGAGAAGGCTCAACATTTCTTGGCAAAATGTTCGGTTTAAACGAAGTCACAATAAGAACTATAAAAAAATTAAAATTCAATCAGGCAATCGTTGATTTCTGGAACGAAACTATCTGTTAAGTCTTCATCATACACTAAAGATGCAAATAAACGGTGCAAATACACATTATAAGTACATGCATATATGTGTAAAAATAAACATGACTTCTTGTATTTAAAAAAAATTCTCGTTTTTCAATAATTTTAAAAAGTTTTAGAGATGAAGAACCAATCACCTATTTTTGTATATGATCAATGTCTTTTTGACACGGTTTTTTTTACACAGATTTTTCTGGAACCAACCTACTTTGTAAAAACAGAATTAGGTGTAGTTAAACAACTTCTCTATAACCTACAATCCAGCATGTAATATATGGATTAAAAAAAAATAAATCCTGAAAGCGCAGAACAAATATTTTAGACGAAAAATTTCTGATGGTAGTCATATAATGTTTCTTTAGAACATATGGCAACTCTAACTCTATGCTTTTTTGAAGATCCTATAATTAGCTCGATTTTCTGTGGTAGCGAGTTCGATCTCCCCAAGTTCTTCTTTACAGGTATTACTGTTAGTGTTTAAAACTAAATTACCGGCAAAATAAATTCTATATATCGCACTTGAGAAACAAGAAGGTATTAACTCAAAATTTTTAAATTTTCACTTTTTTCAAGAAATCAACTAACAACATAAATATCAATCTACAGTAAAAATTTCAACGTATAATCCGAATACTGAGAGAATACTACAGAATTATCTTTTATCTCGAAACCCACATATGAGAATATTTTCTTGAGTACCTTTACATCACCAAAAAGGTATTATTTTGAGTAAATGCCAATGTTATAACAGAAACACATCGTATATTTTCATAAAAAAGGTAATATTATAATAATACTGGATGTTTTTTATAGAGGTATAGAACTTTAAGTTGGCATTACTTTTCAAGATGGCGATAGATTTAACAGCTGTCAAATAATTTATTCTCTGTTTGGTTTGGCAATTCATCATGAATAGACTCACGCCTGAAAAACGCTTGCAAATAGTGCCCAAAACGAGATTACCGTTGTTCCCGATTTTCATAAGCGAATTTTGTTTAGCGATGTAGCGGACTTCTGGTTGAATGGCTACGTCAACAAACAAAACTGCCGCATTTGGTGTATGTCGAAACTCCGTTACATCAAGAAAAACTGACTGTTTGGTGCGCTTTATGGGCTGGTGGAATCATTGGTCCGTACTTTTTCAAAAACGATTGTGGCCAGAACGTTACATTCAATGGTGATCGGTATAGAGCCATGATTACTAACTTTTTCATTTCTGAATTTAATAACCATGATTTCCAGGTGGTGTGGTTTCAACAAGACGGCGCAGCATGTCACACAATTCGTGCCACAATAGATTTAGTGAAAGACACGTTTGTTTACCGCCTAATTTCTCGTTTTGAATTGGCCTCCAAGATCTTGTGATTTAACACCACTAGACTACTTTCTGTGAGGCTATGTAAAGTCATTGGTCTATGCGGATAAGCCACAAACGCTTGACCATTTGGAAGACAACATTCGCCGTGTTATTGCCGATATACGGCCACAAATGTTAGAAAAAGTCATCGAAAATTGGACGTCCAGATTGGACTACATCCGCGCCAGCCGTGGCGGTCATATGCCAAAAATCATATTTAAAATGTAATGCCACAAGATTATCTTTCGGATAAATAAAATTCATGTCAATCGAATAATCCATCGTTGTTTTATTGCAACTTAAAGTTCTATACCTCTATAAAAAACACCCTTTATGTTCGTATTTTTAAATTACCTTAAAAGGTAACCACAAACAGTTTTTTACCTCTGCTAAACATTTTAAAATTTCGAGTTTATACCCTCTTGTTGATCAAGTGCGATATATAAAGCATAAAATGTGTTTGTTTGTTGGAAAGCTATAACTGCCTACACCAGTGGCTCGATCTTTCTGTTATTTTGACAATTTGTTATTAGATATACGGTTGGTAAAATAAGGTACTTTTTCTTTGACATTTGAAGTAGGAGTGGCACCTTCCATACAAAGTAAATATTTATTATCGTGTTGCTTGGTAATTGTAACGCCTTAAAATTTTGCATTAGTAACCTCTATTATAACATATACAGTTTAGAGAAACAGACTGGATTGAAATAGTGGGCGTGGTACCTCCCACAGAAAGTGAAAAATTATTATCGTGTATCTAGAGAACTGTAATAGGTAGTGCCTTGGAATTTCGTTCCAGTAACCAGTTTTCAGTTTAGCTAAACACAAGACTGAATTGGAATAGTGGGCGTGGTACCTCCCACACAAAGTGAAAAAATATTATCATGTTCCTGGC
The DNA here is from genome assembly GCA_949628195.1 of Phasia obesa. NCBI lineage: Eukaryota > Metazoa > Arthropoda > Insecta > Diptera > Tachinidae > Phasia > Phasia obesa. The sequence continues at coordinate 21,481,084 of OX451215.1, read as the reverse complement.
GAACTAAAATATATAGAGCGTTGAAACCTAAGTAACCCCTGTGCTAATGGGCATAGTCTGCGAAAATACAGAATGAGTTGGGACAGTGAGCGTGGTACCCCCCCATACGAAGTGTAAAATTATTATAGTGTACCTATAGATCTGCAATAGGTAGAGTCTTGCAAACTTTGCACAAGCAACCCTCTTACTAATGTGCATAGTCTAAAAAACTATAGACTGGATTGGAATAATCACCGTGGTGTCTCCCACAAACTAGATGAGATGGCAACAATGGGCGTTGTATCTCGCACAAAAACCGAACAATTATTGTGGTGAAACTAGGGAAGTTTTTGAGTTAAAGCATGGCCATACTTTTATTTTCATGTTTTTATTGTGTTTTTGTGGTGCAGCGAATAGCACCGGGAACAGCCAGTAATTAATAAAATGGCTACGCTGGCTTCAAAATGTAGCTACAACAGTGTTTTAAAATAAACATAACGTGCAATTAAAGGCCATACTTTAACCATCTATCGCAGCTACAACAAATTGGTTGAGGTAACCTTAATCTAAGAGCAACATGTTGTGTTTGAATTATATGGTTGTAGTCAAACCATATTTTTAAAAACATAATAATAGTATTGTATGTTAGAATCATATTATTGTTTAACTTACAAATAACATTGTAATATATATAACAGTTTATTATGAAATAAATATACATATGTACTGAGATGTATAAATATGAAAACACACCTTATTCGTTTATATAAACATATTTATAATATAATAGACGCAATTATTTATTAGTTTGTTTAAGCATTTGATAAGAGAAAAGGCTCAATTCATAATTTATTATTCTTTTGAAGATAAGCCCGTAAAACTAGATTCTAACGATTTTAAAAACTAAACGCGAAACTTCAAAAAACCAAACATTATTTGTATGTTTTCAGTCATACTATGGTTATCTACATACGAGCAATCTTATCATCATTTGTTCACTAATTATAAAGGGTGGTAAAATTTGTAAGGGCCGATGTTGATTTTGAATAAAACAAATAATTTAGGAAATTATTGTCATTTCTTTTTATTTTGATTATATTGATATGGTTCAATTATGTATGGAACAAAATGCTCCAAATTTTCGATGATGCTGAGGCATAATGGAAGTTTTATGCCGTTAATGTGCCGAATAATATCACCCTTTAACTCTTGAATTGTTGCTGGCGCTCTTTTAAATAACCCCAAAGAAAGAAGTCCAATGGTGTCAAATCAGATGATCTTGGCGGCCAATGGTGGCGATGTCACCACGTGAGCTAACGCGGCCATTGAATTTGTCACGAAAAAGAGCCATTGTTTCATTAGCATTCACACCACCACCATTCACACCATTCACAGTAACTGCCTGAACAGGCGTGTCATTTTGGAAAAAAGAGGCCCGTTGTTGCCGCCAGTTCATAAACCGCACCAAACGCTCTTGTGGATGCATTGGTTTTTTGGCATTCACTATTGGATTATCATTCGCCCAAATGGGGCAATTCTGCATATTGACGAATCCACTGAGGTGATAATGGGACTCATTGCTGAAGATGATTTTCTTCAAAAATTGATCATCAAACATTGCCATTTCTTGCCACCATTCTGACCATTGCCCGATTGTGTGGTTCACATTCAACATCGGCCCTTAAATTTTAACCACCCGATATATTATTGTTATAAGAATATTATTTTGGAATATAATAAAACTTTAGTTGAGGCTCAAAAATTATATATAGTTTAAACTAACCATGTTGCAATTTGTGGGTGCAGTAACAATTTTATGGTGAAATTTTTACAATAACTTTTTTGTCGTGACCATAGTAATGAATAAAACAACTATAGGTTTTTCATCGCAACCATATATTAGTACAGAGAATATAGGATGGCTACTGACTATACCGTAACAGTTTTTTCTCTGCGTGTAGACACTAATTACCTGAGTATTACGGGGGTAATAACGAATCAGATCACTTACATAATGGGTCCCTTTTCCACCCTTCTCTATAAATATTCTACGCGTTTTATTTCAACATAAATTATGGCGATAAAACGTAGAAAGAAAAATAAGAATATAATATATGAAGGTGGAATTCTTACACCGGAAAAAAACTCTATGCACAAGATAATTAATATTTGCAACATCTTAACTATAAAAAATACAAACTTAATATTTGCAAACATTTTCTCTTTAAAATGGCCATGAAATACAAATTTCGCTTAATATTTCTTAATTGGTATTGTATTCAATTGCCAATTTATGCATTTTTTTGTCCAGTAAATTATTAAGAGTTTTATATTAGACAATTTCATTATACAAAAAAAAATATGAAAAAATTTAATTATATAAAAATGTTTTTAGCTAAACTTAAATTTCTTTAAAAGCCAACAAAAACATGAATACTTTTTCTAACATTTAAATAAAGAAAAAATTAGCATAAGTTTTAAGCAAATTGTCACATAGTAAACAATTGCTAAAAGTCAACTTTTAATCAAACAACACATTTAAGCAACACATACTCCCACAATTGAAAGCTTGGTAAATGTGTACAACAACTACAACACAAAAAAACATTGTCAATTGTCTGTCAAGTGAGTGAAATGTGCCCCTGCGGATGTTGTACTGGTATGTTTGAATACAAATGTACTAAACTCAAGTATGCCGACACACTTTAATACTCATCAACACACACACACACGCACTAACTAAAGGCAAATGTACACTTACATGGGCACTAATATTCTTATGTATATATGTATGTGTTTGCTGTTGGATTTTGTTTTTTTGTAGTTTGTTTAACACTGTGGTATAATGTCTCGTCATTGTTGACAATAACTATAACAGTAACAATAGAAAAAATTGTTTTTGTATAAAAAAACCTGAAAAACAACAAAAACTATAATACAAATTATTGCAGCCAAGTTAAGTAGAAGTAGTTGAGAAAAATGGTAAAAAATCCTTTTATTATGACATAAACCTAAATTGTTGACAGTTGCAATAGAAAAGTCAACATTTAATACACAAAATCTAAGTACCTTTTTTACACATGCAAACACACAAGTACATAAAGTCTGTATGTGTGGATGTACTTTGTACATTGCACTTTTTTTTGGTAAATTTTAAACGGAAAAAGTACAATGATAGATTAATTTCGTATAATTTAAAAATTTGCCTATTTTATATTTTAGTTGACTTTAAATGTCAAATGTTACAATTTAGAAAGTTTAAAAAATTTTATTTTCTGTACTTCTAATTTGTTTATCTATATAACAAGTAATTTTAATACCTAGTTAAAGGTTAGGTTCAGGTATGTCGGTTCCTTTGTGTTCGCTGTAACGAAAATAGGAGAAATATATTGGGCATCGACTTGAATTGTTAAGAAATAATGACAAATCTAACTTGAATAGGTAAACTTATAGCTGTTTACATTGACCAACATCTACCATCAATTTGCGAAGAGGTAGACATCATTCCATAAGAATTACAGAGAGGCAAAATTCAACATCTTCACCAGATGTTCCTGTCTCAATTTATTTCGCTTATTTTAATATCATTATTTTAATACTATCACTAGAAAATTGTGAAACAAGATTAACGTGAGTAACTGCCTACTCGGCCTAACCTCACGGTGGTCTTACCACCGAGTGAAACTTAGGCGTAGACTAGCGCCCCCATTGTGTAGTATAACAACACTTTACGATTGCCACCAATCGCTTTTTGTGTGTGATACAGTCACAATGAGTAGCAATTTATATAATATGGCAAGCCTTTCCAAGGCAAGCCTAGATCCATATTATAACCTCTTGCTTAGGGGTTTGGAGACTATCCAAACTCCGTCTGTTGAGAGTGCAACAGCACACTTGATCGACCTTGCACCATACCTACATTAATCGATCTTGAACCACAACCACCACGTGTACCTCCGAAGGGGACCTCACCAATAACCGGTCACAGAGAGGATAGGCTCTCTGTGGGGCCACCGATTCCCGTGGTACCAGTCCTTTGGGCACTGGTTGGGCCTCGAAGAGGACCCGTGTTATAAAACAAACGCCCTTTTCTTCCAATTTAGGCTCTAGGAACCCTAGCGTCTGGTGCCCCTATTTTCCCCGAGTGAACCGCGTCAAAGCATTTGCCATATTCCTGCAGTGACAATTGGAACCCCCGGGGGTACCATCATCAGAAAAATGGCAATAAATTAGTATATCTTACTGGCATCAGTAATAAAATGACATTTATGTGGAAACAATATAAACAAACTAGCTGTGCCTGCCACTTCGTCAGCGTACTTCAATATTTTGTTCGATTTTGCTTTGAAAGCAATCCACACCAAAGACCTTTACGATTTTAGTTTTGTTTTTAAGAGAACTAACATTCAGGCAATTAATGCGTATATTAACCGTGTTACTTCCTTTAGAAAGGGATAGTAGTAGATAAGACAGATGTTTAGGGAGATAATAAAGCTTCGCAAGCGCTTCTTGTGTTCTTTAGGCGAATTAGTTTAAAGCTAGCATAGCCAATTAATAATTATTTTACTTCGCCGGCGTTTTAGTGCTATGTGGTAATACCGTCGTTTTTAGTTCCTCCTTAAGATATGCTACATATCAGTTTATGTGCTTTTTTACTTTATAAAAAGTAATGCATTCATATCCGGTTAGTTCAACTCCACTTTCGATATTGGGACCAGGATACTTAGGTACCTCCTCACAAAATTTTGTTAAAATCCAACCAGTAATTTTTACGTGATGCGAACGTCAATGAAAATCAGATAGACAGTCGGAAGTGAGTTACTATTTTATTATATGTATAGACATTTGTTTAAAAATGAGCTTCATACGTCCACCAACATTTTTTTACATCTTCTTTCTCTAAGTCCCGTTCCACACTTGTAATTTTTGTTTCTGCAACACATGTTTTTCTTGTTGTTCTGGTACTTGAAACTCTGCTACAACTCTCTATTGTTGTTGTTGTTGTTGTTGTTTGCTCTTTTCAACATGAGGATGACTGTGTAAAAGTACACAGTCGTCAGAAACACAACTTTTAAAGATTAAAAAGATAATCTAGAAAATATTTCAGACACACAACTTGCATGTGTGAAACGGGACTAAAATGCTTCTGTAACTTAAATACTATGGATTCAATTTAAAAAAAAAAATTTATAAAAGGTTTACAAAACCTTTCAAAAACCTATAACTGTAACTTAAATACATTAACACTTGGGTTTGTTCTTGCCATAGTACCGAAATGCTCACTCACTTCTCACTCATGTGTGAATAAGTACATTTTAGTTTTTATTTGCATCTTTTTATTCAAGTGTGCGAGACTAGAAAATATTTTGTGTTTGTTATTTTTTAAGTGATAAGATAAATTTGTTTCCTTTCTATTTAAAAGTAAATAAATAAGAAAATATTTTGCTTTTCACATATATGAGAATTAACAACTTTGTTAATTGTTCATAAATGAAAAGATCGTAGAAAAATGTTTGCATTAAGCATTCAATTAATTGTATGTGTGTATATGCACATATTTTGTAATGACTAACAGCTAAACCTCAACAAGCGCGAAAGGCGTAACGGAGTCTAGCGCCTAGTTTTAAGTAAACCTAAATAGGAGCGCAACGTTTTTTCTTAAACAGTAATGTTAACATATTTTTATACCCTTCACCACAGGTGGAAAGGGTATGTATAAGTTTGTCATTCCGTGTGTAATTTCTACAATATTCATTTCCGACGCCATAAAGTATATATATTCTGGATCCTTATACATAGAGAAGTTGATTAAGCGATGTCCGTCTGTCCGTCTGTCCGTCTGTCCGTCTATCCGTCTGTCCGTCTGTCCGTGTTAGTGTGGTAATGTCATTTACCAAGGCACCAGAAGAGATACAAAAAATTTAAGCGCACCAATCTGTCAGGCATAGTTTCGAAAATTTTGGTATTGCAATTCAGCAACATCGGATCATTCCTTTGGAGGCTGCGGGCCAAAAACCACGCCCACCTATATTTTTTTCACGTTTTTTCAGGTTTTTTTTTAAATTTTTTTCAGCTTTAATGATATTGTTTTGCCTTTTTTTCTCAAATAAATATTAGACTGCGACAGGTAGATCGCAAGGAGTGCATACAGATCTCGGGGGATCAATAACCCCCTGCGAGGTTCGATTTTTGTTTGTTTTTAGATTGGTAGGGTTTTTCTGCTTTGATTTGTTTTAGTGACCTTAATAGAAAGCAATACACATAGAGGTAGCCAATGGACCCACAGGGTACCCACTGATAAATAGGAGCAGTTAAAAGGACCCCCATGTCTCAATATGAGGAAATTTTTTTTAAGGATTTTTTTTCTGCTTTAGTCTGACCATTCTAACTCAATATAGATTGGAGAAAGGTCCAAAATATTTACAAAAAAATTTACAAAACATTTTCAAAAAGATATTTTACAGAAAAATATTCGAAAAAAATTTTTTTTAAAAAATTTTCCAAAAAATTTTCGAATAAAATTTTACAAAAAATTTTTAAAAAAATATTTTTACAAAAAATTTTTACACACAATTTTCGAAAAATTATAACAAAAATTTCAATATTTCTTTGAAAATGAAATTCATGACTGTAACATAACATATATTTAATATTAAGAATATACATATGTATCTATGTGTGTATATAGAGTAACATATATGATATCTCTGTTTTAAAACCTAGGTGCATTAAACACATAGACATCATCAGAATACTGACTACAAACTGTCAAAAATGAAACGTTGTGGCTGTCGTCAACTTAGGCTAATTTCTATTTTATTCAACAAAAGAAAATGTCACAAAATTGTAAATTGCAAATTCATATATAAACAAAAAGTTTTGGAGGAAATATTTATAATTATTTGAAAAAGTTATTTAATTTTATAAAATCAAAATAAGTATTTCTACAACAAGTAGCTGACAACACGGCGACAATTGTAGCAAACGGAATTTGTTTTCATTTGTCTTCTATTTTTTTAACTTATGAATAATGATTTTTTCTCATACGAATTTATTTAAGTAAAGAGTCAACAATATGGATAATGCTGTACATGTATGTATAAATAAAATCACCGTGGTGAAGGGTATAGAAGATTCGGCACGGCCGAATATAGCACTTTTACTTGTTTTTAGTAAATCTAATAATTTTAAGCGCAAAATAGAGATAAAATCGCTAAATAAAGCAGAAAATAGCTAAAAATAACATCACATTTACACAAAAAAAACAATAACATTCTTTTTGCACCCAACTTCACTGCCTAACGTTCTGTCAAAATTGGATTTTCTAATTACTAATTGCATTGACGCCGCTATTTAGGTTTGCTTCATACATTTTATGTGTACAGGAGAATTTTTGACAGTTATATTGCGCCTCACGCGCTTGTTCAGGTTGTAAGTGAGTGTGAGAAGTGAGAAATTTCATAAATGAAAATTCACAAATTAAAAATCTTATAAAAAAAATACACAAACATTTATGACAACAGCATTAATGAGAAGAAACTAATTGATCACCATTCACACATGAGTAAAATTGATATTTCTTGTTTTTCACTGTACATGTATGAATGCTAAAAAAGGAATAGTTACACATTCATGTGTGATCAACTACAGAAAATTTTGTGTCGTTCGTTTATGAGATTGAAAAATAAATATTATATATTAGAAATCTCATTTGTGAGAAATATCAAAATATCATCTGTTGATGTAGTTCATAAATGAGAACTTCTGAACCCTGTTTCTCGCAAAGCAAAAATTATTTCAGTTATTAATATTTGCTGGCAACCAATATTTTTATTTTGTATTAGCCAAATTATGTGTTCTTACTTTTAGTTTTTTTTTTTTGACGAGGCGTTGTCCCTTGGTAACGATAGATGGCAGCCACATCATCCCGAGGCAGGATTGAAAAAAAACATAAACAAAAAATACATTAACAAAACATAAGCAAAGCAAAAACAATTAACGAGATAGGATAGGATTACTTTATAGTGGGGAAGATTCAAAATATTTTGGAAGTAATTCAGCGATTTTTAAAGGGCTAGTTTGAATGATCCAAAATGTGACAAGGGCATAATAGAGGAATATCTGAGCTTAAGCTTTTCACTTCTATCTACAATTCTATATATCTACCTATCTTCTATCTTTAAATTTTTTTATGGCTTGGCATTTCTTCAATTTATGTTCGATTTTTAAAAATTATATGCTCTTAAGGATTCAGTTAATAGTTACAAAATAATGATTTTACCTGTAAATTATGTTCTAAAATCAGCGAGTAATAGTGCATTTATACTTAAGCGAAATCCAGTACTAAAGAGATATCGAGCAAAATCTAGTTATTTTTTTAGATATCACACACACAACAAAATCTACTTTGTCAATCGATTTTAACAAAATCTTCTCAATATCTAGTAGTTCTTAATGATGGAATTATTGTTTTACCCAAATTGTTCCAAAAAATACTACCTTGTACACGAAAAATTTACATTTTTTTTAAAAATAAAAACAAAATAAACAAAAATTAAAATTAATAAAAATCGACAAAATTTTGATAAAACAATAATAAAAATGGAAAATCCAAATAAATATAAAATAAAATGTGAATTGCAAGAAGGTAAATGATATATTGACAAAGAAATCGCGTCAAAAAAATTATTTAGATTTTGAAAAAGATTTTAATTCAAACCTACTAGATTTCGCTGTAGTGTAAATGCCATAGATAACACAGAGATAGTCAACTGAAACGTCAAAAACCTAAGTCTCTTGTCAAAAAACCTAAGTCTAAGAATGTATTGGTAGGCAAAATTGTATAAGTGTTGGTTTAAAAAAAAAAAACCCACAGCACCTAAACTGCACATAGTTGTATAAAATATTTTTTAAAAACAGAATATTTTTTTACATGCAATTTTATATGTTAAAATTAAATAATTCTTTTGCTTTTTAATACAACTATGAATTTTGTATTTTTTGCTAAATATTTATGTGCGAAAAACGTTAGATTGAATGCTAATTTTACATATTTATTATATTGATTTGAAAATTTTCATCCCCTAAAACACAAAAAATACAATACTGTGTAGAAATAAATTTCACCAAAGAAATGTCAACAAAATTAAATGTATTTTGTATTAAAAAATTTCAAATACAATAAATTGTTAAATAATTTTTTGTGCAAAAATACAAAATTGTTTAAATATTTGTAAAGTGAAATGGAATAACACGTAATAGTGCCTAAATGTGAATAAACATTTTACTCCCCTAAGTGTGTTGAATCCACACCATACCCGTATGTGTGAAGACATTTGTAGCCACGTTTTTGACATTTGGAGAGTTGACCAACTATGTGTTATCTATGGTAAATGCCATCGAAAACTTAAGACAGGTATAGCCGAGGTGTATCTGAGCTTAAGTTTTGAAGCTAGATATGATTCATTTAAAAGTGGTGACGCTATGTGCCCTCAAATTTGAGAATCTCGCACCTTCAAATATTTAAAAACAGCGACTTATAAGCATTTTAAAATTCCACATATCTCCAGCTAAGTAGTTACTGTCATTTACACCATATCCTTGCACGCCGTGAGTGCAATTGTGGAATGTTTTGCCATCCGATTAAAGGGAGAATTAAGGTTTTTAATTCACAAACAAAATTTGTTTACTACAATTTCAGTGGAAAAAGTATAATTTAAAAAACAATTTAAAAATGTAATTTACCTTCCCTGGTGTGATTAATTTCTAAACACCTTGCAGTTGTGCTTTGATCTGAGTAAATGTGTAATGTGCAAAGACTTTTTCTTATTAGAAGGAAATTTAATTCATAATTCAGGCAACAAAACGGTAATTGGTTAAATAAGATTTAATATTATTTACAAATTATGTATTACAAGATTTTGTTTAGAATAATACCTTTAAATCTTTAAATCCTTTCATGTTCCTAAGGCCAGTTATATTGAAGTTCCTTAAAAAATTTCTTCTTAACAATAAATTTTTAACCACTTCTACTCGACATTTTATAATCAGAAACAAAGTGAAATAAAATAAAATAGAAAATAAAATCTCAAAGTCTAAAAATATATTTAATGGCTACGAGACGCCACATTAAAATATAAATGTTTTCTTTTTTTTCTGTTTTCAATAAATAACAATAACAATAAAATTAAAAACAAAAACAAAAAATATATATACATTTACTGCTAACTTTGTAAAAGGGGGAATTTCAATTTAACGACTCCACCTCATACCCCGTTTTTTATTTTTATTTTTTTGTTTGTATAAAAAGAAAATAAAAATGGAAACGAAACAAATAGGAATATTTAAGCTCTTGAACTGGCAATAATGAGGGTCAAACCAATAAATTAGGTCATTATAAAATAAAACACTTGATCAAAACATAAACAAGAACATTGAACAGAAATGGTTAGAGAATATTATTACAATTTTTCTTTGAATCTTTTTCGACAATCGTTTAAATTTTTATGTTTTTATACAAAGTATTAAAAAATAAAAACAATAGCCCAATTCACAATCTTGTGCATTTTAGATTACAAATATATGCATTTGCAAAAATTTCTGCAATAGACACAGCTACTACGCAGACAAATAGCGCAGTAATATGTAGGCATCAAAAAAAAAAATTATTATATCTATCCGGATCCATTTTTATTCTTATCAGCTTTTTTTGATTTTCATATTTTTTGTTGATTTTAGTTTTCATATTTTTCAAGGCGAATCTATTTTACTAGGTAGCAGTACGGCGAATTTAATTATTTTTTGCTTTAATTTTTTTTTGCGAATAACAGCTGTCAAAAATTCATTTACTTTTTTTAAATTTGAAAAAAAAATAAATAAAATTGTATTTATTTAAAAAAATGTTTCAATATTAAAAAAAAAAATTTATCAGAAAAGGTAAGGAAGAAGTGTTTTTAGTTGTTGAATGTGATATTTTCGTTAGTGCTTTTGGCGTCTGTCGTACATGTAACCAACAACAAAATGCATGTGGGTATTTTTTTGGTGTTGTATTTGTTGTCGCAGCGATGCCACCTTATACAAATTAGCCTTGATATTTTTTATTTAATTTATATTGTCAGCTGTCAGTTTTTAGTCAAGGTATATTTACATTAAAAGTTGTATGTGTCTAGTAATTTTATATTACAAACGTGAGAAAGCAATTTTCTTCTATATTTTTTGTCATTTCAAAATAAAGGGTGGTTAATTTTTAAGGGCCGTTGTTGATTTTGACTGAAACACAAATGCTCCAAATTTTCAATGACGCTGAGGCATAATTGAGGTTCTATGCCGTTAATGTGCCAAATTATCTAATCCTTTAGCACTTGAATTGTTGCTGGCTTATCTACGTACACCCTTTCTTTCAAATAACCCCAAAGAAAGAAATCAAACGGTGTGAAATCACATGATCTTGGCAGCCAATTGACGTTGCCACCACGTGAGATAACACGGCCATTGAAAAAGAGCTATTGTTTCGTTAGCTGCGTGTTGCAAGTGGCACCGTCCTGTTGAAACCACATATCTTCCACATCCATATCTTCCATTTTGGGAAATAAAAAGTTCGTTATCATCTCACGATAGCGAACACCATTCACAGTAACTGCCTGACCGGCCTCATTATGGAAAAAATACGGCCCGATGATGCCGCCAGCCGATAAACCGCAGCAAACAGTCACTCTTTGTTGGTGCATTGGGGTTTTGACAGTCAATCATTCGCCCAAATGCGGCAATTCTGCTTATTGACGAATCCACTGAGGTGAAAATGTGTTTTATCACTGAAAATGATTTTCTTCGAAAATTTATCATCCAACGTTGCATTTCTTGCCACCATTCTGACCACTGCTCGATTGTATATCTTTCCATGGTTTAAATTGAGCTAGTCTGAAAGTGAGAAATTTCAAAATAAATGCAGAAAAAACTTGACGCATAGGCGTGGTTCACATTCATCATTGGCCCTTAAAATTTAACCAACCTATACAAACCAACACTAAAATGCCATGTTTTTTTTTGTGTATTGTACTTGTTGTAGAGACGACGATACCTATAAAGATAAATTTACCCTGGATTTAGGTGTTGCTTATTTCCCAAAGTGTAGCTTATACATTTTGTTAGTGTGTGCTGTATAATTATCAAATAACATTTGGCAAATACTACGATGCAAACCATTTGCGCAAGATTGTGAACTGGGCTAATGTTTATTTTAACAAACATACAATTGAATGCATATAAAAAAATTTAACGCCTGCTTTAGACATTAATTTTTAATAAGAATTTATATTTTGAGTTTAGTTTGATAATATCTTATTTGCCCAAAAGAAAAATTAGATTCAGCCTTGAATTTTATGACAACATATATGTAAGTGACAAAGTGGCTTTTTACTGCCACCTAATTTTAATAAAAATTTGGGTATCTTTGGGTATCTTTTATTATGCGTTCCTGGATTAATTTATTATGTTTAATAACTGTCGATTTTATAATATTTTCTCCTCCTGGATGCATAGCCAGATGGTAGAGAACTAATATGCTTTATGAGCGACACAGACTATTTCCAGTTCTAAGACCGTGTATGAAGAGGAATATTACTTTAATATGTCATCGTAATTAGAGGGGGTTAATTGCCACATTTGGAAATAGTCAATATGTTTTTTTTTTGCCAAAAAATTAAACTCAAAAAGCTTTATTATATGAAAAAAAATAAAAGATAAAACTTTTAAAATAACTTTTATACATACGATATATAGAGAGCCATATGGAGATATGTCAAAAACGTGGCTATAAATCTCTACACACATATGGGTACCGTGTCAATTCAACACACATAGTTGAGTAAAAATTTTACCTACAACGAGATATCGTTGCACTTTTCAAATCTATATATGTAAATAAAATCAAATGTCGTTCTTAAGTGATGTGATTACCAAATCACATCACTTAAGAACGGTTGCACCGATTCGACCAAATTTTTTTTTAATCTTCATCATAACCCGTATTAAAAACTTGGAAAAGCATTAAATTGTGAATAAATTTGAAGTTAAAAAATTTTAAAATATTTACATATTTTAAAAGTGCAACGACATCGCGTAATAGAGTATAAATATGAGTAACACCGTACCCTTAAGTGTGAAGACGTTTATAGCCACGTTTTTGACATTTCGAGAGTTGGCCATCTATGATTGGCAATCTATGATTATTTCTCTTACTTAGGAGGAGTCACCATACTTCTTCTTTTGGTACTTTTTGAAATTTTGCATTTACCACAATTCAACCACAAGTCTTGTATATCCTGGAAGCTATCATTTCATAGATTACACTATTCTGCAGAGAAATCCTCCTTTAAAAAATGGGATGAATAGAAAGAATTTAATTAATGTGTCAAAATACAGTTCATTTTTGGACGCTGCACATTGGAAAAATGGTAATGGAAATTCACTTGTTATTTCTAAACGGTGTAATTGAACTTCAGTTTTGAATGTAGATCTTTTTGTCACATTTGCTCAAAATACTGCATCCCGTGTATACAATTTGTCGTATACCTAGCGATTAGAGTGCCTCGTTAGGTTTAATTGAACTTAAGTTTTGAATTTAGATGTTTTTGTCACATTGGCTCAAAATACTGCATCCCGAGTATACGGCAAATTTAAACCTAACGATTAGGGTGTCTGGTTGGGTTAGTAGGTGGTATGCTTGTCTATCAGTCCGGGGTTGTGGGTTTGAAAGACTCTGAAACTTTTCACTACAAGTTGGCAAAAAGACCAAGAAGGTCTAAGCACTTAAAAACTTAAACCACATCACCCGTTCCAGTAGTGGAACCAAAACCTTATAATTCGATTATTTTTACTTTTATTTTTGTCTAAAATAAATTTGAGTAAAAAAAAATATAAATTGTTTTAATTTTTTGGCATACATTTTATTTAACTTAATTAAATAATATTTGTTTTGTTTTTTATATTTGACCCAATATATTTTTTTAATTATTAAAAAACCAAAAAAAAATTTATTCTATCTTTTGGTTTATGTTGTTTGTTTGTCTGGCTGATTTTTAATCATTAAAAGAATTTTATCTATTTAAAGATCGACGAAAATTGAAGTATATTCTATTGCCCACCAGTGCTTTTTATTATGACTGAAATAAAATAAGTGATTATAGTGTATGCTGTACACAACGATCTCCTATAAGGTGACTCAAAATACTTGCTGCGAGTATTTGTTCTTGTGAGAGTTCAGATATTCATACTCATACCTGTTAGTGTTGTGTTGTCGTTTAGTCTCCGTACAACTACAATTGTAATTGTATTAACAATAAATGAATTTTATTTACAATAATTAAATTAATAATTAAATTAATTATGAAGTTTTTGAATTTTTTTAACTTTTTTCCCACTATGCAATTACTTTGCAAATGCAAGGGATGTGATGATACGGTTTGGGTGTGATTTTTTGTTTCTTAATTTTTGTAGGTTTTATTTCATTGAGCGTTATTTCATGGTATTTTTTTGGGTAATTTGGCAGTACCTGGTTTTTAGGGTTACGTACTCTTAGGGTAAAAAAATAACCCTATTGTTTTCGCTACAATGTCTGTCCGTCTGTTAGTCTGTATCTCTGAAACCGTGATAACTAGACTCTTGAAATTTTCACAGAAAGTGTATAACTATATAGAGGCCACTATAGCAACAAATACTAAAACTTATAGTTCCTTGTATATATATGTATGTATGTCCCGAGTTACATTAAGCAACTTTTGTCGATACTATTCCTCATTATTAGACGAGAGGGAAGAGAGGAATTGAAAAGGGTAAACATATGCATGTAGTCTTGAAATTCGTTTTGTACTCTCATTCGTAGTTTTAATTATGAAGTTTAAAATGTATACAAATGTACATCCATACAAATTGTTGTAATAAAAGTTGCTCGATATAAACACAAATGCAATATTTAAGAAGAAACGATAAAGATTGCAGCGACAAAAGTTGCATATTGTAATTAGGGACTATGTGGTGTTCCCAAAGAGACGTGTTATTCACGTATATTTGTTTATTTCATGATCTATGGGAGCCATAAACATAAAATTTGCACATAGTAATTAAAGCTCTGTTCACTATGTTAACAAAAAAATAAACTTAAGAAATAAAGGGTGTTCCGATAGTGACGTGATTTGCATGTATATTGCCTATGTTAAAAGGTAGACTCTTGAAATTTTCACAGAACTTGTATTACTATGGCCGCTATACATATACTAAAACTTATAGGGTGTTTCGAAAGTAACGTGTTATATGCTTTTATGTGTTTATTTATTAAGCTGCGGGAGGAAACCACTTAAAATTTGCATACATTAAGTAGATCTATGTTCGCTATACAAAGAAGTATAAAAAGTTACATTCAAAAATTAAGGGGTGTTCCGATAGTGACGTGAATGTATAAGTTTTAAACCATAATAGGAAGCCTCTTCGAAATTTTGAAGAAACTGTATTACTATGGCCACTATAAGAAATAATAAAAATTAAAGGGTGTTCCGACAGTAATTTGCTTTTCTTGACCTAATTTTTGAACCATGACATATAGACTCTTGAAATTTTTACAGATGTTGTATTACTAAGGCTTCTATAACAAACAGAAAAAATTAAAGGGTTTTCAGATAGTGACGTGATTTGCATTTATATGACAAAATTTTTGATAACAAATTAAGGTGTATTCCGACAGTGTCGTAATTTGCACGTATATGGTATTCTTCCTTGAACCGCAATAGGTAAACTCTTTAAATTTGCACAGATACTATGACAATTAATAAAAAATTAAAATAAATGTTGTTCCGACAGTGACATATTTTTCACGTATATTGTCTTATTTTTTAACCGCAGTAGGTAGGCTCCTGATATACTCATAGAGAGATATTGATGGAATCGAAGGAAGGCCTTGCCCGCCATTTTCCAAAACAAAATGCTACTTGTGAGCAACAAGCGCATAGAGGTATTGTTTGCACCCAGTGTTAAGACCATAGTCAGGTTAAGGTGACAAACTAGACACTGAGATAAATCTGTATTATATTAAAGGCCATGATTCACTATCATACTCAGTCTTATGATCTGTCAAAAAAAGCATGTGTTCTAAAAAAAGTATGATACTGTGAATTAGAAATGACCGACTTTTCGACAGGTCTGTACGATTTGATAATCTTTTGAAAAGAATCATAAGATATTTTTGCACAAGCGATCAGAGTTGCAAAAAAATTTTTTTGTACAATAGTGTGGCACCTACAACTCCATTTTGAAACGACTTTATTGAGTAGCACAGAATTTCTTATGATTGAATTGCACGATCGTGTGGATATTGAAGCCTGGCCTTAAGCAATAAGTTTGCATGGATTTGTACTTTATTTCATTAAATTTTATATACGAGTAGAATGTATTATTTCTTTATAATGCTTGGCTTTCCTAAAAAATATGCAAAATTTACAGTGAGAAGTATATATTTATGCCTTAAAATGTTTCTTATGTTTAAAAGTCCATAATTATAGATAAGAGTATATCGTTGGTCTCTAAGAGAAAGGCCCTAACTTGTAAGTTTACAGAAGAAGGTAAAAACATAATAGCAATTGTATTATTCACAGTGTAATTTGTAATGTACAATATATTGTAAAAGTGTTATTTCTTACACTATTGCCATCAATTTTTGTGACGAGCTGTATTTGTGTAAAATGTTTTGGAATCATTTAGAAATTCAATTTCGTAAAAAATTGAAGTTGGGGCCTTTCTACTTAGCTCTGTGTGTTTAAAATAAAATAAAGTTCTTTATATCCAACATAATATTAATCCTATTTTATATATTAATCTCTTCCCGTTGTTCTCTTTCTCTTCTTGTTTTCTTTTATAACTTATTCCTGCACATATTATTTTCCTTTTTTGTTGTTTTTTTCTTCTAATATTTAAAATAAATTACCGCACTTTCTTGTTGAAACATCCGTTTATAAAAATGTATACCTTAAAACGATTATTATAACAACGTAGTATATATTGCAGACCCCGATCTTATTTTACCACGTGGTGAATTGGAATTTACAACACTGGATCCTACGCTCAAATAATACGAAACAGACACTGTTGGGACTTAAATATGTTTCATGAATATTAACCAAACCAAATACCATGATAAAAAAAATACTCCTAACATGCAACAAACGCAAGTTTGTAAATTGAGAAATCGTTGTTGTATGATTTTCTAATTTCATATTTTTTTTGCTGTAGTATTAAAAAATTGTATTTTATTTTGTACGTAAAACATAATTAATATTGTATAAATTAAAAGAGAAAAACTAATTAAAATAAATATTTATAATTAATTAGACTAAAAGTTAATTGAACAATTGAAATAATAATAAATTTAATTATAACAAAAAAAAAAACATTTTGTATTTTGTAATTAGGTATGAATGTGTCTGTGTGAGTAGTTTATAAACAACCTATGAAAAAATCGAGGAAAACATTTGATGATATTAGTACAACGCTTATATGGCTATACTATTTTCTGTTAATTGGTTGAAATTAAATGTATGTACATATGTATGCTTTTAGGCATAGTTGGTAAGATAAACAAATTTTCCATAAAAGTGAATAAATCCTGCATGCATCAACAAGCATTAGAAATCTAAAGTCCTCTACTGTCTGGTATAAAACGCTAAATAATAAAAAAAAAACTTATAAGAATGATTACATTGGATGTCTTTCAAATGTTGATTGATATATATATTAGAGCACCTATCATAGTAGATCTCGGGAATTCATTAAGGGTCTCTCAGTAGGGACAGTTAATCTCTGCCATATGATTGAAGCTACATCATTCAATTTTGATGTGAATTTAATAAGTCTGTTTTGCTGCTTCACCATGAATGGATATAGCGCTCAATAGCACCTGCAAAGAATGTAATGCAAGACAAACCTAAATTTCATACTTCAAAAAAGTAAATGGTCAAACTTGGGACAACATACATTAGCTACAAGATAATCATGAAAAAGTCACTGTTTGAGGTAGAATTTTAGGTTGGCGGTGTCATCGGTCCGTATTTTTTGCGAACGACGTTGGCCAGGCAATCACGGACAACGACGAGCACTATAGGTCTATGACAATCCACTTCTTTTGGCCTGTATTGGATGATATGGATACCAAGGACATGTGGCTGCAACAGCACTGAGCTTAATGTCATATAGCTAATTTCACATTAGACATTGTTCAGGAGATTTTTTTTTTTTGTTAGTGTACGGTCATCTCACGTGAAAGTGTTCTGAACCGTGCGATTTAACCTTGTGTGCTACTCAATGAAACAAATACGGATATTTGGACATTATTACATTTCGTATACACGCAAAGAAAAAGCATGGTTGAGGTAACCATTATCTAAGAGTAGCCATATTATTATTACATAATAATAATAATGTTGTTATGTTAGAACCATTTTATTGCATAACTTAAAAAACATTGTAAAATAGAAAATTTCTTTATGAAATGAATTAAATACATATAGTATATGTATTATAGTTGTATGTATTTATAAAAACATACCTTATTTGTTTATGTAAACATACCATAAAATCAAACATACATTTATTTATTAATTTATTTTTTAAACATTCGATATCAGAATAACTCAATTCATAATTTCCTTTTGAAAGATAAACCCGTAAAGTAAAATTTTAATAATTAAAAAAAATAAACACAATACTTCAAAGAAATCAAACATTATTTGTTTGTTTTTACTCATACTGAGGTTACATACGAGTAAACTTTTTGTAATTTGTTCGCTAATAATAATATTCTGGTTATAAATACAATATTAATTTTTAATACTAATAAAACTTTGGTTATGGTTTGAATATTATATAATTCAAACCAACCATGTTGAGTTTCCTGAGTGTAGTGACCATTTAATGATCAAGTAATAACAAAAAATTATATCTCGTCACCATAGTAATGATTAACACAGCCTTAAGTTGTTCACCGTAACCATATATTGTTTCAAAGAACATAGGATGGTTTTTATTACCATACCATAACCATGCTTTTACTTTGCGTATAGAAGCCTAGAAAGAGGCTGAAGGTACTTTGGTTATTATTGGCCAGAAAATATGGAAACAAATACCTCTCAAAATAGTTAAAACGAACCATGTTGCATTTTTTTTTGGCGTAGTAACCATTTTATGCTGCAATTTTTGCAAAAACTTGTTTGTCGTCACCACAGTAAGGATTAAAACAACTATAATTTTTTCATCACTACCATATATTAATAGAGAAAACATAAGATGGTTCTTGTGATCATACCATAACCATGTTTTTTCTCTGCGTGTATGATAGCGTCGATAGACCTTTCAAAATAATAAAAAAAATTGGAAAATATCTCACACACACAACAACACATAAAGCAAAATTTTTGAATTTATATAAAAGTTAGGAAGCACCTAATAAAAGATCCTAGTTTGCTTTACCAAAGCGACAGAGAGGCATGACCATTAGGGATATACATTTTTAACCTTTTTATTAAATATTAAAATTGGCATATCACAGGCCGATAGAGCATAAAAAACTGTAAACTGAAATTTCAATAATATTAAAAGATGGTAAGATATTTTTCCGCAAACCAAAACGTATATTTACCCTTTTTTAACAAAAAAAAAAAAACAAAAAATAAAAAAATACCGTATAAAATTATGAATATTCAATATTGCATTAAGAAGGCCTCGAAATAATTTTAAATTATGTTAAATAATACTTTTGTTAGTTCAAGTTCGTACTTTAAGTGATCCAAAATGTGTTTCAAGAAAAGTTTCCAATCAGTTGAAAAAAATTCCACAATCTGGAAAAAATTAATTAATTAAAAAATAAAAAAATTTTTTGTATAATTTTTTATACATCTGTTTAGAAAAACCAATAGGTGCGTGAATTTTTTTGAGAAAAATTATAAAAGATTATGGTTTTTGTGGTTACTAGGACATGGTTGACCTCATGGAACTATGCCAAAAAATTGGTTATACCCCTAATGTACATATTTTATAAGCTTTAGTGGTTTTGTAGCCAAACATCTAAAAAAAGATCTTAAACTAATTTGTCTTTTACTATTTTCAACAAAAAATTTTAACTATTAAAATTCAAAGATAAAACATCAATTCTGAAGAGTTGCGGTTTTTTATAACATTTTTATTCTTACTGACATCTGGGGCCAAATGCTAAAAATTAAACTTGCTTTATAAAATATTTATTAACAAATTTTTTATGACAAGTTGTTGTTGTTTATAAAATTTCCATAGAAATTTTTTTAAATTTTATATAAATTAAAACCCCAAAACTTAGTGCGCAAGAGATCAATTTTTTGATGAGCTGTGTAGTATGTCAATCTGTTTAATTAGAAAGATTTCCAAAATTCATGTCTTAAATCTCTGGAAAATTAATTTTAAAATTATATCTCAAGTTAAACCGAAGTTGTACATAAATATTTTTTATCTCACTTATATCATGCAGCATACATTTTGATACCTAACAGCATTTTGCTAACTTATTTTTTGATGTGAGAGCACATCATGCTTAAAAATTTTAAATCACTACAAACTATAAAGTAAAAAAGACACATTACATATCAATGAAAATAGAATTGTGTCTTCTTGATAATTCCGTGATCTTTTAAATAAGAGATACTTTCGGCAAAATAAAAAAACGTTTCGATTTAGTCATGCGGCTTTATAGATTTTATTCCCTTCAAAATATAAGGTCTATCAAGGCCCTCAAATGGGTCATTGTTTCACTAATGACATCTTTTTTTAACTCAGCTCTAGCTAAATTTATGGTTTTTTTTTCATAGTGACTACACACTGTACACCTGAACATTGTCAGGATTGTGGCACCCACAGAATTTTCATATCAAAATATTATGCAAAATGTTTCAGCTCCGGACAACTCTCATACTTTAAATCCTTGGATTTTATCGACTAATAGGTCTCCTGGCCTCCTTTATCTCTTTTAGACCTCTTTTAGATCTGAACTTTTCTCGCCATTTGTGCTGGTGTGACTACAACGAAACTCGCTAAACCATTTAGTCTTTGATATTGATGGTGCAAAATTTTCATCATAGCATTTCCTTGGTTTCAATAAAAACATAAAATTACAAAGGTTCCTTAACACATTACATGGATGAGATTTTTTTAATAAGCGCTTTATATCTTTAAATTTCAATAAAACAAAGTGCTTTTGTATGGCATTCTAACGGGGTTAAATCGATCCACGATCTCGGTGGAATAAATTCACCTCCACATGAGATGACAGTGCACTTAAATCACTCATGCAGAATGTAGAATTTGGCATGAGCTGCGTGAACGTAGCGACGTTCTGTTGAAACCTCATGCCCTTGATGACCATAACATCTAGTTTAGGCCAAAAAATGAAAGTTCATGAGTATCGACCCAAAAATGATAGAAGAAAAGATTACGCCATGCGCATGTTTTCCCCTTAGATGACGTTGTTTGGCCAATTTAAGGTTGCTAAGACTGTAATGAACAAATTGCTTCAAATAAATACGTTCAAATAAATCTAAGTAAAACGCAAGAATTGGCAAACCTGCAAATAAATTCTCATAATTTATTTTAATAAGTCTCATAATTCATGGTTATACTCCCAGCCAGAATTGTTCTTTCCTTCCAATTGGCAGTTTCGTGATGTCATTAGGTCGACATGCTGAACAAATTTCAATTTTATTTTCGGGATAGCGTAACCTTGTCTACTATCATTATTGTTATCGAACTATAGTGCTCGCCGCTGTCGTTCTAATATAAATGGATGATGCCGCTAACACAAAATCCTCACAGAAGAGTGACTTTTCTGGACCGCTCTTAGATCGTATGTGTATTGCTTCGTTTTAAATTCGAGAATTTGGATTTTATTTCTCAAGATGATTTATCAAAAAAAATTATTAAACTCAGCAAATGACAAAATTTAAAAACAATTTTATAATTTGCATCTTCTTAACTACTACATATATCCGGTCATGATTATTTGGCAACAAGGACTAAGGGCCCCCGCAGAGAGCAGACTTTTTATCGGCTGATAGTTGTTTGGTCGGTTTCTTGATCACACTACAGTGATTCAGTATCGGCCGATAGAAAAGTTTGATGGGCTTCCTGATTCCATTCAAAAATATATCTCCGGCGAACCGACTAAACTATCGGCTGATAATAAAGTCGACAGTCTGCGGCGGAAACCTGTTTTTTTTTGTTGCTATTCTTAAAACGATGTCTTTCTGTAGATGTGTAATAAATGCAAACAACCCTTGTAATCTTTATTTTGTAACGAATTACTAAACCTGTTATAACATTGAAAACTTAGAGTTTTAACAATATTTTTTTCTATATTTTATTTAAGTCAATAAACAACAATATTGCATATAAACCAAAAAAAAAAAAGAATTTTATGTCAACTTATTTTTTTTTTTTTTATTTCAATCCAAATTAAAACCCTCAATAAAAACTACACAATATAATCACACATTGACAAGACTTGACAAGAAATGTTCTTGGTATTTATTATATGAAATATCAGCAAATTTTTTCTACTACAATAGAAATAAAATCTTAAATAAACAGACAATTGTAAATAAAAGAAAAAAGGATATAAAAATTTTAACAATATAATTAAAAAAATAAAATAAAAAATAGACAATTCATTGGATTTTTTCTTATATTCATTGATAAATGTTTGCTAAATTAAATATGGAAATAAATATAAAAAAAAGAATAAAATTAAAAAATATACTCTATATAAATACAAAAAACTGTGTACAAAAAACTAGTTTTTATTTTGTAAATATCGAGTTTATATATTGAACGTAAACAAAACCAAAAAATATATTTATAAAAATTAAAATAAATAAAAACACAGAATTTTAGTCTAAAATGTATCTGTATTTTTGTGTTGAAACTCTACTCTATTTTATAGGTTTATTTTTAAGTCAATAATAATACAAAAAGATGAAAATTAAGAAATAAAAATTTAATTTCTTTATGAACTAAAAAAAAAAACAAATAAAGAAAAAAACATAAAGCAGCCAGTAAGTCGACGAAATATATAAATAATTTAAACATCAAAAAATAGTTCTAATTTCAATAAATATTAAAGTATTGAATAATAATAATAAATTTTACTATTAAGTGTTTCTTGTTAAAAAGATAAAGAAAAACTTCAAACAGAATTTAGTTTAATTGTACAATATTAATTTAAAAACATGAGAATGGAAATAAATATCATATAAAAAAGATACTTAAAGCCATAAATAATAAAGAAATTTCTCGACTTTCCTTTTTATTTAAAGAAATAAAAAAAACCAAAATCAAAAACACAATTTAGTTTTAAGTATATTATCAATAAAAGAAAATGTTTAACAACATAATTGACTGTCTAAAGAATAAATGTAAAGCAGAGAAAAAAAAAATTAAAAATTTGTTTCTAAACTGTGTGGCAAAGTGATAAGTTAAATTACTTTTTGTTCTGTTAAGGCATTAAAAAGAGAAATCTATACATATAATAAAATAGTAACTCATATTCATCTGTCTCTCTGTCTGTCTGCATTTCTTTTGTGTTCGCATCACGTAAAAACTACTGGATGGATTTAAACAAAATATTTTGAGGAGGTACCTTAGTATCCTGATACCAATATAGGATGCTTTTCTTCTGCATATATATCTTATTTTCAAGAGAAAAATGAGAAAAAGCTGTAAAAAACGCAATTTCCGGCTTAAAGGTTGAGAAAATTTGGTTTAAAACTGGGATATTTTCAACACGGATACATCTTCAACACCCCTTTTTTATTTATTTTTATTTTACTCTTACACAACAGATGGCGCCACTTGAATACAATTTGTAGTTTTACCTTGTGGAATTATATTGTTATTAAAATATTTTAAACTCCTCTTACAGAGCTTTGCAATAATTTTAAGAATTTTATAATTTTTTATTAATTTTTAAATTTTATGCAAGGATGGGTACGTTTATATAAAGAAATACATAAACCATAACTGAAGCACTATAAAAGTAAGATTCTTACAATTGGTGTGGAATACTTTCAAAGCAAAAACGAGTAAAATGTTGTCAGGATGCCCATGACGTGGGGGGCATAGCTGGTAAACAATATAAACACGCAAAGAAAAAACATGGTTGAGGTAACCGTAATCTAAGAGCAATATATTGTGGTTAAATTATATGATTGAGGAAACCATACCCTTAGATCATTGTAATTATGATTAATTATAATATGATTGAAGTTAAACCATATTATTATTAAACAATATAATATGAGCATATTATGGTTAAATTAAAGGACTATAGAATGATTAAACGCTATCAAGTGTCATATGGAAAAATTAATTGATATAAATGTTTATTATTATTATTTTTATTTTTATCTAAGATTTCAGTGTTGCTAATTTATGAAATGAAATCGTCATGTAGATTTCATTGATACATAAATTAGCAAAAGATAATACTCAATTTATATTTAAATAATAATTAAATATGTCTATAATTTTTATAAGCCCTTCGTAAGGTCTAAAGTGGAAAAGTAATTCGCCCGTCCTAGCTTGTCCAATATGTCGTCAATACATGGAATAGGATATTTATTCTCTTTGGTAGCCATGTTCAACTTTCTATATTCAATAACGATTCTCCATTCCTTGTTTCCTAGCTGGTCCTCCTTCTTAGGTACGACCCAGATAGGTGCGTGATATGGTGAACTACTATGCTTAATTATACCTTGGTCTAACATTTCTGTCATTTGTCTTTTTACTTCCGTGGTATGTACATGCGGATGGCTGTATGTTTTTGTGTAAATTGGTCCTTATAGTCCAGTGTCTATTCTGCGTTTAATTTCAATAGTGAAAGTCAAGTCATCTCCTTTTTTATAAAAAAAAATCACTATTACTTTGGATCAAAATTTGTAATGCTTTTTTCTCTGCTGAATTTAAATGTTCTGTCCTTAAGTGATACTCTGCTCCCAAAGTTTCTATATTATGAAGCTCTGGTAAATTTTTCAGTGTTCGTCTGTCCACCTGTTATTCAGTTCTGATTCTCCCTCTTAATAAATTTTAAATTTTTTTTCCGTTAAGGAGTAATGTGTTAATACACACTGTGTAATTTTGTAAGTCATGGCAAAATAACCATATACGGACACCACTACGTCATAAAAGACCAAAAAAAAGACCTGTGTCTTCCAGTTTTGCCCAAAGTCCTCCAGGTTTTTTTTATGGGCCCTCAAAGATGTGGGGCCTCGATGTCATTTTTGCAAAAAATGATCATTTCCTCAAGCTCATATTTTGCAAACCGTTTGAAATTTTGATATACTCTCTGAGGCAAAGTTGTAGCTCTTGTCATAAAGAACAAAAATTGTGAACATATAAAATCAAAAAAACTTCATCTTCAAGGTCAAAATCGCAAAAAAATTAAAAAAATTAAATTTTTTTACCTTTTTTCCCCTGTTCAGGTCCATAGGTAGCAAACCGTTCAAAATTCAAGGAAACAATCAACTACGTTTAGGTAGCGCTTAGGTAGCTAAAAAATTTTCGGGAAATTTTTCACTTTTGCGGCTACATAAGCGCTACATAAACGGTGTTAAGAATCATTCCTAGGAAGTTCATATGTTCTAGAAAGTTGTTTACTGAGATCTTAGCTTCATTTTTGTAGTTGATTATTTCCTTGAATTTTGAACGGTTTGCTACCTATGGACCTGAACAGGGGAAAAAAGGTAAAAAAAATTTAATTTTTTAAAGTTTTTTGCGATTTTTGTTCTTTATGACAAGAGCTACAACTTTGCCTCAGAGAGTATATCAAAATTTCAAACGGTTTGCAAAATATGGACTTGAGGAAATGATCATTTTTTGGAAAAATGATATCGGGGCCCCACATCTTTGAGGGCCCATAAAAAACAACCTGGAGGACTTTGGGCAAAACTGGGAGACAGGGGTCTTTTTTCTTTGGTCTTTTATCACGTAGTGGTGTTCGTATATGGTTATTTTTTTCCATGTTGCACTGTGTTATCAAAGTTTATAACCGACTTATTTTCTTTTAAGGTATTGTGACCCAAAATGCCATTAAAAAATTTATGAAATTGAAAAAGTTTGAATGTTGTTTGCGATTTCAAAGGCAAACTTAAATGTTCCGTTGGTATAACTCCGTCATGTGTAACAGTGATAGTCCCTGCCGCTGTTTTAATCTTTGTCGGAATTTTAAGTTTTTTAATAAATTGAAGTGGGCAATTATTTTGTTTAAGTAAGTTTTCTGTTGATCCCGTATCGATCAAAAGTCTTAAATTTCTGGTTGGGTTTCTGAGTAAAATATAGGGTAACCCGAAGTTTGAGGTGATTAACTGAAAATGTTGTCTTTCTTTTTCGTTAGTATGTTCATAATCAGTATTGTTGTAATTTTCTTTAACATTAAATTCTTGACTTAAATTAGTGTTAGTATTATAATTCTTACTCCCTGTTGATAATGATTCTGTCTTCTAGTTTGATGGGATGTGTCAATATCTATTGGTTCTGACCTTAATTTGATGATTTTGTTGCCAGTTGTTTTGATAAGGTGTTGACTGTTGGTGTTGTTGGTTCCTTGGTTGGGGCTGTTGATTATTTGGTGAATAGTATATTTTTGGTCTCCAGTACTGTTGTTGTTAATTTTTGGTTGTTGACGATGAGTCCTCTGACTTTTGTTTTTATTTTTTGGTTTTCGTTCTTCGTTTAGGAATACAGATTGGATTAATTCGTAAAGTGCTTCGTTCATGGTTGTAGGTTGTAGGGCGCACAATATTGTTCTCATATAAACGGGTAGTCTCGTTATGAAAATTTTAATGGCAGTTTGTATATTTCTTTCCACGTCCTCAACTCTATTTTCTTGTCTGCATTTTTGATTGAGTAATGCTAGTTTATGTAGAATGTAGTTATAAAATTCGAGCGTATTGCCCCTGTACTGATTTTCTGGCAGGTCTTCGTACAACTGATCCGCTGTTTGGAAAGCTCCAAAATTGGTTTCCAACATGACCTTTATATCTGACCAGTTATTTAAGTGCAGGTGGGTTTCCATTGCTCGACTTGCCTTTCCGGTCAATTTACATTTCACCATGTTAATGCACATGGGTTGTGCTTGTTCATTATATGACGCAAGGGTGGACCCCCGGGGGTTCTAATTGTCACTGCAGGAATATGGCAAATGCTTTGACGCGGTCCACTCGGGGAAAATAGGGGCACCAGACGCTAGGGTTCCTAGAGCCTAAATCTGGAAGAAAAGGTCTGTGAGTAAAAATCACGGGTTCTCTTCGAGGCTCGACCAGTGCCCAAAAGACTGGTACCGCGGGAATCGGTGGCCCCACAGAGAGCCTATCCTCTCTGTGACCGGTTATTGGTGAGGTCCCCTTCGGGGGTACACGTGGTGGTTGTGGTTTAATATCGATTAAGAAGGTAAGGTGCAAGGTCGATCAAGTGTGCTGTTGCACTCTCAACAGACGGGGTTTGGGTAGTCTCCAAACCCTTAAGCAAGAGGTTATAATGTGAATCTAGGCTTGCCTTGGAAAGGCTTGCCATATTATATAAATTGCTGCTCATTGTGACTGTATCACACACAAATTGCGATTGGTGGCAGTCGTAAAGTGTTGTTATACTACACAATGGGGGCGCTAGTCTACGCCTAAGTTTCACTCGGTGGTAAGACCACCGCACTGTGGTCAATATTTTGAGATAGCGGCCAAAACTCCTTTTGGTTTTTGTTCTCCGATTTTAAAGTTATTCGACTCATATGAAAGTAGACAGTAGTAAACCTCGGGAACCAAAAAAATAGAACTCTATTTCAACTGTTTCACTGAGAACAGGGTGGTCCAAAATGGGCTTTTTTCAGAATTTAGTAAATTTATGATATTTTTAGTTAATTTTTAAAGTTTAAATGATCATAACTTTTTTGTTTTTCAAGATTTTTGGACGAAATAAATTTTGTGTTGTAACTTAACTTATTTCCTATTACTGGTAAAAAAAATTGAAGCTCTACTGTTTTCAGAACAATTTAAATATTTTTTTTAAAAAAGGTCAAATTTCTCGGAAATTTCCTACTTCATAGAGCACAACTCCTGTGAGTCAAGCTGAGTCAAAACACAAATTTACTATTTTGTAGTCCTAACTCTCCCCTACATTCCTATATACACATGTCCATGCATCGGGACTGCACTTTTTGAGCTACAGCAATTTTTCTGACCCAAGGTAAGATATTCGGTACAAATGCACGTCATATTTTTTGAGAAGTTATTTGTATGTGAAAGTGGATATTATGCATATATTTTGATGCAATTTTGTACAAGAGTTCTTATTGACCCAAAAAATAATTCTGTTGAAATTAGGAGAAGTTGGCCCATATTTGGACCTAGTCCACATAGAAGGGTGTATCAAAATTTTGACAAAAATGACAATAGAACTCTCAAATTATGTGGTATCTGGCAATTCATTTGGAAAAGGTAAAAAATGATTTTATTGCCATCTAATATTACATAACTTAAATACCTGAAAATTGCAAATAAATTTAAAACCAATGGAAATAACTGGTAAAACCAAGTACCTGTTATATTATGTTTCAAAGAGGTAAAAAAGATCATGTCGAAACTTCGAGCAATAGTATATTAATCCATGCATTCATTTTTTTTCTTCATTATTGTTTAAACAATGGCTAAATTCAGTTATAGTGTTCTATCTGATATATATTTTGAACGGAAAGATGAAAACGACATTATTTTACATATAATGAATAATCCATTCTTCAAAATATGCGACAAACAAGAAATTAAAATTCATAACTTAAAAATAAATAACTTTTAAATACTTTAAGAAAACGGTACAATCAATGTTCCAGAAACAAGAAATTGTTTTACTCACGCAACCAAGAATGGCTAAGAAATAAACTTATTTTTAAAAAGCCATCAGTAACTACCACGGAAACTGGAAAAGGTGGTCGACCATCAAAGCCAATTGATAATTGTAGTGAAAGATCACGAAGACTCAAGCTTAAACATATCAATGAAGAAGTTTCTTGTAGCATCATAAAGGATTCATTTCTGCATCAAATTCAACCATCGAATACTAAAAAGAGTAAAATTGCTATCATTGACGCACAAAAAGTATTTTAGAAAGTATGCCGACACCAACTGAAGAAAATAAATTTACTCCAGAAGAAGCATTTGCACTATTTTTGGATTTGAATATGACTAAAAACCAATATACAGAATTGCGAAAGCGAACCAATGAAAAAAATTGTGGAATTTTTCCATCATATCGAGATATAGTTTCTGCCAAAAAAGATTGCTTACCTTCACCAACTGCTATAAGTGTAACTTCAAGTTCAGCAGAAATAAAATTGCAGGATCTTCTTGAACACACTGCAAAACGATTATTAAAGACATTTGATGCTAACTATTTAAAGAAGTTTAAAAATTGCAGCATGACTTTAATTTCTAAATGGGGATGTGATGGGTTCTCTGGCCAGAAACAATACAAACAATGTATTGCGGAAAATTCATCAGATGCCAATTTATTCATGATTTCTTTCGTTCCATTACGTTTAACAAAAACTTATATTGGTTCAGAGCCGTCAACTAGTAGAGCTGCAGAGATAGATGTATGGAAGAATAAAATTCCCTCGTCAACAAAATTTTGTAGACCAATAAAGCTTGCTTACAAAAAAGAAACTAAAGATGTCATATCTGAAGAAGTTGGCAAAATAACAGATGAAATTAAAGAACTTCAACCAGTGATATTTGAATTTAATGACCAATGCATCGAAGTTAACTTTAAAATGTCACTTACAATGATCGATGGAAAAGTTGCACAAGCTTTAACCGAAACAAAGTCTTCGTCAAGCTGCACCATATGCCAAAAAACATCAAGTCAATTGAGCAAACCACCAACACAAGACGATAGTTTTAATGAAGCATATGAATTTGGAATGTCACTCTTCATGCTAGAATTCGTTTTATGGAGCATATTCTTAAATTGGGATACGATTTGGAATTTGGCCCGTTAGGCGAAACAGTGAGAAACAACAAAGAAAATTTGGAAAAAAGAAAGCAAAAAAAAAGATATTCAAGAAAAATACCGTGAGATAGGCCTTATAATTGACCAGCCAAAGCAAGGAGAAGGAAATTCTAATGATGGAAACACAGCAAGGAGATTTTTTTCCGATCCAGAAACTGCAGCTTCTATAACTGGAGTAGATTATGATTTAATACGACGATTCCAAATCATATTAGAAGTTATAGCATGTAGCAAAAAGATAGATGCAAAAAAATTTGGTCAGTATGCTAATGAGACAGCAACCCTTTATAACCAAAAATATTCTTGGAGACATATGCCAACCACAGTTCACACTTCCAATTGGAGATCTCTCAGAAGAAGCGCAAGAAAAAAGGAACAAAGACTACAGATTCTTTCGCGAGCACAATACAAGAAAAATTTCCAGATATTGTACTAATGAAGATCTTATTAATATTTTGTTGTGCATATCAGACCCATATATGTCCAGTATTCGACAAAAATGGAAATCAACCTCATAAGAGTTAGATGAAGAAGCTAAACAACTACTGCAAAATGAAAATCACAGCTATTTGGAAGAAATTTTTACTAATATTGTTTAATTAATACTAGTTTAAAGATTATAATTTGTTTCTAATTTTAGTATAAATTTTACATTTAAATAAAATATATGTGCACTTTAAATCAATAGTAAAAGTTTACTTAAAATTTGATCGATGTTGTGTTCTGTATATAATATATCCAAATGGTATTGATATTGTTGGGAATTTCAGTGTTATTTTTCAGTTTAATCCTCACAAGAATTACCTTTCTTCCAAAAAAAAACCAACCTTTGGCCCCTGTGAATATTGAGACTAAATAAATGTCAGGGGCCAAATGTTGGCATTCTCTGACCAAAATTAAGTTTAGGAATAATAAATAAGTATTGGTTGTAAAATACGATTGAACAAAATAAGAAATTATAAAAAAATACCTATTTAAAATGTCAAAATATTCAACTTTTACATGGAAACTCAACAAAAAATTAAAATGCATTTTTAACTCCACATTACTTACGTTCCTATCAGTCGATTTTTACGTTTGAACATGCAAATTGAA
Source organism: Phasia obesa (assembly GCA_949628195.1). Classification (NCBI taxonomy): domain Eukaryota; kingdom Metazoa; phylum Arthropoda; class Insecta; order Diptera; family Tachinidae; genus Phasia; species Phasia obesa. The sequence goes on along the minus strand of OX451215.1, from coordinate 21,449,899 downwards.
GCTTAAAGTCCCTCCTATTGAACAAAAAAAATCGCGTAAAAAAATACCAATCCGGTCAAAAGTTATAGAGTTTTGACCGCTATCTCGCGAAATTGACCACTGTGCACCGTGAGGTTAGGCCGAGTAGGCAGGTACTCACGTTAATCTTGTTCCACAATGACGCAAGGGTGGGTATGATGTCGTCTACATTCATACAAAATGTAGATAAATCCTCCTTACGTCCATCGAGTGCTTGTATTTTCTCTATCTATCTTGAGCACTAGCTGCCGCTAGTCCTGCGAAAAATTGTTTACACATTTGTTTTAATATTTTTCTTATTATTTTTTTTTTACTTAAATCAGTCAAAAAGATGAATAAAGTTTAACATTATTTTTAAAGTTTCGTGTAAATTTAATCGTTAAAACCAACCATGTTGGGAGTAGTAACCATTAGGGTAACAATTAAAATAAGATTAAGTGCTCGAGTAAGAAAAATAGCAAATTTAGTTAAAAAAAACATAACGCGAATAAATTATATCGGTTAATCGAAAAATCGACTAAAATTTATTTATATTAAGATCTCCAATTGATTTTTTATTGATTTCTTACTTCTTAGACGTGTTTAGTAAACATACGAAGACCCCATTAATTTTTTCATAAAGCGAATTAGACTTTTTCCCAAACTTATTCAATTCAGTTTATGAACATCAACACATAGGAGTATTTCACATGAAAAATCAGACAAATAAAAGTCAATAATTCATTATAATTAGGCATTTATTAAAAAAAGGAACTTACAAAGCTAAGGCCCATTATTATAACTTGCCGTTAGCTAAATTTAGGATTTTGTTGGAGCGATAAAGAGTTTTTTGTTATTAAAAGTATGCTAAAAACCACTTTTTGCTATCACGTACTATAAGTACAAGTTATAGCAATAAGCATTATCCTCATTATTATAGCGAAAAACTACTTATGGCTCCAAAAAAATCCTAGCTTTAGCTAGGATAATAGGCCTAAGAGAGTTATTATTTATAACGACTTATTTAAAATATCTCTATTGCAATCCACTCTTGAAAATTTTCTTGCAAACTCTACGCGATATTTACGGAAATGTTTGTTTCGGGCTTCAGCTATCCGATAAGTACAATGTGACTTAATATTACTTAAGCACCTTGCATCAGAATCTTGTGAACTGTAGGTGACATGGGATGTCAACCATACAGTTCCACGTCAACCATACAGTTTTGAAGTTATGTGAGCAAAGACATCGAATTTCGGAGGATCAATATCATATTCGCTTGATATCACTTCAAGAATGATTTGGAACCTTTTTATTTAATTTATATTTATGTAATTTATATTTATTCCAGTAATCCGAGAGGAACTTTCAGGATTGTCAAAAAATTTTCTCGATTTATTTCCGCCGTTACTATTTTCCAAACTGACTTTGGATATGTCAACAAGAAGGCTTAATTTTTCTTTGAAGCTTTTTTGTATTCTCTGAAGTAACAGGGGACGGCATATCAGCTAGTCTTCCCTATATAGTTGAAGTTCTATAAAAAATATGGGGTACGTTAGGGGGACTTTTTATTTATGTTTATACTACTTTAGACACTAAATTTTAAGCCCACATAAAAATTTTGAGGCGACAAGGTGCGACACATAAACAAAACACTAATGTATTTCCAACTTCTTAAAAAAAAGAGTCAAAAAAGTGCCGCTGTTTATTGACTGCTATACAAGTAGAAAGTTAGGAAGAAACATAATAAAATATACTTCAGTATAAAGTAAAAATCTTTTATATCTATAAGGCTATGAAAACAATTCATATTATTTATGCTCAAAGTTGTTTGGTCGTATTGGAGAAAGAAATGAAAATATCAAATGAAAATAATTTTCTAATTAAAATAAACAAATCAATAAAACTTTGATTAATAAAATATATCATTAATCAATTTTTTATGGTTGTCTCTTCTCATTGAAATCTAATTTTTTAAATATGCACGATTAATTCGAGTTATTTAAATAACTTAAATACCTTAATCGATTAATCGACGAAAATTTAAATTAGAAAATCGAATAATTAATTAATCAAAACCCGATTAAATGGATGCTCTAGTAAGTAGAAAGTTTACACGAAACTCGTTTATCGTGACCAAAGTAAAGTTACAAGTAACTAAAATTTGTTCATCGCAACCATATATTGTTACAGAAAACATAATGTTGTTTCTTTGACCATACCGTAACCATGATTTTTCTTTGTGTGAAAAAGTGTTACCCTCGAAGTTTTTTGCCAGCCATTAAAATTAGTTGCAAATAAAAATTAAAAGTATTTTTAATTTTTCCCTAAAGAAAAAAAAATGCTATAAAAATTAATGGTTATGCATCAAAAGTCAGTATTTACATAAAAAGCAATATCGAAAAATTTTTGTTCCAGCATTTCTTTTTTTAATTTTTGCGAATTTTACGCATCTCTTACAAAAAAAAATTAAAACAAAAGCAGTGAAAGACAATGCTATCTGGTTGAAAATAACACAAACCAGTGTTTTAGAAAAAAAAACAAGGGCTAGTAGCCGCACTCACGAACAAGTGAAAATAGCTTCACATCCAAGCACTACTGACTCAAAACTTTGCAATAAGCAAATCATAAAGAGAAAAACATACATATCGTATACCATATCATAAACAGTCACAACACAAAATTCACAAATGTTTAGAAAATTCCTAAAACTCTTTTCAAAAGCATAGTTGTAAGGGTGGTAATTAGGAGATATTGTTTCAATTGATCTTTAAACTACGAATGTTTATGATTTAGTGTGCGATATGCAACTAAAAAATGTTGACCACTTCAATAATCCTACATTAGTTTTTTATGTGGGTTATTGTCATGAGTTGTAAAAGTACTTCGAAAAAGTTACTATTATATATGTATAAATATATATTATGTATGTATATATATATATATATATATATATATATATATATATATATATATATATATATATATATATACATATATATATATATATATTCTCGAGGGACTTCTGAAATGCGCTTTTAGGCATGGCCATCATAAGCACATTCTTCGATTCTGACTTAATCTCATCAATTGTGGCAAAACGCTTTCCTTTCATTGGTCTCTTCAGTTTTGGGGATAGAAAAAAGTCGCAGGGAGTCAAATCTGGTGAATAAGGTGGCATGAAAAAGGTGTTGTTTTTGGCAAAAAAATCATGAACAAACATTGATGTATGAGGAATTCATGAATTTTTTTCACAGTTCCGATCGATCGATCCGTATTGCTTCGCGTAAACATTACATAACTTTCTTGTAGTATTCCGTATTAACCGTACGACCTCTTTGCAAGAACTCATGATGTACCAGTCCATTGTAATCAAAGAAAGCAGTGAGCAAAACGTTCACATTTGATCGAACTTGTCGTGATTTTTTCAGTCTCATCTAGCTCATCTGGCCGTTTCCATTGGGATAATTGGGTCTTGGTTTCGACGTCATAACCATATACACACGTTTCGTCACCCTTTTGAACAAACCTGGGTAATCGTTGAGGTCATTCAACAACTCCTGAGCGCTACTAATGCGTCGTTGCTTTTGCTTAATAATTAGCAATTTTACAACAAACTTCGCTTCCACATAAGCCGATTGATATGCCAACATCCTCTGCAACTTCCCTAATTGATTCGACGATTTTCCAAAACAATTTCATTTGTTGTCGTGGTTGCAACTCCAGGAAGCTTATTGTCATCAACATCTTCTCGGCGTTCTGTAAAGCGCTTGTACCATGTATAAACAGTTTTCTGAGACAAAGTGGACTTGCCGACTGCCACTTTAGCAGTATTTTTAATGCAAAATTTAATATAAATTATATGATCAAATTTTTTTTTAAAGTGTCAAAAATCGAAGAACACACACAAATGTGACTAACCTTTTCAGTTGTCAAAAAACTAACTACTAATCCAAATGTGTACTAATATAACAAACAAAAAAAAATCCATAATCGAATGTACACAACCCGCGGAAATTCAAAATTCACCTTTTCTTTTGAACAGACCCCATATTTAGGTAGCTATAGAAATATTACACAGTGCAACACGGAAAAAAATAACCATATACGGACACCACTACGTGATAAAAGACCAAAAAAAAAGACCCCTGTCTCCGAAATGAATTTAAATTCATTAAATTCATTTCGGCTACATAAGCGCTAGCTCAACGGTGTTAAGAATCATTCCTAGGAAGTTCATATGTTCTAGAAAGTTGTTTACTGAGATCTTAGGTTCATTTTTGTAGTTGATTGTTTCCTTGAATTTTGAACGGTTTGCTACCTATGGACCTGAACAGGGGAAAAAAGGTAAAAAAATGAATTTTTTAAAGCTTTTTCGATTTTGACCTTGAAGATGAAGTTTTTTTGATTTTATATGTTAACAATTTTTGTTCTTTATGACAAGAGCCACAACTTTGCCTCAGAGAGTATATCAAAATTTCAAACGGTTTGCAAAATATGAGCTTGAGTAAATGATAATTTTTTTGCAAAAATGACATCGAGGCCCCACATCTTTAAGGGCCCATAAAAAAATCCTGGAGGACTTTGGGCAAAACTGGGAGGCAGGTGTCTTATTTTTGGTCTTTTATGACGTAGTGGTGTCCGTATATGGTTATTTTGCCATGACTTAAAAAATTACACAGTGTGTTATCATATAGTATCTATACACGAGATATTTCTTTTACTTCTTGAGTAAAAGATGTAACCAAAAATTTTTAATAAAATAAATAAAAAAAGAAAAATCTGAAAATAAATTGGCAGGAGCTCAGTAAAAATATAAATTGACTATTTTCAGTAGGCTTTTCTAATTAAAAGTTAATTGTACTGTCTTTTTTTATTTAAACATTTAGTTATAGGTAAACATTTTAATTTTAGTAAGAATATTTCTACAAACTGAAATGCAAAATATGTTGTTTTAAAATTCATTAAAATCAAACTTTACTTAAAGTATTCTTAATGACAAATTTTGAATGAAAATTAAAATTTATACTTCCCTGATATTGTTTTGTATTTGCGTGGGTATGAACAAACTATTCGTGTGGCTACTACCTCATGTTTTGGCGATTACTATTGCCCATTACGACACGAAAAAATAGACTAATAAGTCTGAATAATTTTTGACCAAAGAATATTTTGAAAATCAGCGTAATACAGCACATTTTTTTTTTTATTTGCAGCAAATACAGAACAAAAAATAAAAAAATATATAAATTTGACTTATGTATAATTGAACTTGTCAAGAACTAGCTGAATGCCTTTTTTAATTCCTTATATGTTTCGGAAATAATACACATTCAGTAGCGTGTGTAAATGAATGTGAAAAATGTTATAATTTTTAAATATTTCCTATAAAATAAATTTTAATAATTTATAAAAAACTTTTTATAAATAATTTTATAATAATCCAAGACTATTAAAATAGTTTAATTGCAAAATCTAAAAAAAAATCTACGAAATTGTTTTTAACACAAACAAAAAAAAATATATATATAAAAAACAAAATTCCAACAAAAAATATACAAGGATTATGAATAAAAAACAATTTAAAATACATAAAACCAATCTCTTTTGAATAGTTATGAAATTAAACAAAGGGTAAGGATTTAAATATAAATAAATTTATTATCTGCAAATAAAATAACAAAATGTGATGTTTTTTAAATTTATAAAATTTTTTATTTCATTATATGAATTTTGTTTGAACTATTTTTGACTTAATAAATTAATTATTTAGGCTTAAGTTCTTAATTATAAAGAGATAAAGAAAAATTAGATACCAGCAAAGCAGAATGCATTTTCTAGACAGCTACGTCCGTCATCAGTACTCTTCGTATCGATCTACCCGGTAGTTTCAATTCTTATTAATTTTCTATTTAAACAAACTTATCAACGAAATAGAATATGAGAAATTTTTAATTTTACATTATATTTCATAGGATATAGATACCAGCAAATCATCTAATTTTGCTTTATCTCTTTATAATTAAGAACTTAAGCCTAAATAATTAATTTATTAATTTTTTATTTCAGTAAAAAAATCAGTTTTTTGTAAACATTTATAACAATGATAATGATAATGTTAATTTTACCCTGTTCTCCATCTAGGGAGCAAACGGTTTCGCTTAATGATTTCCAACGAACTCTATTTGGAGCAGTTTCTGTTGCCTCGTTCCAAATACAACCAGCTACTTCTAGTTGCTTCACGCCATGTATTCTTCAGCCGACCTCTGGGACGCATAGAGGGGTATTTTGCCAGTCTAGCCGGACATTAGGCCAAAAATTAATTTTGAAAAATGTAAAAAATCTAAGTATGCAGCCCGAAGGACAACAAATTTTAGTGAATTTTGAAGGAATTTGCTTTAGATTTGTCGTTTCGGGATACTATTAAAATCAGGAAAATTCAGTAAATCGCATACGTTTTTATTGACTTAATACGATTTTCAGAGGTTTGCACTACATTTTTGGTGGCTATATTAGCAGCTACTTTTATTAATTTTTAGAAAAATTTTATTTAAAATTTTTAGGCTAAAAAATTACTTTCGAAATTAAAAAAGAATGTTTTTGTATAAAAAAGAGTGAATAGGCTTTTGAGAATGTGGGCCATCGCGATCCTAAAAATGTCATAATTATCACTATAAAATTTACGATTTCTACTTTTATGCTGTAGAAAAAAAAACGTTGCGCATTTTTGCGCCATTTTTTGCGATTTTTTCCAAATTTCACCTTTTTAGGGCTCCTATAAAACTTATAGGGTGTTCTGAAAGTGACGTGTTTTTCTAGAGCTTTACGATGCAACCAAACCAAAACTATGTTCGCTTTATGAACAAGTATACAAAATTAACACTTTATATTAAAGAGTGTTCCGACATTGACGTGATTTACATGTACGAGGTATGATAAAAAAATAACCGTTATTTTCAATTTTCGTGAGGTACGTATGTTCGATTTTCGCATTTTTTTTTTTAATGTTGGTAAACAAGTCTGTAATTTATGTTGACAATATCAGCCATTTTGGATTGTCAGTTTGTTTTTGACAGATAAAAAGGTTAGTCGTGTTTTGGTATGCTCTTCGATTTTTTACTATTTCAAAACATGGATCAAAGAAACTGCATAAATTTTTGTGTAAAAAATTAAATTAAATGTGCAAGAACATTTGAAATGTTGACTATGGCGTTTGGCGAGTCTACTATGAGCAAAACACAAGTTCAATTGTGGTATAAATGGTTTAAGGAAGGCCGAGAAGATGTCAATGACGATGCCCGTCTTGGTCGCCACATCGCGCACGTCAACAACCGATGAAAACATTGCAGTCGTGAAGAAAATGATTTTGGATAATCGTCGAATCACTATTAAAGAGGTTGCTGGTGATGTTGGCATATCGTTCGGCTCATGCCAAGCAATTTTTACGGATCTTTTAGGCATGAAACGAGCGGCAGCGAAGATTATTCCAAAATTTCTAAATTTTGAGCAAAAACAACGTCGCATGGACATCGCTCAGGAGATGTTGAACATCGTCAACGGCGATCCAGATTTGCTCTAAAATAGTAAAAAATCGAAGAATATCGGTTATTTTTTGATCATACCTCGCATACGGCATAAGTTTTAAACCATAATAAACTCTTGAAATTTTTATAGATGGGGTATTATTATGACCCATATAAAAAACAATAAAAATTAAATGGTTTTCCGGCAGTGACGTTATTTGCATATTATTTCTAGAACCGTAATAGGTAAACTCTTAAAATTTTGTACAGAAGATGTATCGCCACGCCACGGTATGACAATTACTAAAAATTAAGGGGTGTTCCAACAGTGACATGTTTTTCATGTATAGTGACTTATTTTTTAACCGTAATAGGTAGAATCTTGATATATTTATAGAAAGGAAATTGCCATGGCTACTATAACAAATAATAAAATTAAAGGGTGTTCCGACAGTGACATGATTTTTACGTAAATAGCCTTATTTTATAAACCGTAATAGGTAGAATCTTGAAATGTTTACAGTAGATGTGTTACTTCGGCCGTTATAAAAATTACTAAAAATTTAAGGGTGTCCATTAGTGCCGAATATTACCTTATTTTTGGAACTCCAATAGGTAGGCTCCTGATACTTTTATAGAAAGTGTATTACCATGCCCGCTATAACAAAAATTACTAAAATTTAAAGGGTGTTTCAGTAATGATGGAATTTTCGCGAATATGACTTTAATTTTAAATTTAAAATTAATATGAGGAACCCATAAGACATACAAAAATTTACAACTTGAATTTTTAAGTTGTACTCAACATATTACGAAACCCTACGTGTGTGAGTCTAACTCGCACTTGACTGATCTATTTCTGTTTTTGCTCATCTTCCAAAGGTAGATACGAGAAAGAAACCTTTTTGTCGATCATAAAATGTTTTTGTTTTCTAAGTTGTTTTAAATAAATTAATTATTATTATTTTAAATAAAATTTATTATTACTAATATAAATAAGTTATTATCTTTACATATAATAAAACTGTGGTTTTCTGCCTGTCTGTCTTTTTGTATTCGCATACTAGATGTATTATAAAAAAATTTTTTTGGAGAGGTACCTCAGTAACGTGTTTCAAATATAAGATATTTCTTTCTCGTAAAAATATCTCATTACCAAGAAAGAGGGAGAATTAGTTGTGAAAGTACGCAATTTTACCGATTCAAATTTGGCAGCAACTTTTATTTTTGTCAGCGGGTAATTTAAAACACTATTTACAGTAGTCTGCAATAATTATGGAATTTGATACAAATTTTATTTTTATGGTATTAAGGCGTATGTAATCCATTTCGTTTAATAATTAGATTATTTTGGCAAATATTTTATGTGATGCGATTTTGTATTTTAGTATGTAAAAGAAATGTTGCTTTTTTTATTAAAATAAGGTTAAACTCCACATTTCAAAGACTTTAAATTTTTAAATTCTAAACTGAAATAATTCTGACGAATTGAAATGTGTTTTATTGATTTTAACTCTTAAACCTAATGATTCAAAACACTACCACATACGTGGACAAATTGTGTGGACACACACAAGCCCGTGCAACAGAGTACGTGAAATTTTAAAAACCGCATGGCATCCAAATATATCCAAAACAAATAATTTTATATAAACAAACGTGTACAAGGATGTGTGTTCTCACTACATGTCACTAAATCCAACAAGTAAATGACATTTACACTTGAGTATGAAAGCATTTCGCAAACATACGCCCATATATAATACATACACAACAACATTCACACACACACACACACACATGCAAAAACAACACAATCATGCAATAAATGTAGGCTTTGGTATACGTTGTCTGTTTGCGAGTTTGTTTAAAACTTATAATTGTGACACACATGTTGTGAGCTCTTATGCTGTACGTGTGCAAATAAAATTGGTGGTGGTGATGTTGGTGGTCTTGCTGTGGATGAAATGCAGTGCAACTTTTACCACTTAACACTCGACAGGTACTTAAACGTCAATTTTGCAGATACTCATATGCGTGCGAGTTTGTGTGTTTTGTTGATAACAGGACAAACATGTTAGCAACTACAAGCAACACAATCAGAAAGAAGCAAGCAACAATTAATACATTAATAATCTGTCCACTCCCTCAAAAGCACACATTTACACTCACGCCAAATCCTTCACACTTTCACTTGCTCACGCAAACTGTAAACATAACCATCAACAGATCGACACTTACGTTTGGCAAATCTACTTATTGATTTTGGATAAAAATGAGAGTGATAGAAGTGTTTTATGACTGGGCGAGCTTCTATTACAAAGTTGTTAATTATATGTCCATACCCTCAACAACATTAATGTCCAAAACATACAATTGTTTGTAGGTAAATTAATGTGTGTTTTTGTGTATAAAAGTTGTTTTATTTATATTTTTATTCTTTTGTTAACATTTTAATTAAATGCTTTCAGTTAAACATCGCCACAATTTCATGTAAAAATTGTGTCAAGGAAAACCAGAAAAGTTATTTGATAAATTATCTTCAATTTTGATTGCTCTTCAATGCAGACAAGCATCATTAAGAATTTATATTTATTTGTTAATTAGGGTTGGCCTCTAAAAACGTACTTGTGCAATTTCACAATTAAATGAAAATCTGTAGGTGTAATTGATTTATTTTTGAAAAGAAATAAATTCCATGTATAATTATATTTTATTTTTTATTTTATTATTATAAGCCTCTTAAAAGGTGGGGTTCGTGGTTCTAAGAACGACGATCCTTTTTCAGAACCGAAACAGGCACAAACTAACGCTGCACGTCATCTTGCAAATCCAGTCAATGTAGAACCCCCGGCCCAAGACGAAATAATACTCGGAATCGTTCAACTTAAAGCCAACAAAGCTCCAGGTATTGATAACTTACCTGCTGACCTTTTCAAACTAGATCCCAGAGCTACAGCATCTATCTTGCATCCATTATTTACGAAAATATGGATGACAGAAATTATTCCGAAAGCCTGGAAAGAGGCCTCATTATTAAAATCCCGAAAAAGGGAGATATTAGACAATGCGCGAACTGAGGAGGTATTTCACTTTCACCTGCCGTATCAAAAATTTTTAATAAAATTATATTAAACCGGATCCTTACCACCTTGGATGAGCAATTACGAAATGAACAAGCAGGATTCCGTCCCAATCGTTCCTGCGTTGACCAAATTAACAGCCTCCGACTAATAATAGAGCAATGTAATGAATACAACTCAACACTTTACCTTGTTTTCATCGATTTCGAAAAAGCCTTCGATGTCATTGATAGAAGCAAAATATGGCATGATCTTGCTGACAAAGGAATACCAGTAGTCCAAATAGTCGTTCTTATAAAGGAGCAATATAAAGACTCTAAAATGCGTGTTTCACATTGCGGAAGAATTAGCGATTCTTTTGAAACAATAAGGGGCGTCAAGCAAGGTTGCTTACTATCCTCTATACTTTTTGTCACTGTTCTTGACGACATAATGTCATCCGTGTCTGGTGCGAGTAGAGGGCAACAGTGGGGAATAAACGGTCAGCTTTTGGACCTCGCCTAGTACTGCTGGCTGCGAAGAAAGATGACATGCAAAGAAAAATAGATTTATTGACTTCAACGGCTGTAAAATATGGCCTACGAATCAACGCAGATAAGACAAAGTGCATGACTGTTAAATGCAGGCAAAATCCAATTTTTACTCTAAACAATGCACCAATACAACTCGTTGACAAATTTTGCTAATTGGGTAGCATAATAACTCCAGACGGTGATGCGTTAGAGGATGTAGATTCGCGTATACAAAAAGCCAGTTCAACTTTTTACAACCTTCGCAATATATGGAATTCAAACGCACTCTCCCCTAAGACAAAGATTCACGTTTACAACTCTTGCGTGAAAAGCGTTCTTTTGTACAGCTCCGAAACATGGTCGGTAAACGAAGCCATAAAACAAAGAGTACAAGCATTTACAAACCGATGCCTACGATATATTTTAAAAATATGGTGGCCTAGAGTTATCACCAAGGAACAACTCCTTCAAATCTCTGATGAGGGCAATATCAACTCGCAAATAAAAAGAATAAAATACAAATGGATCGGTCACACGGTTAGAAAGCCATACAACGAAATATGCCACGCAGCACTTGAGTGGAACCCCCAAGGCTCAAGGAAACGAGGAACACCGAAAACTACATGGAGGCGCACAATATTCAGAGAAACCGATAAATCATTCAACGAACTTCGCTTTATTGCAATGGACAGACAAGCTTGAAGATCATATGTAGACAGCTTATGTTCCTGATGGAATATGCTGAATAATAATAAATCTTAAAAGGTGATATTCATCAAATTTTCTTCATTCAAGAGGTTATATGTTTTTAATAAAATTAATTTTAAAAAATGAAATTAATTTTTATTTTTCACAAAAAGGAATTGAATTAACATTGACTTATTTGGGCCCATTATTATAACTTGCCTTTAGCTAAAGTTAGGATTTTGTTGGAGCAAATAACAAAACAACTTTTTATATGTATATCAAATAAAATATTAAGAGCGTAATTTATTATGTTTGTAAGCAATAAAAGTGTTACACAACGACAAATAAATATGGCTACATATACTTGTATATATAGTCATATCCATAGTCTTTTGACTATGGATCTAAAAATATAATAAAATTATATCAGGTCGTCCTGTACCTGACATTTTTTATATCCTTCACCACAGGTGGAAAGGGTATATATAAGTTTGTCATTCCATGTGCAGTTTCTACATATTCATTTTTGACCCCATAAAGTATATATTGTGGATCCTTGTACATAGAAAAGTTAATTAAGCGATGTCCGTCTGTCCGTGTTCGGGTAGTAATGTAATTTGCCAAGGCATCAGACGAGATGCAGAAGTTTCGAAAATTTTGGAATTGCACACCCACCTATATTTTTCATGATTATTTTTCTATTTTTTTGGTTTTAATGATTCTCTTTTGCTTTTTTTTTGTTAAATAAATATTAGACGGCGACAGATCTCGGGAGATCAATCACCCCCTACAGGGGCCAATTTTGTGTTAAATTTTTAGATTGGTAGGTGTTTCTGCTTTGATTTGTATTAAAGGCTTTTATATTATTACAGAGGTAGCCAATATACCCACAGGGTACCCACTGGTAACCAAGAGCAGCCAATAGTCCTATTTGGGGCGGTCAATAAAATAAAATTTTTTTAAGGATTTTTTTGCTTTAGTCTGACCATTCTAACGCATTATAGATTGCAGGAAGTACCTAATTTTTACAAAAAAAAAAAAAAATATTAAAACTTACAAAAAATTAAAAAAAATTTAAAAAAAATTTAAAATATTTTTAATAAATTTTAATAAATTTAAAAAAAGCCTAAAAAGTTTTCAAAAAAAGTTTTCAAAAATTTAAAAAACAATTTCACAAAAAATATTTGTACTAAAAGAATTTCTATAAAAAAGTTGAAAAAAAATTTAAAAAAAAAAGTTAAAAAAAAAATCGCAAAAAATTTCAAAAAAATTTCCAAGAAACATGAGAGCGTAACTCAATATCTAACAGTACTATGGTGAAGGGTGTATAAGATTCAGCATGGCCGAATATAGCGCTCTTACTTGTTTTAAATATTGTTGCCAATTTTTACATACAATGAAATTTTTCGAATTTTTGTTTATCTGTCTGCGCAAGCATCACGTAAAAATTACCGGATGATTAAATCGGTTCAAATATAGGATACTTTTTTCCGTAAAAATATCTCATTTTCAAGAGAATAAAAGATTTGCAAAGCTGAGTCTACAGTTACCGATTTAAATCAGTTTAAGACATTATGTACAGAACTCTACCGCAATAAAATTTTAAATATAACGAGTGATTTTTTAAGAGCTTGAGAACTTTTTTTTTAAAAAAACGCATAAAATTTGCAAAATCTCATCGGTTCTTTATTTAAAACGTTAGATTGGTCCATGAAATTTACTTTTTGAAGATAATTTCATTTAAATGTTGACCGCGGCTGCGTCTTAGGTGGTCCATTCGGAAAGTCCAATTTTGGGCAACTTTTTCGAGCATTTCGGCCGGAATAGCCCGAATTTCTTCGGAAATGTTGTCTTCCAAAGCTGGAATAGTTGCTGGCTTATTTCTGTAGACTTTAGACTTGACGTAGCCCCACAAAAAATAGTCTTAAGGCGTCAAATCGCATGATCTCGGTGGCCAACTTACCGGTCCATTTCTTGAGATGAATTGTTCTCCGAAGTTTTCCCTCAAAATGGCCATAGAATCGCGAGCTGTGTGGCATGTAGCGCCATCTTGTTGAAACCACATGTCAACCAAGTTCAGTTGTTCCATTTTTGGCAACAAAAAGTTTGTTAGCATCGAACGATAGCGATCGCCATTCACCGTAACGTTGCGTCCAACAGCATCTTTGAAAAAATACGGTCCAATGATTCCACCAGCGTACAAACCACACCAAACAGTGCATTTTTCGGGATGCATGGGCAGTTCTTGAACGGCTTCTGGTTGCTCTTCACTCCAAATGCGGCAATTTTGCTTATTTACGTAGCCATTCAACCAGAAATGAGCCTCATCGCTGAACAAAATTTGTCACATTTGAACATTTCGAACCGAACACTGATTTTGGTAATAAAATTCAATGATTTGCAAGCGTTGCTCGTTAGTAAGTCTATTCATGATGAAATGTCAAAGCATACTGAGCATCTTTCTCTTTGGCACCATGTCTGAAATCTCACGTGATCTGTCAAATACTAATGCATGAAAATCCTAACCTCAAAAAAATCACCCGTTATATGATAGGTTGGGTTGGAATAATTGTGCCGGGTCGAGGAAAGAATGGATACTATTTTTTACACAAATCTGCTTAACAGATATGTGATGCCTTACGCTGATTAAAAAATACCGCTTCAATGTGTGTTTCATCAAGACAATGACCCGAAACACACATCGTAGTGCGCAAAAGATTGGTTTGAAAAAAATGGGGTTGATGTTTTAAGTTGGCCTGCTCAGTTACCAGTCTTAAATCCATTGAGAACTTGTGGCGAATAGTCAAATTAGCTCTTAAGAGAAAACATGCAACAAATAAAGATCACTTGTGGGCGTTAGTAAAAGGAGCATGGAGTAATATTCCGATTGAGTCATGACAAAAACTTGTTGACCCTACGCCAAAACGGTGCTTATCCTTTATCAAAAATAAATTATATTCCACTTAGTACTAAGGTAAGAAAGATAATTAAAGTATGTTATTCTATTCATCTCTTGGAATTTTCTGTTTTTTAGATAATTGAAGTGGATGGCTCTATTATTTTTCACACCTAAAATCTTGAATTTCGACTGTTTTTACGTATATATTTCATTTTAAGTTTTTTTTTTTATCAAAACAGGTCCATAGCCTTTTAGTAGATCAGTTGTTCGGTCACACAAAAATAAAAACCTTAAAATTTTTTATGAAGATTTACTACACTTTTTTCTTTTTCGAAATATGTAGTATAAGGTGGCTCTATTTTATGGAACACCACTGTATATAACAAAAAGTGTACACTTTGATGTCACCACTAACTGCGGACTTTAGCCAAAATTTCAGGTTATGTTGGGGATGGTCTGTAGAAGGTTTGTGGGAACCTTGCACGTAATAGGCCCAGTGGTTCCGGAGATATGGCATTTACATTTTCCTATATATTCCCATTCAAATATCAACAAAATGCCCTCAATTTTCCATATTAAGATTTTTTGTTGTCACTTGAGACGTTACCAAACCATGTATCGTAATATCTTATGTGTATAATGACATTCGGTCTGTCTAATTGGAATGTTGAGTTGAATCTTTTCAGTCGTTGCTTCGATTGTCATTTTAACTATTTGTGCGCTGACCATTCGACTTTTCACTTGCTATACACTTGCATTGTAACATATGCATGTGTTACTTTTTCTTTGCGTTTCCTTAATCACCTAATCGATTGGTTGAACCCGATATGTGATGCTGTTGTTGAGATGTATGCAAATGCTTTGTTGCGAAACTATAATTGTTTCTCCTCTGTTGAGAGTGAACCTACAGGGTGGACAAAACCGAAAAAGGTCAATAATTTCGCAAGCACTTAGAAGGGATCTAAGGGTGGAACCAGGCAACGCCGAGTAAAATACACTAGTTTATTATATTCCTAAAGTAATATAACACAACATTTTCTTAAAGAAATATATAAAAAAAAAAAACATTGGCTACAAAATTATTTGTTGGTGTTTGATCAAAATTTTCTTAAAACAATAAAGAATTTCTTTTGTGGTCAAACTTAGCGCATTTATTTGTTCATTTGTGTTTGTTTGAAAAGACCACAAATAGCGGCGAGAAGATATATGGGAAAAATATGTTTATCCTGTGGTTGTACTTGAGCAAAAAACTTAAAGTTATTTTCCTTAAATTTGTACATACTTGTACATAGAAATATGTAAACTATACGCATATGCATATAATATGTAAACTGGGCATTGCCTATTCGGAACTAATGCAAGAAGAATGGGTCTCCACTACAACGATTTCTGTAGAAGTTGTCAGGAGGAAGAGGAGGAAACTGTCGAACACGTCCTTTGCCACTGCCCTGCGTTAGAATACCAACGCCTCCAGTACCTTGGACAAAGGTGCTTTGCAAGCCTCTCCTGTGTCTCCATATTGGAACCGAGCAGGATTAACTCCTTTCTGAGGAGCAGCGGATGATTTTCTAACCAACCTCCACTTGACGAGGTATAGAAAGTCTCGCTAACAACCTGGCTTGACCAACCTGCCCTCCGTTGGCTACCTCCCCACATTTCTGACTCTTCTCTTTCTACCTTTAAACTGTTTGTCTGTCTGTCTGCTTGTGACTTTATCCTATGTCTTCTTTAAACGCTTTTTCTCTTTTCTCTCTCTCTCTCTCTCTCTTTTCTATCTCTCCCTTTTTTCCTCTCCTCTATAGCAGGTTACACAAAGGCACCAATACCTGGACCCAAGTGAGCTGTATTGGAGCTGCCTGCTTAACCTAACCTAACCTATACGCAAAGAAAAACATGCTTGAGCTAACCATAATCTAAGAGCAACATATTATGATTAAATTATATGGTTTTGGTCAAACCAAATAATACGTTTTGAACATATTATGGTTAAACTAAACGACTATAGATTGATTAAAAACTAGGAAATGTCTCATGGGAATATTTTTTATAATAAATTGTTTTATTTATTACTTTTATAATATCAATGAAATGATTTCATTGATACGTAAATTAACAAAATATAACTTTATACTGTAAATAATAATTAAATATGTATATAATTTTACAACAAAACAATTGATTAGATATTTTATATTAAAAAAAAATCATTCTGCAAAAATATTAATATAAAAATATAAATAAACTTAACAAATTTTGTTTATTAATTACGGTTAAAAATATATATTATTTTGTAATATTTATAAAACTTTGGTTATGGTTTGAAGTTTAGCAAAAATTGTATAGTTGAAACCAACCATGTTGAAATCATAACCAAAATTTGTTTATGGTGACAAAAATAATATTAAAAACAACTAAAATTTGTTCATCGCAACCATATATTGTTACAAAGAACATAAAGTGGTTCTTGTGATCATATCTCAACCATGGTTTTTCTTTACATGTAATAAAAATAAATGTGGAAGAAGTTTAAGTAAATGCTTAGTTAAAAAATATATGCACTTTTAAATTACAATTATACGCATACCTTTGTATAAAAATTCAAAATTTAAAACTATATTGGGTGGCAGTAACGCCCTGGGAGGGATGATTTTTTGTTTGTTTATAGGTTAATTGGGTTTTTCTGCTTTGATTTGTGTTAAATAACTTTATTAAAAGCAATAAACTTACAGGTGACCAATAGACCCACAAGTTGGCCACTGGGAACCAGGAGTGGTCAATGGGCTCCCAGGTGCGGAGGTAATATGGGCAACATTTTTATTTAAAGTTTTTTTTCTTCTATTATGACCACTCTAAGGCAATATGGATTGCAGAGGGTGTGTCAATATAGGGTTCGCTTTTTTAAAGTTTTAAGCGTTTATTTGCTTTGATCTGACAATTTCAGGTCTAATGAATCTAGGGTAGTCGTATAGCAGGGAGGGGGGTAAAACGGTAATCACAGTGGTGAAGGGTATATAAGATTCGGCACGGCCAAATGTAGCACTCTTACTTGTTTTAAGTTATATTATATTTTTTTTAAAATGTAAGTGAAACATTGTAGCATGATATATAAGCATTACATTGTTCAGTGACTGACAACGCTAAACTTGAGTAGCCCTAGTTAGAGAGGTGGTAGGAAAAGTATTAAACAATTGCATAATTTTGTCTGTCATTACAAAATAACTTTAGATAGAAAAAGCTTTTAATCAAGTAGCAATGTTAGCCCAAGATATTGGATCGCCTGAGAGTACAGACGGAGTTCGACTTATAGAAAAATGTAACGTTATATAAAATTACTGAAAACACATTTATATTATGCGCGTTAATCTATCTATTTAAAAAGGAATATCGCTGTCGACTAACGACTATCGCTG
Source organism: Phasia obesa (assembly GCA_949628195.1). NCBI lineage: Eukaryota > Metazoa > Arthropoda > Insecta > Diptera > Tachinidae > Phasia > Phasia obesa. Next base: position 21,431,788 of record OX451215.1, on the reverse strand, counting down.
TGTGTGAAAACTGTGGCTATTGATACCTCCGTATCAATAGCCACAGTTTTCTATACATGCTGCCGAGTTTGCAGAAAGTTGCTTGGATATAATGGAGGAAGCTTTAGCGAGGAACTATTAGCTGGATAACTGCATTAGTTACACTTCGTGGAAACATCAAATATTATCTGGCCAGGATTAACCTCAAAGAAGATGAAACTCACAGACAGTAGGAGAGAAAACAGCGCTCCTTGTGTATAAATGCAGTAACTACCATTAGGATTAAGACATAGTAGATGTATCTTAAAAGGGATACCTTAAAACTTGACCAATGTTGGCAATTACGAGCATTGAGCATTTTTTAGTATGAATAAAATAACGAAATCGTTTAACTTCCTTTATTGTTAATTAATTTTTTCTTTTATTGTTTATCTAATTTTTTTCTTGAAACTAAAAATTTTATAAATAAATGTTTCGTCGGTGTGTTTGAAGAGGATATGTTTAAAGAAGCTGATATTTAATTTAAGATTTTTTATGAACATAAAATATTATATTCTTAAGAAAATACGTATAAATCATTATCAAGTCGTATATAAAACTACAAATCTTTGCATGTTATTATACTAAAAACATAAGAATTGTTAGTGGAATTTACAAATACTTACGATTTTACATTCAAGAATACACAAATAATTTACAAATCTATGTTTACATATACATACATACATACATACATACATACATACATACATACATACATACATACATACATACATACATACATACATACATACATACATACATACACACATACATACATACATACATACATACATACATACATACATACATACATACATACATACATACATACATACATACATACATACATACATACATACATACATACATACATACATACATACATACATACATACATACATACATACATACATACATACATACATACATACATACATAAGATATAATTATATGCAAATGTATACAATATGTGACAGACATATTTATTTTATTTCACTTTGTCTTGCTTAACATTTTACATAATTCCTCTGTACACAACATTGTCGTAACTATAAGAACAAATAAAGAATAAATAAAAAATAATATAAAAGTGCAAGCAGAATAAAGAAATTATTTTAAGTTTTCAATTTTTAAGAATCTTAATAGTAAAAAGTAAAACAAAATATTCAAATGTTAATTAACGTTCCAAATATTTATAAAATCTTTACTTACTTTTCCTTTTCACTGTAATTATTTAAATGTAAGAAACATTTTTGTATACATTTAGGGGAATAATCCTGCCAACAAAACATATCTACTCGTACGCATGTACGTGTAGTTGTATTAATGTAAATCGTATTACCCTGAGCACTTTTAACAACTAGCTCTGCTTTAATGTGCGTGTGTGTATGGAGATATTTTTTTTATTTTATCTTGGAGAGGTTTGTATATCTTTTTACTCACTTTAAGCAATTTCATTTTCAGCATCACTTTGATGTTTGTAGAAAAAAAAGACAAGTACTTTAGTATGCGTTCAGATTTTATTATTTGTTTCTTCTTTAATTCCATTTCATTTTATTTCTTCTTTACTTTAAACGTGCAGTTATTAATCACAAAGGGATTGAAAGCAAAAAAAAAAATAAATAATATTTTATGGTTTTACTAAGGAGGCAATCTTAGAGAAAATAAGTATTTTTGGTCTCATAATAAATAACACGGGTCAACAAAAAAAAAAAAAAAGACAAAACGTGTTTATTTCCTCTTATTTTTAGGGTTTCGTACCCAAAAGGTAAAAACAAAACCCTATTGTTTTCGCTACAATGTCTGTCCGTCTGGCCGTCTGTCCGCCTGTCAGCGCCTTTTATCTCTGGAACCGTACTTGGTAGACTCTTGAAATTTTCACAGATGACGTGTAGCTGTTAACGCTCTAGCAACAAATACTAAAACGTATAGGGTGTACCGATAGAGAGGTATTATTCACGAATATGTGTTTATTTCTTGAACTGTAGGAGGCATAGACTCAAGATTTAAAAACACTAATTAAAACTTAGTTCGCTATATAAACAAGAAATAAAAAATAAACCTAAAAATTAAAGGGTGTTCCGATAGTGGTATGATTTGCATGTATGAGGCCTAAGTTTTGAACCATAATAGGTAGACTCTTGAAATTTTCACAGAAGGTGTACAACAGTAGCCACTATAGAAATAAATACTAAAACTTATAGGGTGTTCCTAAAGTGACGTGTTATTTGCCTTTATGTCTTTATTTCTTGAGCTATATGAGGCAACCACTTAAAATTTGCAGACAGTAATTAACACTATGTTCGCTTTCTAAACAAGTATATAAATTTAAACCTTAAACTTAAAGGGTGTTCCGAGAGTGACGTGCTTTGCGTGTATATGGCCTAAGTTTTGAACGATAATAAGTAGACTCTTGAAGTTTTTACAGGAGGTTTATTACTATGGAAACTATAACAAATAATAAAAATTAAAGGGATTTCCGATTCTCATGTATAACGCCTTTTTTCTTAAACCGTAATAGGTATACTTTTAAAATTTTGTACAGGATATATGTTGCCGATATGACAATTACTAAAAATTAAAGGGTGTTCCGACAATGACATATTTTTCACGTATAGTCACTTATTTTTTTAATCGTAATAGGTAAACTCTTGATATATTCATAGAAAAAGAATTTCCAAGGCCACTATAACAAATAACAAAATTAAAGGGTGTTCCTACAGAGACGTGAGTTTTTCTTAAATAGCCTTATTTTTGAACAGTAATAGGTAGACTCTTGAATTGTTTACAGTAGATGTTGTACTTCGACCACTGTAACAATTACTAAAGGGTGATCCATCAGTGACATGTTTTTCACGTATATTACCTTATTTTTTGAACTGCAATAGGTAGGCCTGATATTTTTATAGAAAGTGTATTACCCTGGCCGTTATAACAACAATTCCTAAAATTTAAAGGGTGTTCCAATAGCGATACAATTTTTGCGAAATGACTTTAATTTAAAAAAAGGGTGCCCCATAAGACATGAAGAAATTAACAACTTGAATTTGTAAAGGCGTACTAAACATAGTACGGAACCCTACGTGTATGAGATTAACTCGCACTTGACTGATTTGTTTTACTTTCTCATACGTAGTGCACGTAAAGTATAGTAATCGTGATATAATTAATGTCGGATTTATGCGTTTGGAGGTCTCCTGAATCCATTTTGACTATTTTCAGATTACGTCTGTGGGTGGGTGCCAATTTTTTTGTGACGTATCTACAGATCATACCGTTGAAAATTTAGTATGTGTCTTTGGTATATGGAGATGAAGAGCTGTATAAATTTGGTTATAATCCGGAGGGAGTGGTTTACTTTCTCATCCCAGTTTTGTGAACGCTCTACAGGTCATATCGTTTGACATATCAAAATGAAATTCAGTATAATCGGGAGACTAAAGGGTTAGTTTGCCACCTCCAATCCAAACTAATTATTTTTGATTCGAATATACCTTGAATACCTTTATTCTTTATGCAATATATACATAACAATATCTGCAAAGAAAAAAATTATTGGGTTTTGGTAAGCAGTAAGATAAAACTCATGTATTTCTACTAAGTGCATTTCAGAATGCTATAAATGTAATGACAATAATAACATACTGCATCCTTTCTGGCTTACGAGAATGCAGGTATGTAAGCGAATAAGTTTTCTTTATAAAATTCAATGAAACAAGGAGACCTCTCTCGCTTACGCGAATAAGTCTCTCGCTTATAACTACGATATAAGCGAATAAGTTTTTATAAGGAATTTGGTCAAGCAAAGAGATCTACCAAGTGGGACATCCCAAACAAAAATCATGCCTTCCTGAAGCAGGTTGGAAGGGAGAGTCTATTTCTCTCTCCGTTACAAACCTTCCAAGCAAACGTAATTTTTTGCTGGGTATTTAAATGAGATATGGAAAAGTTAAGTTAAGTTAGGCCAGTCCAGATTTTCTTTTTTGTTTTCATTTTATATATACGACAATAATTTCAGTTATAGCTTACTACCCTCATTTAATATTTTCTCTCAGATTTAAGTTTTTATTTTCTTGTTGTTAGATATGGCTTCGTCAAGCAGATGTTGCGTGCTTGTTTGTGATAAATATATATTTGAAAAATATCGAAAACCAATATCGGACTTTGTGAAAACTGCGTATTAGCAGTACTTTATAATGTAATTCTGTGATCAAAACAATCCATGGGCTTCTTATATTGCACGCCAGAAAAGTGTGGTAAGTCTACAGTTATAATCCAGGAAGGCTGGAATTAATTTGTTTTGGTTGTAAGTAATTTCCTAAATAACAAAAAAAATCTGATGACCATGTCGAACTTGTTGAGTGCATGCTATCGAACTTGCAAGAGCTCGGTGGCAACATGAGCATAAAAATCCACCTCGAAGGGTGAAAGATTTCATCAGAATCTTATGATAATAAAAGAGCGTTATCAAGACAGCTACGACTCACATATGAATGCAGATAGCCTGTAACGAGATCTACCTAAGGTCAATTATTCAAGGAAATCTTTTAAAAAATCATTTAATAGTATTCCGTGGAAATTTTGTGAACACGAGTATTAATTTTCTTGTATTTTTTGGACCAAATAATAAAACTGTTTATTTCAAAAGGTAAAACTGTTAGCAGTCTCACTATATATTTTTCATAGTCAGGGCCTTAGATAGAAAAAATTGAAGGAAACGAGAGTTATGTTGGCCAGTGTAAAATATCAAAATCCACAAATAAAATTCAGAAATTTATTGCGCATGTAAAATGATGAAAAGAATTCGAGTACGTACAAAGTGGTAAGTAAGTGTTTGTTGTAAATAGGACTTTAGCTCTGATAATTGAATGATTGATGCATGCCCTACATATGGCATTTCATTTGTATATTTTAAAATATGATTCTTATAACTAAAAGTCGAGATTTTTAATCGTTTTACTCAGACTTGTACTTGGAGTTGGAAAAATGTAAGCAAATTCGTAAGACTCTGTGATGACGGAGAAGATAGAAAACTACTAGTCGCCAGTTTGAAATAACTGTAATCCAAAGAAGAGGCTAGTGACAGCACAACTTGCTTACAATATGACAGTAATGCGTTTAATTCCTTGCAGGAATGTTTTCGAATGACACAGTGTAGGGAATCATATTGCAGTTAAGGAATACAATTATAATTAAAGCCTTCAACCATCAAGCTTTTCACACACATAATTGTCTAAAGAGTTCTAGAAGAGTGTACATATTTCGTAATCAACTTTATTTCCACATCCATCATTATTTTATAATAGCATCATCATTCATATGAAAATATTTTTAATCATTTTGAAGTACACCAAGCACACCAAAGAATTCAACGATTTTTAGTTTATGTGTGTAATTTACTTCTTTACAAAAATACAAGTGCACGCTAAAGTGCCTGACATGAATGCACGTCGCGTTTTGCAATTTAAGGAGCGTTAATAACAACGCTTATCTGCTGGCAAAATATAAAAAAAAAACTTGAAAGCAATAACAATAACAATGACAATGACATCTACTAAATGTGCACTCAAAGAACCCAAAGGGATTATTGAGGAAGTTGTAAAATCAACGGGACAAACTTTAAAGGCAACATGTGGCAAAGTAAGAAAAGAACAAAACAAGTCAACCATGAGCTTAAGACTTTGATGCAAACAACGACATACATAAGTGAAATACAAAGTTTTAAAACTTACACCATGTACATAAAAGAATAATTTAAAGCAAAAAAGAAAAGGCAAATTGCCAATAAAAACATAAATACTTTCATTTAAAAAATAATTTTAAAATGTTACTTTTTCAGCAAGGTTACCAAAAAAGTACCTTTTTAGGAAGTTTTCTTTAAAAATACACTTTTTTAAAGCTAACTGTTTTAAAAGTACTTACACGCAAAGAAAAAACATGGTTATTGTATGGTCACGGCAACCACACTATGTTCTCTGTAACAATAGATGTTTGCTGTGAACAAATTATAGTTATTTAAAACAATACTTTGGTCACGATAAACAAGTTTTTTGTTAACAGTTAAACATGGTTACGCACCAAAAAAGCAACATGGTTGATTTAAAACATATTAAAATTCAAACCACAACCAAATTATTTTTAACATTTAAAAATTATAACCATAATATATTATTATTAAACATAGTATGTTAAGTTTGACTAAAAATAAACAAATAATGTTTGGTTTTAAAAATACATATTTTGGTTTTGACATTTTTTCGGTTCGGAAAGATATGTGTAACCTATCGGTTCATCTAAAGCCGTAAAAACATTAAATATATATTTGTTGTCAACAAATAAATTTGTTTTTTTATTATAAATGATAGTTTTAAATTAATTGTATCAAACACAGAAAAAGGTAAGCAGAAAATGTCAAAATATGTATGTAAGTATAAATGGAAATTTTCTCTATTTGTTTTTTGTTATTTATAAATATATTCATACGTTGTCACATATAACCATTTACATGTTTCAAATTATATTATAGTATGTTTATATTATAAACATAACTATGGTTGTATTTTACAATGCTATTTTTATGTAAGACAATAATATGTTCCAACGACAACCATATTATTTTTATATATAACCATATAATTCAACCATAACATGTTGCTCTTAGATTATGGTTACCTCAACCATGTTTTTTCTTTGCGTGTAACTATGAAAAGAAGTATCTTTTTTAATTAATTTTCTTGAAAATAAAGTTTTATATGGTTTTATATATAAAAAAAATTTTAAACAAAAAAAGTACATTAAAAAAATATTTAATAAATAAATTAATTAATTATTTAGACTTAAGTTCTTAATTATAAAGAGATAAAGAAAAATTAGACACCAATAGAGTGGAATGCATTTTCTAGACAGCTATGTCGGTCATCAGCACTCTTCGTTTCTCTCTACAAGGTAGTTTCTATTGTTATTACTTTTCTATTTAAACAAACTTATCAAAGAAGTAGGATATGAGAAATTTTAATTTTTATATTATACTAGCACTTGCCCGCCACGTCGTAAGCGTCCTGACAATATTTTGCTCAATTTTGCTTTAAAAGTATGCCACACCAATTGTAAGACTCATACTTTTATAGTGCTTCAGTTATGGTTTATGTATTTAATTTATATAAAGGTACCCATCCCTCGATAAAATTTATAAAAAAAATTCTAAAATTCAAAAAATTATTGTAAACCTCTATAAGAGGTGTTTAAAATATTTTAAAAACAATGTAATTCCACAAAGTAAAAATATAAATTAAATACAAATTTTATTTAACTTGCGCCATCTGTTGGGCAGTAGTTTCTTAAAGTATCCCATTTTCAAAAACAAAACGGTAAGTTAAAAAAATAACCATGTTGCAAAAAATTTGTGTTGAAAAATCCTAGTTTTAAACCGAAAATAACCTTTAAACCGGAAATGGCGTTTTTTGCCATTTCTCCACTTTAACTTGGAAATAAGATATTTTTGCGGAAAAAAAGTATCCCATATTGGGACCAGGATTTTTGTTAAAATCCATCCCGTACTTTTTACGTGATGCGAACCCAAATGAAAAGCAGACAGACAGACAGACGGAAATAAGTTACTACTTTATCATATGCACCCTAAAATATTGCTTAAAATTTAGTGCCTAAATTTTTGTTGTCTAATACTATATCGATTTTGTGGTTATTTGCAACAAGAAAACATAATTTGTCTTATTTTACGTAAAAATATAAAAATGTCTATTTTTAAACAAAATATGCTTAAAAGTCCACCTAGTCAAAATGAATTTTCTCTATGTTATTAAATTTAAATTTCTACTGATAAAAGTCTTTGTAAATTATAATATAAATAATAATTTGATATTTTGAGTTGGAAATATCTCATGCCGTAAATAAATTGTTTAACGGGCTTTAAGGCGTGTGGAACCGTTTTGTAAGCCTTATGTAGTTAACTTCTACCACGTAGGTAGAAATAACTTCGTTTTGGTATCAATTAATCCTATGGATGATTTGCAATTTCGACAATTGGAGCAGCCACTTAGGTGAGAATATGTTCAATTGTGGTCTATGTTTAAACTCTTTAATAATATAGTAAATATAATTACAAATTGTTATGTTACAAACCTAATTATAATAAATGTAATTTAATATGTTTTATACATTTTTATTTTAGGGAAAAATTTTCAAAAGAAACAAAGAAGAAAAATTTAAACACAGATTGTGTAAAACAATTAAACATTATTTGTTCAAAATTTAACAAAAGGTTTAAAAATATTGTTGTCTAATTTTAGGTCGAAAATATTCGGCAAAATGTTGCCTACTATTATCGACCTTATTTTCAACAAAAGTGTTTTAGAGTGTGTATAGATTTCATTGGAGATAGAGCTTTTAGAAATTGTTTTATACTTTTGAATAGTATTTCTTTATATTATACTCTATCTAGCCTATCTTTTAAACGGTTATATGCCAGAACGTCGATTACTATGACTGTTGTAATAAAATTTATAAATATTCAAAATTATAAATGAAAGGGTGCTCCGATAGTTCATACTTTATAGCCATACTTCTTATCAGTTGTATGCAGACCGTTGAAATTTACAAAGAACCTGTATTGCTATACAGTCCGCTATAACAAAAACTATAAAATTTGAATTCGGAAATAAAAGGGTGTCCCAATTGTTAATGTAAATCTAGGTATGTGGCCAAATTTTTAAACTCTTATAGACAGACAGCTGAAATTTACAAGGAAACTGTATTGCAAAGTCCGCTATAACACGTATACAATGTGAATTTGGAAATTAAAGGGTGTCTCCATAAATGATGATTTGGACCTATCTTTTGAACCGTTATAGATAAACACTTGAAAATTAGTCAGAATCTCCAATAATTTGTCTGGTATAAAAACAAGTATAAATATTTGGAATTATAAGTTAAAGGGTGACTCAATAGTTCATGTAATTTTATGTCTATGGCCAAACTTTTGGACCGTTATAGACAGACAGTTGAAATTTCATTATGGCCAAGTCTGCTATAACAACGGGTCTTTATTTTAAAATTGCAAATTAAAGGGCGTCCCTATAGGTGATGTTGTTTGTTCTATGTGGCCCTATCTTCGAAACCGTTATAGACAGAGGCTTGAATGTTATAAAAGACGGATGCTGGTGAAAACAGCTTAATTTTCGAACAGTAATAGGGAGATGCTTGACATTTACACAGTCTTGACTTTTTTTCCCGTTAATTTTGGCACATCTTTTATTTAAAAAAAAAAAAATCCTTTTTTAAATGTTCCTTTTTAAAAAGTACTATTTAAAGATACGTTTTAAAGCTTTTTTTAAAGGTTAAATTTAAGTGATACTTCTTTAAAAAACAGTTCTTAAAATAATACTTCTAAAAAGGTTCTTTTTTTGAAAGTAAACTACAAAACTTCTGGGTTGTTTGCACAAAACACCCAGAAGTCGAACCCGCAAACACCAAACTAGCGCACTATTAATCAGTATATGAAGGCACACTTTGAATGGTCATTTTTAAAAACGTACTTTTATAAAAGGTTTATTTTTAAAAGGTACTTTTTTATAATGTGGTTTTTTAAAAGTACTTCTTTAAAAATTATTTTTTTAAGAGACTATCTTAAAAGGTAGTGTGTATTTTTAAAGGTACTTCAAGGTATTGTATTAAAAGCAACTTTTTTGAAAGTTAATTTTTTAAGACAATCTTTCTAAATCTCGTTTTCTAAATGTGCTTTTCTAAGGGGTTTTTTCTAAATATACTTCTGAAAATTAACACTATTTTTTTAAGAGGTACTTTCTTTAAAATAATTTTTTACTTTATAAGTACTTTGTGATAAGTTACATTTTAAGCTGTTCTTTTAATAAATGCATTTTTGTTAAAGTTACGATTTAAAGCTTTAACTCATATACTCAAAGTTTGAACTCATTATTCTGATGTATTTTGTGAAAAAGTACTCTTTGTAAAGGTACTTTTTAAAAGTACTTTTTAAGAGGTATTATTTAAAAAAAAAATTGAATGGTTATTTTTAAAAGATGATTTTCTAAAGAAAAGAGTAGAGTAAAAAGTACTTTATTTAAAGTTGGCTTTAAGAAAATATTTCATAATAGTACTTTCTCAAAATGTACAATTTTTAAAGGACTTTTAAGGTATATTTTTAAAAGTAACTTTTGAATAACGAATCATAATAGGTTTGTTTATTATTTTTGGAAATAGTGCTTGAAACTTTGAAGTCCACTTACAAAAACAACTATAGTTTCAGTGGATTTTTCTCTTAAAAATAAGTAATAAATAAAAATAAAAGAAATCATAATAGAAATGAAAAGGAAAATAAAAATAAAAATAAAAAAAGATAAATGAGAAATAGAAAAAATAGAAAAAATAGAAAATAAAAAACGAGATAAATGAGAAAAATATTATTCTAACTCTAGTTATATAGCAAAACATAAAACTCCTTTATTACTTAGTTTAATATACGAGGAGTTGTCTTAGAAATATATATTTTTTTAATTTTAATGGAATTTTTGGATTCCTTAATAAAACACTAAATTACAAAATTAACTCAAACCATTTAGCAGAGCTAAAATTTCAAAATACCAATTTAATAAGTACAACATTGTTACAACATTAAATATAACTAAGGGAACATTAGTTTTAAGCTGAACTTAGAATAGCTTAGAAGTAATAAATCAAATCAAGGAAAGAAATACAAAAAATAAATAATTTTTAAAACATTTTCTTCTAAAACAGAAAGCCTTATTTAATAATGAAATTTGGTTAATTTATAACGAAACTTAATAGCAATAAATTTAATAGTCATTTTGTTTTATTATTTGCCATCGGAAGTTGTTGTACAATTATTTGCCGCACCTTGATCATCTGTTTTATTGTCACAGCAAGAAGCTGCCTGTTGTTTGTCCGATTCTTTAACGGTGAATGTGACAAAATACCGTTTATTACTGTCCAGCTTCTCTGATGGCAGTGATATCAATTGTTTACTCTTTCCATGTGACAATTCAAGTGCAACTTTGCCACTGCAACCAGTGCCAGTTGTAAGAATTTTCGGAAGATAAAAACTACCCACACCAGTTTTTTTGTACGAACCAAACCCAAATTTTGGCATTGTGTGATGATTCATCATAGGAACTGAAACGGAAGAGCATAAATATAATGAAAGATTATTATGATAGAAAAGGAAATTAATAAATTAAAGCCAAAACTGGTGTGTCATTAATAATTATGAACTAAGTACACACAAAAGAAAAAAAATCCAAATGAATAATTAATATATAAGAATCTGCGAACCACAATTTCATTAATCAAGTCGGAGTAAAATAGTATTTTTTATAGTTTTTGTTTTCTGGTTGTTCCAATTTCTCATTATGGTGGTGTTACACATATATTACACAGACTCAAGTTCGTATAGAAGCAAAAAAATGTGTATTTATGTTACCATTCGTTCTACATAAATAATTTTGAGGAAGAACAATTTTATGTATGGAATGACAGTTTTGTGGTGAAAAAAAACAAAAACCTAAAATTTTAAACATTTAGTTGGATTACAAAAATTATTTGACTCTAATTTGATTTACATTACAAAACGAAAAAAGATTATTAATAAATCTGAAAGAAATTTGCTTTAAATAATGAATATAAGATGTATATTTAAATACAACAACATAACTATTTACCCAGAATTAGGCATAGTTCTTTATAACAGCAGCCCATATAAAGAACACATTAAAACTGTTTGGCATTTTCAGCAGCAATAAAAATACCAATATGTTCTAATAGAATATCTGTTGATCAGATTTATAGGAATGTGTTTTTACTTTATGAGAAAAAATTATTGTTATAAAATAAATATTTAAAATTTTTTGGTTAATACTTAAACGCCATTTTTGAATAAGTACACAATGCTAATTGATTTAATTGAAACATTCTAAGCGCATAGGCCATTAAATTGAGATCAGCTGCCATATTCTGTAATTCTCGTAGCTAAAGCTGTCTTTAAAATTCTGAAAATGCATACAAAAATTATTGTTGCATTTTCACATACATCTAATTCTGTTTTCACACGGTTGATTGGTTTTAGAAAAATCCATGCAAAAAAGACATTGATCATATTCAAAAATATGTGTTTGGTTCCTTATCTCTAAAACCTATTAAAATTATTGAAAAACTAGAATTTTTTTAAGAACAAGAAATCATATTTATTTTTACACATACACATGTATATGCATGTAAAGGGTGTTTTTTATAGAACTTTAAGTTGCAATAAAACAACGATGGATTATTCGATTGACATGAATTTTATTTATCCGAAAGATAATCTTGTGGCATTACATTTTAAATATGATTTCTGGCATATGACCGCCTCGGCTGGCGCAGATGTAGTCCAATCTGGAAGTCCAATTTTCGATGACTTTTTCGAACATTTGTGGCCATATATCGGCATAACATGGCGAATGTTTTCTTCCAAATGGTCAAGCATTTGTGGCTTATCCGCACAGACCAATGACTTTACATAGCCCCAATGGAGGCCAATTCACAGGTCCCAAACGTGAAATAAGGCGGTCACCAAACGTGTCTTTCAATAAATCTACTGTGGCACGAGTTGCGTGAAATGTTGCGCCGTCTTGTTTAAACCACATCTCCTGGACATCATGGTTATTCAATTAAGGAATGAAAAAGTTAGTAATTATGGCTCAACACCGATCATCATTGACTGTAACGTTCTGGCCACCATCGTTTTTGAAAAAGTACGGACCAATGATTCTACCAGCCCATAAAGCGCACCAAACAGTCAGTTGTTCTGGATGTAACGGTGTTTTGACATACACTTGAGGATTACCTTCACTCCAAATGCGGCAGTTCTGTTTGTTGACGTAGCCATTCAACCAGAAGTGCGCTTCATCGCTAAACAAAATTCGCTTATGAAAATCAGGAACAACGGTAATCTCGTTTTGGGCTCAAAATTGCACTATTTGCAAGCGTTGTTCAGGCGTGAGTCTATTTATGATGAATTGCCAAACCAAACTGAGAATAAATCACTTAACAGCTGTCGGCATCTTGAAAAGTAATGCCAACTTAAAGTTCTATACCTCTATAAAAAACACTCTTTACATACAATGTGTATTTGCACCGTCTATTTGCATCTTTAGTGTATGATGAAGACTTAACAGATAGTTTCGTTCCAGAAATCAACGATTGCCTAATTGAATTTTAATTTTTTTATAGCTCGTACTGCGACTTCGTTTAAACCGAACATTTTGCCAAGAAATGTTGAGCCTTCTCCATCGCGAATGCGATCTAAAATTTTAATTTTGTTTTCTAAAGAAATAGCTTTACATTGGAGTTTTTATTTGTAATTTTCGACGTCTTTTTCTAGAGATGCATTGACAATATTCACAAAATATTAACACATTTCAATTGCTCTAACAAGTAAAAATGCTTGTATGCACAAAAGGAGAATTCCTCTAAATTTTTCTTATGGAAATATTTCTTAAAACTTAAATTTTACAAAAAAAATCTAAGCTCAAAAGATTTTGAATCATGCTTAATGGAATAAAATCGTTTAAAAAAATATTTTTTTTATTTTCAAACCGGGTTAAGTCAAAACTGTGTAAAAAAAGGCCGTTTAAAAACAGAATTGGGTGTATATATTTTTATACAAGTAATTGCTATCAAACAAAAGTGTACGACATCAAGATTAATGTTTCGTAAAAAATTTTTTGCACTCCATTTTTTAAATATTATTTACCATTGAAACTGAACATTTTACGGTAAAGAGATTTTTTGAGAAATAAAGTATGGAATTAGAATTAACACAACTTCTGATTGGAGTGAGATATCCTTACAAAACATTTTGAGTAATTGATCACCGTGATTTTATAAAATCCTGTCCAATTCTTTTTGGGGTATGTATACAACAATTGAAGCTTTAAAAGTCTGTTTAGTCTTTTCTAATCAGTGCTTTGCACTCTGAATAATTTTACAATAAATCAAAAGTGTTGTTTCTAAATTAGCTATGTTTGGACAGGGCTAGAGGGAGGGAGAACCGTTACAACTGTTGACCCAATTCATTTGCTAAAGGCTGCCTTTAAAATAGTTCCAAAAAATTACTAATACCGAAGAAAGTTAAAAATATAAGCAAAAAGACCTTACCACCTTTTGGCTGGAAATCCTGAAAAAACGGTATTTTTAATATTTTCCCAAATCAGAGCCAAATCAAAACTGTTTAACGAAACGCGCTATAGGAACATAACTAAATCAAGTTTCTCCTAAACGAAAACAGATAACCTAGACATGCAAACACATTTTTTACAGATATTTTCAAGGACTATCTAATTTAACCCATTTGTTGGGCTTATACACAAGCCCCCCTTACCTTACCCTTGGGGCCGACCATTCTCAACTTCACTCAAAAACACTTCTGCTTTACCTCTGGGAACTTTCAATATGATATCTCTTGAGGTTCGAGAGCTACCGAATTTATGAGAAAAAATGACACGTATTATTTATTGTAAAATAAATATTTAAAAATGTTGATAATAATAATTTAATACTTATATGCCATTTTGAACAAATGCGATGTATATAAATATGCGAAATGATTTTTATAATTAAAATACACTATGTGCATGGGCCATTAGATTGAGATTAGGTTATATTGGCAAAATTGTTCTGTGATATGAAGCGTATAATAGATAATGTGTTAAATAAATAAATATTACTTATACGCTACTAATTTTTCGAAATTACTCGAGATGACGAAAGCTTCTATGACCAATTCATTACCTATTTTCCATTACAATTTTTGCCCTTTGGTTATTGTAATTAAAATATATAATTAATAATTACAATTGATAAAAACTCTATATTCGTAAAATATAATTTGTAATATATTGTAAAATTGTACATGGCACCGATGCAAAATTTAATCATTAGTGCAGATTGATTAACAATCTGGTGATTTTATACGTATACCAGACAACGTTTGACATTCGTTATTTTCTGCGAAAAAAATGGATGTTAATTATAATACTTTAAGATCTTTCATTCATTTAATGAAAATTATTTAATTTTTATAAATAACTAGCTATCCCCGGTGCGCTTCGCTACATCCATCCACAAAAATACAATAAACACTTGGACGAAAAGTATGGCCAACCTTTTTAACATCAACTCGAAAATGCACGCTCATCTCACGTCAAAAATGTTTTAGTTTATACGCAAGGTACGACGACCACTGTTTCCATCGAATCTGTTTTTTCCTAAACTATGCGTATTAACACGATAATAATTTTTTACTTTTTATGCCAGACTATGCACATGTCTATGCACAGTATCAGGGTTACTTGTGAAAAGCTTCAAGATTATATCTATTGTAGTTCTCCAGGTACACGATAATTATTTTTCACTTTGTATATTTTGCCCCAATCCAGCTTATATTTTGCTAGATTATGATTATTAGTATAGGGGTTACTCGTGCAGCGTTTCAAGGCTCTATCCATTGTAGTTTTCTAGGTACACGACAATAATAAAGGGTGTTTTTTATAGAGGTATAGAACTTTAAGTTGGGATTACTTTTCAAGATGGCGAAAGATTTAACAGCTGTCAAGTAATTTATTCTCAGTTTGATTTGGCAATTCATCATGAATAGACTCAGGCCTGAACAACGCTTGCAAATGGTGCAATTTTATTTTACCGTTGTTCCCGATTTTAATAAGCGAATTTTGTTTAGCGATGAAGCGCACTTCTGGTTGAATGGCTACGTCAACAAACAAAACTGCCGCATTTGGAGTGAATGTAATCCTCAAGTGTATGTCGAAACACCGTTACATCTAGAAAAACTGACTGTTTGGTACGCTTTATGGGCTGGTGGAATCATTGGTCCGTACTTTTTCAAAAACGATGGTGGCCAGAATGTTACAATTAATAGAGCCATGATTACTAAATTTTTCATTCCTGAATTAAATAACCATGATGTCCAGGAGATGCGGTTTCAACAAGACGGCGCAAAATGTCACACAGCTCGTGCCACAATAGATTTATTAAAAGACACGTTTGGTGACCGCCTAATTTAACGTTTTGGACCTGTGAATTGGCCTCCAAGATTTGTGATTTAACATCGCTAGTCTACTTTCTGTGGGGCTATGTAAAGTCATTGGTCTAAGCGGATAAGCCACAAACGCTTGACCATTTGGAAGACAACATTAACCGTTTTATTGCCGATATACGGCCACAAATGTTGGAAAAAGTCATCGAAAATTGGACGTCCAAATTGGACTACATCCGCGCCAGCCTTGGCGGTCATATGCCAGAAATCATATTTAAAATGTAATGCCACAAGATTATCTTTCGGATAAATAAAATTCATGTCAATCGAATAATCCATCGTTGTTTTATTGCAACTTAAAGTTCTATATCTCTATATAAAATACCCTTTATTTTTCACCATTCCACTGCAGACTGTGTTTCTTTATACAATGTGTCTTAATGGTGCAAAATTCCAAGGCGCATCCTATTGCAGTTCTCTAGATACAGAATAATATTTTTTTACTTTTAATGGGGGGGTACCACGCTCACTGTCCCCATTCAGTCTACGTTTCTCTAGAGTATACGCATGGGTGTGAGGGTTGCCTGTACCCACTTTCAAGGCCATACCTATTATAGTTCTCTATGTACACGATAATAAAATTTCACTTTGTATGGGAGGTACATCGCCCATAGTCTCAATTGTTTCTGTATTTCGGCACACTATGTGTACTTGCGCAGAGGTTACTGCTTCAAATTTTCAAGGTTCTATAATAATTTAATATAATATTTTTTCACTTTGTATGGGAGGTACCACCCCCACTATTCTAATTCATTCTGTACTTTGGTAGATTATAGGCAATCGTGGATTGGAGCACGATAATAATTTTTCACTTTGTATGGGAGGTACCACGCCCACTATTCCAATCCATTCCATCTTTCTCTAAACTATATACCTTAATATAGAGGTTACTGGTGCAAATTTTTAAGGCGCTTTCTATTACTGTTACCTAGCAACACGATGATAAATATTTACTTTTTATGGGAGGTGCCACGCCCACGTCGAATATCAAAACAATAAGTACATTATTTTACCAACCGTATATCTAATAATAAACTGTGAAAATTTCAGAAATATCGGTTTATTGGTGTAGGCAGCTGTAGTTTTCATACCAACGAACATATTTTGTGCTTTAGCTATAGATTTCTGATGAAAGTGTTTTAATAAAAACCTTTAAATTTATTATGTTTTGTATTTTTCTTATTTTACACAAAAGTTAGACAATAGGTTTCAGTTGTATATTGTTCTGTATATTTCCTTAACGCACGAAAAAAAAACTACAAAAAAGAAAAGAAAAATAATTCACCTACAGAAACAATTAAATAGAACAACACTTCTCTACATAACATTGATCTAAAAATATTACAATAAAAAAGTATTAAGCAAAAACATAAAAACAGTTTCTCCTCTAGAACTTGCAATACCAGCTGTTGTATGGTGCTTGTTCTTTTCTTTGTGTATATTACACACTGTTTTTCGTTCTTGCAACGTTGTACTCCAATTCGATAGACTACTACTCCCTTTATATTATGCTAGAAATAACAACAACAAAAAAGTACAGAAATAGAAGCACTGTCCTTTTGAGCCAACAAGCATTATTTTGTTTATGGTATGTGAATGTACAGTGCCGGTCAAAATATTAGCACCAACGACAAAATGTAGTTTCTCATTCCAACGGAAAAATAAGTGGTAGATGAGTCCAAAATTGTATTATTTAGAAGTAAGAGATCACATTCCTACGTAAGAAGACCCCCAAACGTAGAAATCTACCCAAAACTTACAACTAAAACCATAAAACATGGTGTGGATCTAGCGTAATGGTACGTGGTAGTTTTTCTTACTATGGTGTAGGACATACAAAACCACAATAAGAATATTTATGTTGGTAAACCCGAAGAAGTAATGCTCCCTTATGTTTCTTAAGAAATTTGTGTGGGTCTTCCTGCAAGATAATCACCCGAAGAACACAAGCAAGCCTGAGAGAAAGTGATTTTGGGACAATAAAGTCAATGTGATGGAATGGCCCGCTCAGAGCCCAGACCAATTAAGAATTTATGGGCAGATATAAAAAAGTGTCTTAAATGCAACCAACTAACAACGAAGCGCTTTGGATAGCTGTCCAGCAAATCTGTAATAAAATTCCAAAGGAAAGATGCCAAAATCTTGTAAATTCAACGTTTTGGCACGTTGTGCAGTGGTTATTACAAATAAAGGATATGAAAGAAGGTATTAACTATAATAAACAAATCACGCTCAACGTAATAAATGCATCATTGATAACACTTTTTAATTTGTTCTTAATTAAGTGTTTAATATTAGTACAAATTGAAATGAAGTGCTATTTTTTGACTGATTGTTTTTCAAGTTTTTTTAAATAAACTAAAAATTTCAAAATAAAATAATTATCAAAAACAAAATTTATTATTTTATGTAGTTATACAGTTTCCTAAGCGTCTTAAGACAAATTTTGAAATATATAAATTTAACCTATAGGAGACATATTTTCTTGGTTTGGTTCTATTTTTTTGACCGCAGCTGTATATAGGGTTGTTTTTAGGATACTTTTATATTATTTTTTAATTACTATCATTTGCTTAGTTTCTCTTCACTATGTCCCCCAAAGAATTTTCTCTTAATTTTTTCTATAACTACACAAATGAAAAGATATATATAATTCCTAATCATGAAGACCGAACACGTTTTTCTTTCACATAAACTAGTGAAATAACATTAAACAATATAAGATGACACAAATGTACAAGCAACAATAGTTTTTATTTAAATGAAAAAGCGATCTTGCTTTAAAAGAAATAAATCTTATAACTTTTGCTGATGTGTTTTTTATTAAAAAATCTGTGCTGATAACTAAAACAAAATTTTGTGGTGGTTTTTTCTCTCTATTTGTAAGTCTCGCAAGGACAACGAAATAATAATGTGGAACAATAAAATAATAAAAAAAAAACAGTAAGAAAAGTAAATGAAGAAGTACTACAGACAAAAAATAAATATATGGTACCACAGATGTAACGGAGAGAAACAAGGCACTATGGTACGATAGATTTTCTTAATACAATCTATACATATAATTAAATAGTAACTCATATCCGTCTGTCTGTCTGTCTGCTTTTGTTTACGTTCACATCACGTAAAAATTACTAGATGGATTTTAACAAAATTTTGTGAGGAGGTACCTACGTATCTTGGTCCCAAAATAGGTTACTTTTTTTCCACAAAACTATCTTAGATAGTGGTGAAAAAGCAGTGAAAGTAAGCAGTTGAACTAACCGGATATGAATACTTTACTTTTTATAAAGTAAAAAAATACATAAACTGATACGTAGCATATCTTAAGGCGGAACTAAAAACGCCGGTATTACCACATAGCACTAAATCGCCGGCGAAGTAAAATTATAATTAATTGGCTATTTGAACTAATTCTAATTCAAACTAATGACGAAGTGGCGGGCACAGCTACTTTGGCTATAAAAAGTTTAATATTGACAATTATCAGCGAATATTAGATACAATTCTTCACAGAAAATTATTTTTTCACCAATTAAGGGTTTTAATCAGTTTTTAATTAAAGTTCAATTAATTTTTTTATTGATTTACATAAATATATGTTTAAAACAGATTAAAATTATAATTAAACAATTATTTGAATCAATTAATTATTTAACTGAATCAATCAATTACTTAATTAGGTTTTAATCTAAAAACCAATTAACATCTTTAATTGATGAATATATTTTTTTCTCTATTAAATAAACACTGCTTAAAGCAAAAATTCTATTTATAAAATTTTAATGTCATAAGAGCTATTAATTTATTTTAAAATTAGCAGTGCCCTCCACGTTGTGGGCATCCTGACAAAATTTTCTCGATTTTGCTTTTAAAGTATTCCACACCAATTGAAAGACTCTTACTTTTATAGTGCTTCAGTTATAATTTATGTATTTACTTTATATAAAGGTACCTATCCCTGAATAAAATTCCAAAATTTATAAAAAATTCTAAAATTGAAAAAACTAATGTAAACCTCTGAAAATATTTGAAAAACATTGTAATTCCACAAAGTTAAAATACATATTTTATTCAACTGGCGCCATCTGTTTGGATATTTAAAATATCCCACTATAAGAAATGAGTTGAAAAAATAACCGTGTTGAATATAAACGTGTTGAAAATATCCCAGTTTTAAACCGAAAATTTCAGTAACTTCAAACCAGAAATTGCGTTTTTCACAGCTATTTCTCCACGTTCTCTTGAAATTAAGATATTTGGGAAAAAGAGTATCCTTTATTGGGACCAGGATACTAGGGTACATCCTCATAAAATTTTGTTAAAATCCAGCCAGTAGTTTTTACGTGATACGAACACAAACGAAAAGCAGACAAACAGACGGAAATGAGTTACTATTTTATTATATGTTTAAATTTCCTGAAAAGAAATTTATTGTCAAAATGTAAAACATTCGCATATTTTTAACACACTGTGCACTGTTTCAAAAGAGTCATTGCCATTTTTTTTTACGTTATCTCGCTTAAAATATAACAGCACGACTTAAAAAAAGTGGAAAAAGCATCACACACAAAGAAACATTGCTTTAGATGTTTGGGAATTTTTCTACACAATTGTTTGATGTGTCCCCTCCAGCGACGCATTGTAAAATTGCATCACTCTAGCTTAAAATAATGCCAGAAACAAAACAGCAAAAATTCACCAGTTTTAAGCGCAAGCTGAAGTTTCCCAAGTAGTACATAGTTACACAGAAGCACAAATATTTAAAAGCAAATAAAAAAAAACGCAATAACTACAAACATTAATACTTTAACAATTTCACTAAAACGTACTGCAACAATATAAATGCGCGAAAATATAACAAGAACAAAAAAGTACGCAAAAAAAGAACATACAGTAAACGCAAACAACAACGTCACATGGTTTTGACATCAAGGGATCATTTGCATCAACGTCAAGCATGTTGCGATATTACTGAAATGCAAGCACACATACATATATGTACTATTAACAACCACATACTTTACTATATACATACATAAATATACACACACTTGCTATTATCCAAGGAATAAAGACAATGTTCCATCAGTCGGAATAAGCTGTGCACAAAAATAAAAACGGAGCAGAATAACAATAAACATTAACGAAAAATTTCAAATAAATGTCACAAATTAAATTCTACTTTTGTTTCTCTTTTTCGAAAACTATAATTTATCTTAAACAAAATGCGAATAGAAAAAAAAACTTTTGAATACAAGTTAATGCTATAAACCAACAAAAGTAATGAACCCCAGGACACAAAACCAAGAACTAAAATCATAAAATAATATTATTAACACAAGCTGACAGTTTGGTTGTTTAATTAAATTTTCATATAGATAATCTAAACATAAAATAAAATAGTAACTTATATCCGTCTGTCTGCCTGTCTGCTTTTCATTTACGTTCGCATCACGTAAAAAGTACTAGATGGATTTTAACAAAATTTTGTGAGGAGGTACCTAAGTATCCTGGTCCCAATATAGGATACCTTTTTCCGCAAAAAAATATCTTAGAAAGTGGAGAAAATGCAGTGAAAGCACACAGTTGTACTAACCGGATATGAATACTTTACTTTTTATAATGTAAAAAATACATAAACAGATACGTAGCATATCTTAAGGAGGATCTAAAAACGCCGATATTACCACATAGCACTAAATCGCCGGCCAAGTAAAATAATTATTAATTGGCTATGCTAGCTTGCGAAGCTTTAGTATCGCACTAACCATCTGTCTTATCTACTACTATCCCTTTCTAAAGGAAGTAACACAGTTAACGTAGGCATTAATTGCCTGAGTGTTACTTCTCTTAAAAAAAAAACTAAAACTGTAAGGGTGTGTGTGGATTGCTTTCAAAGCAAAATCGAACAAAATATTGAAGAACGCTGACGAAGTGGCGGGCACAGCTAGTTTTAGTATATAATTAGTTAAAATTCAAAGAAGATTTTTGCAATAATATTTTTTTTTGCATCCAAAATTTGGGTTTATCATTATGAAGCTACCCCCGGGGGTTCCAATTGTCACTGCAGGAATGGCAAATGCTTTGGGGCGGTTCCTTCGGGGAAAATAGGGGCACCAGACGCTAGGGTTCCTAGAACCTAAATCTGGAAGAAAAGGTCTGTGTGTTAAAACATAGGGGGTTCTCTTCGAGGACGGACCAGTGCCCAAAGGACTGGTACCACGGGAATCGGTAGCCCCATAGAGAGCCTATCCTCTCTGTGACCGGTTATTGGTGAGGTGCCATTCGGCGGTACACGTGTTGGTTGTGGTTTAAGATCGATTAATGTAGGTATGGTGCAAGGTCGATCAAGTGTGCTGTTGTACTCTCAACAGACGGAGTTTGGATAGTCTCCAAACCCCTAAGCAAGAGGTTATAATATGGATCTAGGCTTGCCTTGGAAAGGCTTGCCATATTATATAAATTGCTACTCATTGTGACTGTATCACACACAAATTGCGATTGGTGGCAGTCGTAAAGTGTTGTTATACTACACAATGGGGTCGCTAGTCTACGCTTAAGTTTCACTCGGTGGTAAGACCACCGTGAGATTAGGCCAACTAGGAAGGTACTCACATTAATCTTGTTCCACAATTTATCATTATGAAGCATAACGATTTTAAGAAATTTTTTAAAAAAATATTTAAACTCTATTTTCAATCTTATAATAACAAAAACACCGCTTCTTGCGTTGCTCAGTAAGGCAAGAAATTTTTGTGCCACGGAAATATGGAAGGCGATGCAGTGTAAAGAAATTCCGAATAATTTAATCAGACTCGTGCAATGTTGGTATATAGATGTAACTTGCTCAGTGCTCCATGAAGGTCAAGTTAGCGAAAAATTTACCTTTAAAATAGGTGTAAGACAAGGTTGTGTCCTCATGCAAAGAAAAACATGGTTGAGGTAACCATAATTTAAGAGCAACATGTTATGGCTGATATAATTCAGCCATATATTCGAACCATATTATTTTAAACCATAATAATAATATTGTTGGTATTAAAACATATTATTGCCTTACATCAAAATAACATTGTAAAATACAACCAAAATTATGTTTATAATATAAACATAATATAATATAATGTGGAACACGTGAATGGTTATATGTGACCACTTATGAATATATTTATTAAATAACAAAAAACACGAACATTTCCATTTAGACTTTATGATATATTTTCTGCTTACCTTTTTATATGTTTGATATTTTTAATTTAAAACTATCATTTATAATAAAAAACAAATTTATTTGTTGACAACAAATGTGTATTTACTGTTTTTACGGTTTTAAATGAACCGATAGCTTCCACACATATTTCTGAACTGAAAAAAGCCAAAACCAAAATATGTATTTTTAAAACCTAACATTATTTGTTTATTTTTAGTCATACTTAACATACTATGTTTAATAATAATATATTATGGTTATAAATATAATTTTGTTTTTAAATATTAAAAAAAATTTGGTTGTGGTTTGAATTTTAATATGGTTCAAATCAAGCATGTTGATTTTTTGGTGCGTATAACCATTAAATGATTAACTGTTAACAAAAACTTGTTTAACGTGACCGAAGAATTGTTTAAAATAACTATAATTTGTTCATGTATTGTTACAGAGAACATAGTGTGGTTGCCGTGACCATACAATAACCATGTTATTTTTTGCGTGCTCGATGTTATTATGAGTCAATCAGCGAATCTCATGCATGAGATCACAGTGCATGGCAAGACTGGAAGACTTACAGACTTTGACTATGCTAATGACATCTGTTTACTCTCATACAATCAGCAAGATATGCAACAAATACTAAATAGCATCACACCTAAAGCGGGAAATGAAGCTATCGCATTTCACTGTTAGGGAAACAGCTTGAAGATGTCACAACCATTTGCTACTTAGGCAGCATTATTGATACTTCTGGTGGCTGTAGCGAAGATATGCAATTCTGACTGACTAAGGCTGAGCAAGAGTTTGGAATCCTGAATAACTTCTGGAGATTGCAATATTTACAAAACAACATTGCAATATTTACAAAAATAAAAGTATGCAAAAGCAATGTAAAGTCAGTACTGCTTTGTGGCTCCGAGACCTGGAATTTAACCATATTTGACATATAAAAATTACAGGTCTTTGCCAATAAATGCCTTCGCCGAATCCTCAAAGTATTTTGGCCTCAAACTATGACAAATTCTGAGCTATGGCTTAAAATGCAACAACCTCCAATTGACTATTTGATCAAAATACGCAAATATAGATGGTTGGGTCATACCCTACGTAAGCTAGTCAATGACATCAATAGGAAATCCCTTGAATACAACCCACAGGAAACAAAAAGAAGGGGACGCCCTAAAAATACATGGAGACGCCAAGTTTAAGCCGAATTACAAACTGCTGGATTAAGCTGGAATGAAGCCAAAACAGCAGTATCTGACAGAACTCGCTGGAGGTCACTTATTGATGCCGTATGTTCCTTACAGAAATTTTAAGGAGTACATGTATGGAAATAAGGAGAGAAGAAAATTTGTTGGAGCAGCATCTTCGAGCTAAATTTGTTACTTTTGCTCGGGGTTATGAAACTTTTAATTTCACCAGCACAATTTTTTTCTTCATATTTTCCCGCCATGTGCTATATTTTAAACGATTTTTCTTTGAAAGTAATTCTCACCAAATTTTAAGTGTAACAGCCATACAAAATTGTTAATATGTAATGATGTTTAAAAACGTTTTACTGATTTGCTTACTTCACTTAGAAAACTACAATATTTTGAATAGATATTTTAATTTCTTCCTCCAATACGTGAAAAAAAAGGTTTGATGCATAAATAATATAAATTCATTTCATAGCTTTTTCGGTAATATAAAATATGAATTAGATGCCCCAATAGGATAGTAGGAAGTATCTATTAGAGTGGGGGTTGTAGGTTCGATTCCCATAAAGTGTTTTACTACATCGAGCAAAGGTCTTCATAAGAATGCTCCATACTTAAGTAAGAATTTAAGTTGTAATTGTAAAACAAAAATATGAATTAGATATTTCATAAATAGTGCGATTTTGTCGTAACGCAGAAAGGTTTTGAACATAATGTTTTTCAAGAAGTGCAAATTATAATTGTTTAATTTTTCACTTTAAACACACTCATGTAAATATGTTGAATACATGAACATGTAAGGAATCCTGATACTTAGACATAGGGCAGGTTCATATTTTTTATTACACGTTTACAAACTGTGTGAAAAAAGTTTCAAGCCTCTGTAAGAGGCACGATATACGAATTTGTAGGTGTTTCGCACAGTCACAGTCAGTAGCAATTTTTAGAACATGTCAAGCCATGGACCCATATTCTAACCTCTTGCTTAGGGGTTCGAGACTATCCAACTCCTTCTGTTGAGAATGCAGCAGCACATTTTCACCCACAATGCATCTACCGTGCATACATCAGTCTTAAACCACAACCACCATGTGTACCCCTGAAGGGGACCTCACCAATAACCGGTCACAGACTAGGGAGGGTCTCTGTGGTTCTACCGATTCCCGTGGTACCAGTCCTTTTGACAGTGGTCGGGAATCGAAGAGAACCCGTGTTTCTTCCAGACTTGGGCTCCAGAAACCCTAGCGTCTGGTGCCCCTATTTTCCCCGAGAGAACCGCGTCAAAGCATTTGCAATCTACTGCAGTGACAATTGGAACCCCCGGGGGTGACAAGGGGTATCAAAAATATTATATTATTATATAGAGGTACCCATCCCTGTATAAAATTTACACAAAATTCCAATATTATTTTATCCTCGGATCTGTAAATAGTGTTTAAAATATTCCGCTGACAAAAATAAAAAGTGCTGTCAAGTTTGCAGTACCAATGAATCAGTAAAATATTGCACTTTCAATAATTTTTCTCTACTTTCTCCTGGCATTGCGATTATTTTGCGGAAAAAATTAACCTATATTTAAACTAGGATACTAAGGTACCTCCTCACAAAATTTTATTAAAATTCATGCAGCAGTTTTTACGAGATGGTGACACAGCCAGACAAATATACAAATATTCGAAAAATTGGTGTTTTGTATTCCATTTCGATTAGGATCTAAACCGGCAATAAAATTTTCCAAAAATCTTTCATGTACAGTTATGGACCTGTATCTCCAATACATTTAAAATTGTTTGTGCCCACACACGTTGTGTACGTCCTGCAAATATTTTGTTCGACTCTTACTTTTATATTGTTTCACGTATACGAATTTTCTTTATTTAAAGGTACCCATCCCTGGATTAAATTCTAAAATTTATATAAAATTCTAAAATTTATATAAATTTCTAAAATTTATATAAATTTCTAAAAATTATTGTAAAGCTCTGTAAAACGTGTTTAAAATATCCTGCCTTAAAGTATGAAAATCGGTCAAATTGCGTACTTTCACTGCTTTTTATCCACTTTCTCTTGAAAATAAGACATTTTTGCGGAATGAAAGGTACCAAAAAAGGAACCAAGATACCGAGGTACCTCCTTACTAAATTTTATTAAAACCCATCCAGTAGTTTTTACTTGATGCGAACAAAGACAGACGGACAGACAGGAAAAAAATTACTGTTTTATAATATGAAGAGATAAGAACAAACATTAAAATCTTAAGTCTAAAAGTAAAAAATTAATTC
This sequence comes from Phasia obesa, assembly GCA_949628195.1. NCBI lineage: Eukaryota > Metazoa > Arthropoda > Insecta > Diptera > Tachinidae > Phasia > Phasia obesa. The sequence goes on along the minus strand of OX451215.1, from coordinate 21,404,929 downwards.
TTCAGTCAAGCCGAAAAAAGTGTATGATGCATAGTTGGCACGTTTAGATCAAATTTTAATAAAGCAGTGTGCGACTGTAGTTAATTGTACAAATTTATTTTGGTGCCTAACTCAATATTGGTTTAAGGATCGAATTATAAAGAAAAGCGTTGCAATCAATTGACACTAGCCTGTCACGACCTACATATAAGTTAAATTTTTAAAAGGCGAGGGGCCAGTTTGTACTTCTTAAAGCTAAGAATAATTTGCCAACAGCAATTCACTTCTCGACCGATTGTATGAATTTTGTAGGGGATGCTCCACCAGGAGATAGAGAATGTGTAGAACATTCTTTCGAAATGATTGCATCATTTGAAATAACATCGGGTACAACCACATGTTTTACAACGCAACTGTATCATGAAGACATTGAACAAAGATTAATTCAAGAGTAAAGCAAAGCTCTTTTCTTTCTCCTACCCTATTTCTCATTTTTTTAATGTCATTTTTTCTCAAAATTCCAATGCATATCATATTCAAAAATAGACCAAACCCGTCGGAGGTTGGAGTCAAGAAACACAACATACGCTCAATTATGATCTTATCACAATATTATATGCAGCTGTAGCCATCTCTGATCTTTTTACTAGTTATATTACGGATATCTGACCAACTCTCATGTATGGGTCAGCGCCACGAAGTCTATTTAGGAGCTACTTGACCGCGTGCAGAAGAGGGCGAGAAAGCTGATCGGTGACAGTAAATTATCCAACTCTATTGACACTCTGGAGCATCGATGCAATGAGGGATGTGTTTCGCTCGTTTAATTTTACTAAATACAGTGGAATAATCTCTAATAAAATCAGGGAACTTGTTTCCGATACCCACACATTTTTGCGTTCAACACTTTTTCCGTTAAGAGAGCATTCATTTGCGGTGGATTGAACAGTGAATCATACTACGCATTATACGTTTTTATTTTTATTCGTTTTTATACTAGACTAGCTGTGCCCGCCACTTCGTCACCGTCCTTCAATATTTTATTCGATTTTGCTTTGAAAGCAATCCACACCAAAGACCCTTACGTTTTTAGTATTTTTTTTTTAAGAGAAGTAACACTCAGGCATTTAATTCCTATATTAACTGTGTTACTTCCTTTAGAAAGGGATAGTAGTAGATAAGACAGATGGTTATTGCGATACTAAAGCTTCGCAAGCGCTTCTGGTGTTCTTTAGGCAAATTAGTTTGAAGCTAGCATAGCCAATTAATAATTACTTTACTTCGCCGGCGATTTAGTGCTATTTGGTAATGCCGTCGTTTTAAGTTCCGCCTTAAGATATGCTACATAGCAGTTTATGTTTTTTTTACTTTATAAAAAGTAAAGTATTCATACCCGGTTAGTTCAACTGCGTACTTTCACTGCTTTTTCTCCACTTTCTAAGATATTTTTGCAGAAAAAAAGTATCCCATATTGGGATACTTGGTAGCTCCTCGCAAAAACTTGATAAAATGCATTTAGTACTTTTTACGTGATGCGAACGAAAATTAAAAAAAAGACAGACAGAAGGAAGTGAGTTACTATTTTATTATATCTATAGATGACTGTTTTTACTATCGCATTATATTATTTATATTAATTCTTAAATATTCCTATTTCAATAACACTGTACAGCAATTTCAAACTTTTTCCAAAATTACGGGATTTCGACGATTGATCCTCGTAGAGGACACCAAAAAAATTCACGTGTACGAGTATTGGCGTTTTGAAATATCACTTCGGAATTTTATTTTAGGGACCGTTAAATTTTCGCAGCTGTGGCCTCTTCTTGCATTTTATCGGTATATGAAACTATGCTTTCTTTACATCTGAGGTGTAGGGTATGTTCAGTAGCTTTTTAGAAAATGTTATGGCAAATATTTTTGTAGTTAATGACATTTTAATGTATATTTCTTTTTTGGTCCGCTTTACCAGAATCAATCGTTACAACCCCGTAATTTTTTTCCTGTTAAACTATGTAATAAGATTTTAATTGAAAATTTAATTAATTCTGTGAGTTCAGACTTTATTAGTATTTGTAATATTTATAAAGTTTATAGAAACCAAATGGAAAATTTTTATGTCTTTTTATACTCTTCCATAATGAGGTATAAAATTACAACTTATACATTTAATTACTTTAATCTTATTTGTTGCATCATCAGCTTCGTATTGTATTCGAAGTTATATCACAAATTTATTATGTTTGTGTAAATATAGTTAAGTCGTTACTGCGGGAATATACATTTCGTAAAAAAATTGTTGCACATTTTATAACGTAATTATGGTGTTGTAAGAATGGCAGCAGCAAATTGTATATTGTTTTTGTATCTGCTTGTTTTTGTATTTTCTTTTTTTTGTGATTAAAGATTAGTACGCCATTAAATTCTTATTTAAGTTGTTATACAATTTTATTTATTACAGAGTTTATAAAGAATTAATGATGACATTTTCGCTTAAAAGCACTGATTTATTAATTTACGTTTTGATGTTATTTAAATCTGGAAAATAAATGGAGCTGAATTCCATATTTTTGAGAAATAGCAATAAGTTTAGAATCAGTATTAAATAGTTATTAATGTTAAAAAAAACATTTCATTGAAGGTTTTTTTGCGACTCGGGTTACAAGCCCAACTCCAACCTCTTAACCTGAGGACAGGTATTACTGCTTACACAATAGCCGTCATCTTGGCGGTTACCAAAATCGCATTACCCAGGGATTACCATGCGGAGGACTGTGAGACGACTGGAGGCGCAGTCAATAAGGATCGCACTGGGTTCACCAAATTGAATCAATACGTAACTTTACCTTTTGGCATAAACCCCATGAATGCAACTTAATGAGATCTCATTGGGGTATTTTGGCAATCTAGCCGGACATTAATTTTTTTAGGTTATATTGGCTCTGAAATATATTGATTGCCCCTAGATTAATGAAACTTTGTAGAGAAATCTTTTATGGCCATAGGTTGTTAACCGAATAAAATAAGAAAAATCGAGCCAAGGAGAAAAATTTTCCCCTCAGAAGAACTAATCCTACCTCTGAAAAATTCATTTTTTTTTTAATTTTTCCCATACTTTTGTTTACAGATGTGGCCAAGATTTGCATCGATAAATAGCCGTGGGCCCTTATCCGACGGGTGGTCTTACCACCGAGTGAAATAGAAACTAGCGCCCCCACTGTAAAGTAACGGCGCCCCCTACGATAACGTGCCCTGTGTAAGAGGCACGATATACGCATTTTAGGCGTGTCGCACAGTCACAGTGAGTAGCAATTTTTAGAACATGGCAAGCCATGGATCCATATTCTAGCCTCTTGCTTAGGGGTTGTAGACTATCAAACTACTTCTGTTGAGATTGCAACAGCACATTTTTATCCTCAATGCACCCACCCTGCAAACATCGATCTTAAACCACAACCACCACGTGTACCCCTGAAGAGAACCTCACCAATAACCGGTAACAGAGACGGTAGTGTCTCTGTGGAGCTACCGATTTCCGTGGTACCAGTCCTTTGGGCACTGGTCGGGCCTCGAAGTGAACCCGTGTTATAAAACAACAGACATTTTCTTTCAGATTTGGGCTCCAGGAACCCTAGCGTTTGGTGCCTCTATTATTTTCCCCGCGCGCAAGGCATTTGAGTATGTACTGAAATGACAACTGGTACCCCCGGGAGGAAACACTTTTGTTTACAATTGCAATTATAATCATATAGTCCGCGAAAGTTCAAAAACTTAAACTTGGACCCTGGCGATTCTAAAATGCCGTTTTTCATTCCGCCCCCTTTTTGGGGCGGTGTCATAGAATATTGTTTTCAAAACTAATCTAGTTATTAAAAGAAATGCATTACATACGCATTCATGCTATAAAAATAAAAGTTTTAAAAATTTTATGGGCATTAAAAGGTATGACTGCAATCCCGTCCCGCGAAACGTCCATGTGAATTTAAATTTTTTTTTGTTAATTTCCAAAAAAATTTTATTTTTAAACTTTTATGTCGAAAAGAAAAATATCTATAAAAGTTATTTTTGTAATTTATTGGCTAATAGTATTTAATTTATCTGAAAATAATTAATTTATTCATAGCTAGTTGTGCAACCGTCCGTTTACTTTGAAAGTAAATTTTATGTAGAAATTTTATGGAGAGTTACCTTAGATTGAAATATAGGATATTTTTCTTTCGTAAAATTTTTCATTACCAAGAAAGATAGAGTGGTGAAAATAGACAATTTTACTAATAGAATGGTACGGCAAACTTGTCAGCAACTTTTATTTTTCTTCAGCGTGTAATTTAAAATACTATTTACAGTACTCTACAATAATTTTGTAATTTTATATAAATTTTAAAATTTTATATAAAGCCTGTTTCTGAGTAATTACCCAGGGATGGGTACCTTTATATAAAGTAATTACATAAACCATATCTGAAGCACTATAAAGGTAAGCATCTTAATGTGGATTACTTTCAAAGCAAAATAAGGACGCAAACGAAGTGGCGGGCACAGCTAGTTATTAATAAATTAATTAGTTTCAGATAAATTAAATACTATAAAGTAATAATTTACAAAAATGACTTTTATTAATATTCTTGTCTTCGATATAAAAGCTTAAAAATTAATATTTTTTGGGATTAGAAAAAAATTTAAATTCACATTGACGTTTCGCGGGGTAGAATTGGAGGAATACCTCTCTCTGCCTATAAAAACTAAAAAAAAATATTTTTATGGTACTAAGGCGTTTCTTTTATTAATTATATTTTTTTAATCAAATTATATTGTATGTCACCGCCCCCAATTTGAGCGGGGCGAAAAATGGCATTTTGCAATCTCCATGGTTCAAGTTTAGGTTCTTGAAAATTCTCTGACTATAAAAGTTGCATTTTCTAGACAAAAGTATGATAAAATTTTAAAAAATATTGAATTTTTAAGAGGTAGAATTAGTTCTTCTAAGAGAACTTTTTTCTCCTTGGTCCGATTTTTATAGCTTTAGCAGCCTGACCACAAGCGATTTGTCTGCCAAACTTCATTAAACTAGGCGCACTGAATGAATTTTCGGAGCAAATATAAGCTAAAAACAAAGTAATGTCCGTGTAGATTGCAAAAATACCACTGTATACACATTCAGTTCCCACAAAACAAAAAAAAAAAAAAAAAATTGCCCCAATTAAAGGTTTTAATAAGTTGCAGATACGAGTTTAATTAAATTTTTAAATAATTTAATTATTTACTTAATTGAAATGTTATTTTATTTATTCTTAATTAAATAAATAATTAAGTTAATTAAAAAGGTAATTGAATTTAAATATTAAATTAAGCAAAATTTTTAAGTGGTGCAAAATTTTGTTCTGTGTTATTTATTGTTTTCAATGCCATGAGCTAAATTAAGCAAGTATGTAAAGATTATTTTGTCATAATACCAGTATCGGCTTTTAATAAATGAAAGATTTTTTAACATACGAGTATAAGTTACTTACTGTATGCGGCACAAGGAATGCCTGTGTATGCATGAGCTGCATGAAGACAACGATGAGTTCGTGTGGTACACTGTAACGCCTTTTCATAGGTATTATAATCAGGACTTAAACGCCTCTCAGCCTAAGAGAAAAAACACACATACAATTATATACATATTTAAATACATACAAACACATATTGTTGTAGGCTTGCAGTCATAGGCAAGTATTAATAGTTGACAGTTAAAGTGAAAAGTAAATTATTAATACACATTTACAATTCAAATGTCAAACACTTCATAACAATTACATGCAACTTACATACTCTTACATGTGTACTCGTACATAGTAACTAACCTCTTCGTAGACTTCATTGATATTCTGAAAATTATAAGTGCCCGGTTTCTGCAATGCCTTGAGCGTTTCGTAAAGGAACAATTCAAAATTTTTAAAAGTATATTCACTAAAGTTATAACGACGCAAACGTGTGCCTGTCTCACCGCCCAGGGCGGCACACGATTTATGATAATCATCTACTGCGCGTTTAACCAACACCGCTTCATTCAGTTTATTTGAGCGTATTTGCAAAGACTTAAGCTCCAGCAAGTGTTGAAAGATCTTACGTTCCATATAATACCTGCAAGCGAAAATGTAAAAAGAATATATTAAAAAAAAGAGAAAAAATTAGTTTATAAAAAAGAAATAAAGAAAAATATTTTATATAAAATCACACATATGCAGACAATTTCCGTTAGCATTTTATTGATGTTGAATGATACAACACCATTACAGGTGTGTATGAGAGCCTGTGTGGGTATCTACATACATATATGTATAAAGTTAAAAAATATGAGAAAAAAATATTTTAAAATAAGGAAAAAATCAATGTAAGAATATAATGTTATTTGTTGCTTCATTTTGCCTTAAGTTATGAAATGCATGCAGCTACACATATATATGGCTTTTACGCATATTAAATATATTCTGTATTCTTTAGCTCTTGAAAAAGTACAATAGTTGTAAATTTAAAAGTATATCGTGATAAACAGGATATTTTTAAGGCATCATATTAGATTATAAGAGTCGATGCTTACACAGTTACACATTAGTAATGATGTAATTGTGTAAATTTTTATTCCTTAAAACTTTCATGAAGTTTTACCTGTCCTGTGCTTGTAACAAAAATCTCGAAAGCTAGACTTAACCTACTTTAGGGAAATCATAAGATGTTACTATATAATTCTTGCAAAACAAATTACATCAACTATTGGGACACCCTTTAATTTAAAATTTTAAATATTTATACTTGTTGTTATACCAGACATAGTAATGAACATTTTGTCTAATTTTCAAGTGTTTGTCTATAACGGTTCCAAAGATGGGGACACAATGGTCAAATTAAATCAATAAAGGGGACACTCTTTAATATATAGATCCAAATTTTCTACTCGTTGTTATAGCGGACTAAGCAACTGTCTATCTATATCACTTCAAAAGTGATATATCAATTTACATTAACTATTTGGACACCCTTTAATTTTCAAACTCATTTTATACTTGTTATTATAGCGGACTTAGCAATACAAGTTCTTTGTAAATTTCAACTGTCTGTCTATAACAGTTTAAAAGTTTGGCCATATTTTATCAAATTAAACCAACTAAAATAGGACACCCTCTAATTTCCAATTTTAAATATTTGTACTTATTAAAGCAGACATTCTGTGCAACTTTGAAGTTTTTGTCTATAACGGTTCAAAAGATAGGATCATAAAGGTGAATTTACATCACCTATGGGTCACCCTTTAATTTTTAATTTTATTTTTTTATTACTTTTTGTTATTGAGAGCTATAGTGATACGCACTTTTTTTAATTTTAAATTGGTGACCTATAAAGTTCATAGTACGCGTAAAAAACATGTAATGGGTGATTTTTTTGAGGTTAGGATTTTCATGCATTAGTATTTGACAGATCACGTGAGATTTCAGACATGGTGCCAAAGAGAAAGATGCTCAGTATGCTTTGACATTTCATCATGAATAGACTTACTAACGAGCAACGCTTGCAAATCATTGAATTTTATTACCAAAATCAGTGTTCGTTTCGAAATGTTCAAATGTGACAAATTTTGTTCAGCGATGAGGCTCATTTCTGGTTGAATGGCTACGTAAATAAGCAAAATTGCCGCATTTGGAGTGAAGAGCAACCAGAAGCCGTTCAAGAACTGCCCATGCATCCCGAAAAATGCACTGTTTGGTGTGGTTTGTACGCTGGTGGAATCATTGGACCGTATTTTTTCAAAGATGCTGTTGGACGCAACGTTACGGTGAATGGCGATCGCTATCGTTCGATGCTAACAAACTTTTTGTTGCCAAAAATGGAACAACTGAACTTGGTTGACATGTGGTTTTAACAAGATGGCGCTACATGCCACACAGCTCGCGATTCTATGGCCATTTTGAGGGAAAACTTCGGAGAACAATTCATCTCAAGAAATGGACCGGTAAGTTGGCCACCAAGATCATGCGATTTGACGTCTTTAGACTATTTTTTGTGGGGCTACGTCAAGTCTAAAGTCTACAGAAATAAGCCAGCAACTATTCCAGCTTTGGAAGACAACACTTCCGAAGAAATTCGGGCTATTCCGGCCGAAATGCTCGAAAAAGTTGCCCAAAATTGGACTTTCCGAATGGACCACCTAAGACGCAGCCGCGGTCAACATTTAAATGAAATTATCTTCAAAAAGTAAATGTCATGGACCAATCTAACGTTTCAAATAAAGAACCGATGAGATTTTGCAAATGTTATGCGTTTTTTAAAAAAAAAAGTTCTCAAGCTCTTAAAAAATCACTCGTTATGTTGTATGGGGACACCCTTCAATTTTTAAAATTGTAAACTTCTTTTAAAATAGGACCAATCTGTAGGCATATCTTTTCTAATAAAGAAAAAATTTTTAAAATCGGTTTAAAAATGACCGAGTTCTGAAGGCACAAACATACAAAAAAAAAAAACAAGCAACACACAGACGAATTGATAACATCCTTCTTTTTATTTTTGAAGTCGGTTCAAAAGAAAGAGATTTCAACACGGACGTGTGCCTATAAAATCTAAGCTAATGATTTAAAATCAAGTAAATTATTATTTGTAATTTTTGCATTAATTTTCAAAATAATCAAAAAATTAAATATAAACAATATGTGTCAAATTCAAGTATTACATGAGTCACCCTTTAGTTATTCATTTACCGTTTTTACTTCTTTTTATTGTAATGGCCACAGAGCTACACACCCTGCGTAAATTTCAAGCATCGGCCTATGACGGTTTAAATGATCCCTTTAACTTTTAACGCCCTTCAACCTTTATTTTTGTTATTGCACGCAACGAAAAAACATAGTTGAGGTAACCATAATCTAAGAGCAACATACTATGATGTATTATATGGTTGTAGTCAAACCATATTATTAACATAATAATATTGTTATGTTAGAACCATATCATTGGCTAACTTGAAAATAATACTGCGGCAGAATCAAAATATTTTGGAAATAAGGACGATTGATCCAAAATTTGGAGTGAGCACAACAGGGCAGGCCAGTCACCATCCACTTTCCAGGGATGGTGGTATTTGGTCTAAAAGTTGGGTTCCTCTCCCCTGCAAATTCATTTAGAGCTTGGCATTTCTTCTATCTGCAACATTAAGGTAAAGGAAATCGCAAAATTGGAATTTTTTAGTCTATTGCCCATAAAGTCCACATATGGACTAGGGATCATGAAATACTTTCATTAGTAGTTGCGGGTATATATAGCTTTATTACGGCAGTATTTTTTTCCGATCTCAGATTTGGGATTTTATAACATATAGGCTAAATTTCAATGTAAAATAGGTCAAAATGAAATTAAGTTTTTTAGATATTCCTTAAGAAAATTTCTTTCATACTTATGAAATTTGCAACCGTTTTATTCTATCTAAGAAATAATAATTTAAATTACAAATAAGGTGATAATATTAAAGAAATATTGGAGAAAATTAATTTTTAGACACCAGCAGAGCGGAATGCACATTTTCTAGATAGCCACGTCTGTCATCAGCACTCTTGTATCTAATCTACTTAGGGTAGTGTTTAGTTGTAAGCATCATCTATTTAACCAACCAAACCCAGATAAAGAAATACGAGAAAACTTTCATTCAATTATCAGTCGTCAGTTGGTGAAAACGAAGTCTACCACTACCTTCCCTCTTGTTGAATTTTTTACTTTAATATTTACCACCTTATATTTGTTGTTGCTTCAGCCAACCTTTGGTTAGAAATGAAAGCTACTTTGTTTAATATTATTACCTAATTTAAATTAGTCTTTCTTAAGCCTGGTGCTCTGTTCGGTTTTTCATGCGGAATGCTGTCAAACTACATACATAAAAAATTTTTATGAAAAAGTCATGAAAAAATGTTGCTGAAAACAGAGTACTGTTTTTACTGTGTAAAAACATTGAAATGTTTCTGGTAACATTTTGTCAAAGCTGTGAAATAAAGCAAATGGGCAAATAATGCCCATGTGGAATTTTTTGTGGAAAATTTTTAAAAAGAATGTAGTATACCACATTTTAAATGCCAAATTTTCCTTGTGAAATAATCAATATTGCTCAACATTTTTCACAAATTCGAACAGAGTATTAGGCTTTAGAGAGAATAAAACGAATTTAAGCTTGACTACAAAATTCATATGTATGTAATAGTTCGACTAATAAAATTAAAATTTGCAAAATTGAAAACTTTTTTCTATTAAAAAAATAGGAAAGATATAATCTTGAAATTTTGCAACAAAATTTTAAATTGCGCTCACTAACTATGAAAAAGGAAATTTTCAAAAAATTTTTGAAAATTGTCTAAAATATTTTGATAAAACTGGACCAGGGTATCGAAAAATCAAAAATTTATATTTTAAAGTTCTTACGAGTTGTAAACATAATTTACAGATTAAACCATCAGAATTTTTACCATGTATAATTTTAAAAAATCAAACATAAGTAATAGGCTCTAAAAAATTGCAGGGGTGAGGTTACAAACTTCTACTACATAGCGCCATCCCTGGCAATTCATATCAAATTTTGGATCAGTCGACCTAGCCCTTTACAAATGAACTGAGTTATATACAAAATATTTTGATTCTACCCCACTGTGCATTGTTATATAAACAAATTTTTTATGAAATAAATTAAATAAATATTGTGTTTTATATTAATAAAAATAAATCTTATTTGATTTTAATATAGTTTATTTGACCTTTTTAATAATTTGTATTTAATTATTTTTATTCAAGCTTTAGGTCGTTAATTATTTTTATTTTTATTCTCGATATTTCGCTACTCCTTTGTGCAGCATCATCAGGAAAAATTAAAAAATTAACGTTATGAAAATTACAATTACTCTTTTAATTGTTATGAAAATTGCAATTACTTTTTTAATTGTAATTTTCATAACGTTAATTTTTTAATTTTTCCTGATGATGCTACACAAAGGAGTAGCGAAATATCGAGAATAAAAATAAAAATAATTAACGACGACAATTAAAAAAGTAATTGTAATTTTCATAACGTTAATTTTTTAATTTTTCCTGATGATGCTACACAAAGGAGTAGCGAAATATCGAGAATAAAAATAAAAATAATTAACGACCTAAAGCTTGAATAAAAATAATTAAATACAAAATATATCTTATTTGTTTATTATTTAATTTTTTAGGCATTCGATAAGAGAAATGACTCAATTATTATATTTTGAAAGATAAACTTATAAAATTGGATTCTAATAATAATAAAAAATTGTTTGTTTGTTATTAGTTACATACTACTTAAATACGAGCATAATTATCATAATTTGTTTACTATTAATATATTATAAATAATATAATATTATTTTGACATACTAATAAAACTTTGGTTGTAGCAACCATGTTGCATTTTTTGGTTCATCGCAACCATATATTTTTACAGATAACATAAGATGTTGCTTGTAACCATAACATAACCAGTTCTTTGTCTGTGTGTGTGAAAGCTTCAAGTGTATGCCTATAACCATTCAAAAGATATTGCCATATGTGTAAATTTATCTAAGGGGACACTCTTTATTTTTTTATAATTGTTATTGTGGACATATTTAGTAACTAACACTTTTATTTAAATTCCAAGTGTCTATCTCAAATGCTTCAAATAAAATATAAGACCATATTCATCACTGAGGATATCCTTTAATTTAGAAGTTTTATTTAGGGAATTGTTTTTATAGTAGAACTACCCAGAAAAAAAATAACGAATGTGTTCAACAAGAAATGTTGATTTCATGATTTCCTTAGCACTTATTTGGTCGAATGCATTTTTAATGTATTCAATTTTTCTAGTAAATCATGTGTACATACATATTTTTTAATTTTTAATTGACATCTAAGCATTTATAAACTAAGAAAGCTTCCGAATCATCGAACTTTCATTAGTCCAAAGCAATCATTTAAATGACAGTCAGTTTATTTAAATGTGAACACATGAACTCCAATGACACGCCTATGTTAATCATGCGTTTTTCACCTAAATTGGAATTAGTGCAAGAGTAGTAGAACTCATGAATATCATACTGTTTTGTCATTTTTTTTTTTCTGGGTAGTAACACAAGATTTGCGAAATATTCAAGTCTTCGTCTATAAAAATTTTAAAAAGATAAAGCCATATTCGTTGACTAACGTCACCATTACGTCATTTAATTTTTGAGTTTTTATTACTCTTTGTTTTTTTTTTTTTGTTATAGTGATACTCACCTTGTAAAAACTTTATGGTTTCAAAAAAATATCGTGCGTTACAAGGGACACCCTTTAAATTTTATACTATAAAATTATTTATATGTAAACATACCTTTCAAATAAGTTTTTAAAAGTGGACGAACTACTATTTAATTACGAACTTACTGACAAGAATAGCAATGAATGCCTCCATTGCAAATTCTAGGATTTTATTTTAAAATTTTTTGCATTACTGGTCACAAACTAGATTAATTTATTAAAATATTGTGACCGTCATGCAGATGAATGGTCTTCATATGAAGTTTCTAAACTTGTAGCGTTATTCCGCAAATTCACAATATTGTTAATACAGATACAGCTGAGTCATAGCGGACATTAAAAATAGTGTAGATCGCGAACAGGTCGATAAACATTTAATCCTCAAACAAAGTTTCTTATCATCTTTAACTTATTATCTTTAAGTTACCCCCGGGGGTTCCAATTGTCACTGCAGTAATAGCAAATGCTTTGACGCGGTTCACTCGGGGAAAATAGGGGCACCAGACGCTAGGGTTCCTAGAGCCTAAATCTGGAAGAAAAGGTTTGCGATAAAAATTGCGGGTCATCTTCGAGGCCCGACCAGTGCCCAAAGGACTGGTACCACGGGAATCGATGGCCCCACAGAGAGCCTATCCTCTCCGTGACCGGTTATTGGTGAGGTCCCCTTCGGGGGTACACGTGGTACTTGTGGTTTAAGATCGATTTATGTAGGTATGGTGCACGGTCGATCAAGTGTGCTGTTGCACTCTCAACAGACGGAGTTTGGATAGTCTCCAAACCCCTAAGCAAGAGATTATAATGTGGATCTAGGCTTGCCTTGGATAAGGCTTGCCATATTATATAAATTGCTACTCATTGTGACTGTATCACACACAAATTGCGATTGGTGGCAATCGTAAAGTGTTGTTATACTTCACAATGGGGGCGCTAGTCTACGCCTAAGTTGCACTCGGTGGTAAGACCACCGTGAGATTAGGCCAACTAAGCAGGTAATCACGTTAATCTTGTTTCACAATTATTTTTAAGTATCATCTAGCAATTGTGAAAATCAAAGAAGATGATACTTGCAGACTGAGCCTGCAAGAGGCTGAGACGGCAGCATACAATAGGTGTGAAGCTTGTTAAATGTGGATGTTACCAATTACTAGAGACTACATGTTGAGAAAGAAGGCCGACGGTTACCAGTCGATATTCTGAAATCACTAAAGTCAAGATTAAAGGCTGGTTGCAACACATGACTCAATAAAAGTAGGTTGCCTTAAGCCTGACTTCAAAAATTTCATCTGCATGTTATAATAAATAGTTCCACTAATAAAATTTATATATTCAATAAATTGTTTATAATAGTTTTTATACCAAGTTTGACATTTAGATTTGAGCCACTATCAACTGTTATGAATTCTACGCCTTAGATAAGCTTATAATTTAATTTTCTTTAAACAGAAATTATTGCAAATGGGATTAAAAAATTAGTTTATTTTTAAAGTAAGAATATCTCTAAAAATATGAAAGTTGTATGAGTTTTAAATCTATTGATCCAAATTGGATCACTCTGTATTTTTTACACAAAAGAATAAAGGCAAAAGCATTCTATAACTTCAGTTTTTCCTTACATGAGTTTGTTTGTGTATTTTGTTGTAAAGCTATTTTCTTTATGTAAATATGAGTTTGGCAGCAAATAATCGCTTATTATAAGTTATGATATGCTGAGAATTGACATTTTATTATTTTTTTTACTTCTCTCAGCTTCGGTTCTTTATCCTTCCTTCTTTTATAAATTTATGCATGTACGTATGTGCCTGTTTTTTTAAACACAAAGATATCAAGTATACAAACATTTTACCAATACATTAATAAATCCATTCTTGAATTGGTGTTGACACTCGAACACAAAGCAAACGAATTATTGAATCATTGTGTGTAAATTTACCCAAAGAATAAAGATGGAAAATATAAAAAAAAAAAAATTGCTCAATACGTACACAGACATGCCTGTGAGTGCTTTTATATTTTCCGGTTAAAAATAAAAATAACATCATTTTAAGAAAATTATATTTTAAAAATAAATTTAAAGGCAAACGAGATTCTTTCGAGATAAAGTGATATTATCTATAAAAAAAATTTAAATAGTTTTGAGAGGAAGAAAATTAAGTTGAAAATATACAACACAGTTTCCTCTTTATGTAGAAACTAAAATTACTTTTTCAAAAACAATTTTTTTTATTATGTATTCCCTTGCCGAAACAAACACAGTTGTTCTGTTTGGCGACGGCAACATCGTCGTCGATTTTCACGCAATATCACTTTAACACAAAATCAATGTTTATTTGGTATTCCTTTACAATGTTGTGACGCCGCACAGTGAGATAGCTATATATAGTACAGTAACCGCGGCAAAAAATGGTTTTTGGCGTGTCGTCCAATTTGGATGAAATTTTCACAGTATAATTATAGATATATGGGTGACAATTCCCCGAAATTTCATCCTCATAACTTCATTACTTTTTGGTACCCCCGGGGTTCCAAATGTCACTGCAGGAATATGGCAAATGCTTTGACGCGGTACACTCGGGGAAAATAGGGGCACCAGACGCAAGGGTTCCTAGAGCCTAAATCTGGAAGAAAAGGTCTGTTGTTTTAACACGAGTCCTCTTCGAGGCCTGACCAGTGCCCAAAGGACTGGTACCACGGGAATCGGTGGCCCCACAGAGAGCCTATCCTCTCTGTGACCGGTTATTGGTAAGGTCCCCTTCGGGGGTACACGTGGTGGCTGTGGTTTAAGATCGATTAAGTAGGTAAGGTGCAAGGTCGATCAAGTGTGCTGTTGCACTCTCAACAGACGGAGTTTGGATTGTCTCCAAACCCCTAAGCAAGAGGTTATAATATGGATCTAGGCTTGCCTTGGAAAGGCTTGCCATATTATATAAATTGCTACTCATTGTGACTGTATCGCACACAAATTGCGATTGGTGGCAATCGTAAAGTGTTGTTATACTACACAATGGGGGCGCTAGTCTACGCCTAAGTTTCACTCGGTGGTAAGACCACCGTGAGGTTAGGCCGAGTATGGCAGGTACGCACGTTAATCTTGTTCCAAAAATTACTTTTTGGTCTAGAACAAGTCAAAGTTGAGGTATGCCAACGCGGTTAGTTCTATATGTAATATTCAAAAGCTTATTAATAAAAAAATAAAAATTGAACATTTTGCATTTTCAATGGACTAGGAAATATAGAGCAGCCCCTCGCCCTAGGTGCAGACTTATATCAAATGAATGCTTGAATTCTCAGCTTTCATTTGAAGTCAAGGTCATATAGCAAAGGTTTGCAAACGTACTTTAAAATTACAAAAAATACACAAAGCGCACATTCTGTCGCTATACGTATGTTAGCATGCAATAGCATGTTTACCACATTTTACTTTTATTTTTTTTAATTGTTTACAACTATTCACTTATTGTTTATTATTACTTTATTTACATTATTCATTTGATTGATAATTTTTTTGATGGTCATTGACTTTGCGTTAGATAGTTGCATAATTTTTAATTTAAATTTATAGCGCAAGCTGTTGTTCTTATCTAAGTTGTGTTATGCTCACTTTCTATTGTGGTTAGTTTAATTGTTATATATTGAATTAAGTTGTTGCATTATTTATTGGATTAAGTAATAATGAGTGTCCTTGTAATGATCTCTTTTGATAAGAGATTAGCATTTCTCTAACATATTTGATGTTTTATTTTGTGCTCATAAACTGCAAGTGCAAATTTATACAAGTTTATATAAAGTGTTAAAAAAAATTTACAAGGTCATGGATAATTCAACAATTTCTTATAGTACAGTTTCTGATATTTGTACCGATAGCAATAAAGATATTGATGTTGTTGTTGGTGTCATAGCAACAAAATCCAATAAAATGTCAGACTTAATTATTAAAAAATTTCAATTCTATTTTTAATCAAGCACAAGTTCTTTTTATATATAAAAATCTTTTAACAATTTTTATTTACAATATTTCGCTACACCATTGGGTAGCATCTTCAGGAAATCAAAATAATAAAAGTTATTTCCTGAAGATGCTACCCAATGGTGTAGCGAAATATTGTAAATAAAAATTGTTAAAAGATTTTTATATATAAAAAGACCTTGTGCTTGATTAAAAATAGAATTGAAATATAAAAAAAGGTCAAAAACTACAATAACTATTAAAAAATTTCGTGATTTTTTTTAATAAAATATTTCATACCAAAATTAAAATCCAAATGGAACAAATCTGGGCGCATAAAAAGTAAATTTTTGGCTGATAATGAAGAATGGGTTGCACAGCTTTACACCATATGTGAACAAACTTTGGATGATAAACAACCAAGCTACAGGAATGTTATCCGAAGAAGCGCAAGAAGCAATGAATAAGGAGTATAGAAACTGTAGGCTATTCCATTCTCGTAAAAATTCATGTATTTCTACGAATGAAGATGTAATGCACTATTTGCAAATATCATCAGATCCTTATAGTAATTCATTTGGAATGAGAGTGAAATTTAAAAAATTAGAATACCATGATGATGTTAAAAAATTATTGATAGAAAAAAATGTTCTTTTTTATTGCATTTCAATGGCAGATGGGCGTAATAGTATGCGTGTTATTGTAATGTTTGCATGAAACTTTTTAAATGATATAAATTACAGTAATATCAAATTTGAAGGTTGTACCTAAAATATTTTAGAAAATATGGCACTTTTTATGTTGAAGTTGTATGGGTGGGGTGAGGGTAAAAATGGACTCGAAAACGTGATAAAGATAAACCATTTACAGATTCGAATTCAGCGGACAAAATTACACTAGGAACGGTATTTGGTTGCTCCAGTCAAAAACCTTGTTGGCTAGTGTTATTTGACTGAGGTATAAACATCACGACACTGTCTGTTTGTACATAAATTCATTTTTTTTAATTTTTTGGCACGTTCAGATAGTAATCGATTGTATATAGAAAACACCAATTTTGTGAATTTTTGTCTGTCTGTTAATCTGCCTCTGTTCGCATGACGTAAAAACAACTAGATGAATTTAAATAACATAACGGATGAGATACCTTAGTATCTCGTACCTCATAGATACCTTAGTACCTCGATTTAAATATAGGATACTTTTTTCCGTAATAATATTTTTTTTCAAAGAGAAAGTATACAGAGCCAAAAATGCCAAATAGAATCAAAGCAGAAAGAAGGAAAGTTTTATTCGAAGAGATTCCTTTTTGTTGACATGTGGTAAATCTTTTTAATTTTATCAAGAAAGGAATCCCATTAAATCAACAAGAAAACTTATAATTCACGATCCTTGACAGAGGACGAACAAATTTTTACCATGGTTTTTCGGGTTTTAAAAATTAAGTGGCTTCAACCCCCTCTAGACAATCCGTCAGAAGAAGCCGCCCTGACCATCCACTCCCTGGAAAAATAGTGGATAATATGAAGGAAAAATATCAGGCAACCGCCACCACAAAAAGAAAAGGTAGAAAGAAAGCTAAGATTGATAATGATGGTTTTAATAATTATTATTAAGAAAAAAATTACAGATAATTATGAAAGCAGAATCAAATTTTTGAAAATCTGACAACGCTTTGCTTATTCAGTTACTTGTCTTGAAGATTGTTTAATTTGTTGGTTAACTTTTAGATGGAAATTAAAATTGTAGAAGTCGTTATTGAAAACATGGTGAGGATAATCTCGTGGTTATTTTTTAATTTTTTTCTTTTCGTTTTTTCTGTTCTTATATTTTTTTGTTCCAAATTTTCTTTTAAGTTTTTTTTTTGTACTGGCAATTTGTAACATTCACAAAACTTACAACAAAAAACAGTCAAAATACTTCTAAACAAAAATGACTTAAATTTTGTTGTGCTTTTTGCGCCATGAACTGACAGCTTAGCCAATAACTTTACAATCTCACTTCCACTCACTTTGATTGTAGCCATGTTGTTTCGCAGTTCTTCTTTGTTACTTTCAAGTTAATGTTTGTTTTTATGAAGTTTGTTTTATTGCGAGAAAATATTTAACAGAAAAAAGTTTAGTGCAAAATAAAGCAATTACTTAAAATTCTTAAAATATAAAATTTGCTACACTGAAGTAAAATTACAAAATTAATATCTGATCTCTTTGGTTTAATGCTTAAATAGCTATACTAATCACTTGATCAGATTGTTGTTAAAGTTAATGTCACATTGCCGTATGAAAAATATATATACAAATATTTTAAACATAACAAGCTTCTATTTTATGTGTAAATATGTTCTACAGTTCTCCACTGTCATGATAGACCATCATACAGCAGCTTTTTTACGCTTCTTTATTCTTGAACAAAAAAATTTAATGTTTTATGTAAAACACTATGCATTATTGTTAGCCCTAGCTAGCACAGTCTATATCCGTATATGTATTTTATAACCTTTAAACTTTAGAAATTTTCAGAATTGACCGAATTGTTCAATGGCTACTCCTTTTTTGAAGTCTTGTATTACTAAACAACAGAACCAGTTTTCAACAACCTTTTTAAGTGTCGACGAGCTACATTAGTACCACAAGTGCTTACCACTCGCACCTATTAACTATAACTAGGAAACCAATCCCTTTTGTCAGTGTACAATATAAATACTACATATAGATTAAATATATACATATATATATATACTTTATTTATATCTCAAGCTGATAATATTTTTTTTTAAACATTTATTCCATCTCTGCTTTTGTTGGTAAAACTAAAATGTTATTTCATTTAATCTTGTACTTTTTTCTTGATTTGCAATAGTTTATATTTTATTTTTTAAGTTAAACATTTTTTATATGTATTTAAGTGAACAGTGAAAAACTCAGCAACACTCACACATTAATAAAAAAATAAAAAAAAATATATGTATGTTTTTTAACAAATATTTATGCAACTGTCCTTGGCACATTTTGTTACTGATTTCCACTTCCGTTTTAAACATTTCGCAACTGTGTTGTTTATTTATTTTTCACTTACTTTGCTAAGATTAATTTTTGTTGTTGCTGTCATAGATGGTGTTGCCAACAGTGTAACCAGTTTTGAAAAAAATTTAAGGTGCATACTACAAGTATTATGTAATTACCAAAAAAAATAAAAGTACCTTAAAAATCAAGAATTTTGATATTTTTCGAATCAATTTTTGAGGATTCTAATGACTGACCTGGCTTATTAACATAATTTGACAAAATAGGGTTAATTTTTACTGGATCTTCAAAATCTTGTACAAAATTTTTGTTTGTTTTAACAATAACCAAATGATCCTGATTACAATCGAGTAGGAAGGATGGATATCGCTTCTCTTGAGCGAACATCAGAGGAATAAGCCGCAAATGATAAAACAAACCGTGAAACATACAATTTTTGCCAATTTATTATTTCATATTTATTATTTCAAATACATTGAAGATACAATAAATAAAAATATGAAAAAAAAATCTATTCCAGACTGATGGTTACCAAATAGTTCAAGGATATTAAATTAGTCGAATTCGGTTAAGTCTTCAGAATACAAAATACAAAGATTTGAAAACATTTCAATCTCTTCAGTCTAGCTAAAATGGCACTGGGATCCTTTAAAACTTGATGTTATTAGTTGAACTTGTTGATGTTAAACTAGTTGAACTCATGAACTTCCTAATTTCAAAACAAATTAAAGTTTCTTTTGATTTGGTATTTAATTAAACTCGCCTTTATACGAGTAATTCCATGTCAAGGCACTCAAGTCACTCAAAATGACTAGTTACTTCAGATTTTATTGAAAATTGAAAAATATCGCATTACATCTGCACTAAGTGAAGGGAAAAAACCATCCAATTGTAGAAGGACAGTAGGTTAGGTTAGGTTAAACGGGCCGCCCGCAAAAACGCGAGTTCACTCGGAGGCCAATAAGGCCCATTGTGATACCCCAACGATCATCAACCCCCACCATTCCCTAAAGAACTCCGATACCGGTGGTTCTTGTAAACCACCCGGAGCTTTTCACAAAGCCTAATAGGCTACTCAGTGTCACATCCCTGAGACAGTCCAGGCCCTGAAAGAATCATTGACCCAGAAATTTGAGCCTACGCTCTTAAAGAGCCGGGCAGTCGCAGAGAAGGTGTTGAACTGATTCCTCCTCTTCCTCATCCATACAGCTTCTGCAGCACCCTCCACGAGAGATTCCCATACGCTCCGACATACGTCCAATCATACAGTGTCCCGTTATAACATCAACCAGAAGTGCTAACGAGCTTTTCTCGAGGGTCAGTAGTGCCTTTGTCATTTTTTTATCAATTGACGGCCAAAGAATTCTAGATAATCTGCAAGTGGTTAATATAGACCACCTGCGAGCCGTTTCCTTCAGCGACCATTCTTCCAGTATGTTAGACATTTCGGCCAAGAGGATATTGATTTCCCCTTGGGCAACCGTCACATCCAGATTCGAACCGTTCCTCGCACATTGATCGGCCAACTCGTTTCCACGAATGCCCTCATGTCCTGGAACCCACACTATCCTTATACGATGTCGTTCAAGTAGGGCTAAAGATTGTATGCAAGCTAACACACATGTAGGATATTAAAATAAAACCCTCATAATTTTAATGAATTATGTACATAAGTGATTTATTTAAATAAAACTTAAAAAATGATAAATACACGTCTTTCTTCTTCAATGTCTTTACTGAGATTACTCTTTTATTTAAACTGTCTACTCTCAGTCTGTCTTTCTTAAAGTCGTCGTCGATTATTCGTCACTCGCTGTTAGTAAGTGTTGCCACTTCTAGTGGTACGTTTGTTTGAAGCAGATCCCACACACATTTAGATTTCACTACTTTTGAATTAAGGGCCTTAATGGCGGCTAGACTATCTACGAAAATATCGATAGCCGACGCCTCCATCGCAAGTTCCTCAATTTTCCTTGCCGCTACCAATATAGCATATATTTCAGCCTGGAACACGGTGCAGGTATCGGGAAGCCTAAGTGAAATTGAAAGATCAAGATCCTCAGAGAAGATCCCCGATCCGGTCCCCGTGTCTATCTTGGAGCCATCCGTAAATATTGAAACCGCATTGTTCCGAATTACAGAGTTCTCCTTTCATTCATCCCTGGTAGGAATTTTCACGACAAACGATTTGTCGAGGTCCATAACAGGGGTTTAGAAGGACAGTAAGGAAAAATAAAAACGTGGTTTGTTTGTTGGTGTTTTGTTGAAGTTTTTATATTCTGTAATATTATTCTATTAACATCCATACTTCTCATTGTGTTTTGTAGAATTTTATTACTTATATAGTATTTTTGGCTTCTCTAAAATTAGGAAAAGGATTCCTGATGATCTGGCCTGAACAACCAGCGAAATACGTATAGGAACTAGCTCTTTTCTTCCAACAAATAAATTGCATTTTTATTGTAAAACGTTATGGGTAATTAGCATAATATTAAATAACTAGCTGTGCCCGCCACGTCGTGGGTGTTCTAATAATATTTTGCCCGATTTTGCTTTGAAAGTAAGACTTACTTTTATAGAGTAGCACCTATAAGAGAAAATTCAACTAAACTAAGAAGAAACTAACAATAACAGAATTTTATAGCCGCACTCAAGTCGTAGTATTCTTACCCAGTTTTAAAAATTACCGCTAAATAACAAAAATAATGTAATCACATAATTACCTAAGTATGTATTTCACAAAATAACCAAATTATACAACACGTACGCGACTTAAAACACACACAAATTTTATTCAATTGTCTATTTGGCATATGTTTTTAGCGCCATCTGTGTTTAAATGTTAAAATTAAAGGTGCCGTTCCGCACTAAGTAGTTAAAACGATCTGTGTTTTAAAATATACAACTTTAAAAACTTAAACGTGCCGTGGTGTACTCAGCAGTACTTAGTGCCTCCTTAATATATGCTACATATTAGTTTATGTATTTTTTTTTTACTTTATAAAAATATAGTATTCATATCCGTTTAGTTCAACTGCGTACTTTCACTGCTTTTTCTCCACTTTCTCTTGGAAATAAGATATTTTTGGGGAAAAAAAGTAAACTATATTGGGACCAGGATACTTAGGTACCACCTCACAAAATTTTGTTAACATCAATCCAGTACTTTTTACGTGATGCGAACGTAAATGAAAAGCAGACAGACAGACGGAAATGAGTTATTACTTTAATATATGTAATAGATTAATATTTAAATTCCCAAAAATTTTATATATAGAAAAATATCGCTTTTTTCCAATTCTATGACCCCTAGGAAGTTGAGTAATACCTCAAGGGGATTTCATTCACGCTTTAATTTGATATCAATCATAAAAACAAAATGTTAACAAATTTTTTTATTATATTTAAAAAAATTATTAAAATTTTTAGATGGGGTGTTTTTCAATGTGGCTTAGTAAAAACATGGTGGGATCAAAAGTTATTCCCTTTAAAATTAGCTATTACTCAACTTCCTAGGACTTATAGAACTAGAATTAGAATATATTTAATCCTCCAGTGCATACGCAAAAATGCGATATTTTTCTGTTTTAAAAAAAAGACACTTTTTTTAAATTTTAAGCAGTCAACAAATATAAATAAAAAAAAGTTTGAAATTACATACAATGAAATTTATAGTCAAACTTAAGTTCGTTTTTATTCTCTCTAAGAAAGAATTAATCTAATTACAAATAAGACACCAGCAGGAGAGGAATGCACATTTTCTAGATAGCCACGTCCGTCATCAGCACTCTTGTATCTAATCTACTTAGGGGTAGTGTTTAGTTGTAAGCATCATCTATTTAAGCAACCAAACCCAGATAAAGAAATACGAGAACACTTGTATTAAATTTTCAATAGTCAGTTGGTGAGAACGAAATCTACCACTACCTTAAGCTTCCCTCTTGTTGAATATTTTTAATTGAATATTTACCACCTTGTATTTGTTGTTGCTTCAGCCAACCTTAGGTTTCAATAAAATCGGGAGTAGTAAATTTGAAAACAATTTTTTTTTGGTTGATTTGATATGAAATAACTTACTTGATTGTCCCAGGTCAAATGCTTTTTAGAATCGATTTTATTTTTCTTAACTATATTATATAGCGGTGATTTTTCTTTCAGGTTTTTTGTACTTTTAAATTGGCTTGTATTAACTTGAGACCTGACAGAACAGTTTGACTCAATGCTGAAGATTTTTTCCTTATCCTTTCTATTTAAAACGGTTGGAATCTTTCCTTTTCTAGCTTTCTATGCATATGTTCACCAATTAAAGGTTTTAATTGGTTTCAGATTAAAATTTAATTAAATAATTGATTGACTTAATTATTTGTTTAACTAGAAATTTTGTTAATATTGTTTTAAACAAATATATATTTGAATTAATTAAAAATTAATTGAACTTTAATTTAAATAAAACATTTGTATATTTTAAATACCCTCTCACAGTTTTGGTACTTTGCCGCATTTTCCACGCAATGGTCTGTTAGGAACATTCTTGCTGAGGATAAAAATCGTGTTTGGCTTTTTTTGCTGTATTTAAAATATCCTTCTTGTCCATTTTTTACTAATGTTTCTTATTTTTAATTATTTATTATTATTATTATTTTTTTTTTAATGACCTCTAACTTTATTTTAATTTTGTATAATCTTTAGGATATGCTCAGGTAGCAGGTCGTAAAATTTTAGCTGTTGACAAAAACACTAAAAGCAGAAGCTTAAGTGATCGAGAGTGTGCGAAAGTAGATCCTTGACTTTTTTTTAATGCATTAAGGCGCTTAACATTAATTATGCAGCTTTTATTACAACGGAAACCCTTTAACTATTTTTTAACATTAGAATTGATGGTTGAAACTGTTATATTTGTAGATTTATAACTATATTATCTGATTATTTAAATAACTATTAAATCTGATTATTTTTTAAATCATCTAAGGCTATTAAAAATAAGCAGAAAATATGTAACCAAAATGCTTAAAAATAAACAAAAATGTTTGCATCTAAATTAAAACTAAAATATTAAATGACAAATTGGTCACACTGGTTGCCACTGTTATATTTTGTCATCTTTGCAATACTTTATTCTATTTATTTTTGTATACTTCCACAAAAAGCATGATGTTTGATCGTCTCCCTGCTGTTGGTCGTAAAAGATGTTATTGCTGCTGGGGCTCTTCCTGTTTGCGACACAAATGTGACAAGCGAAAAGTGTGTTGTGATCAAGTAGAAAAATGGCTAAACGCATACATAAATAAACCAAAATATATATGTATATAAACGCACAAATACAACCACACCTACATAGCTGTATGCCATTTTCATAAAAGTACGTAAAAGTGTATTTATAAAAAATGTTATTGCCTTGCAGATGCTTTCCAGCACAACTAAAGGCGAACATGTGAAAGTAAAAAACAAAATTGGTTTAAAGTTTTCAATGACTTCAATTGAAAAAATAAATATGGCAATTTCATATTCCTACTGTTGAGAATAATTGCTGTTTGTGTTTTTTTTTTTAATGCAAATACATGCACAAATAACCTTCTTTATTTTCCAACAGGAAATTTATACTTCTATTTTTCACTGGCAGGCAAACGAATTGTTTACTGAAAAATTAAATAATAAATTTAATTAATGTGCAGTGTGTTGATATGTTTTAAATTATTAAAGGCGAAAACTTTTGATACAATGCAAAAAGGGGATCTGCTGTTAATTTCTGTGCACCACAACCCAGAGTAGCACTGTTTAATGGCATAATGCAGGCTAAGGTCGTACAGTGGGGGAACGCACTAAACCTGAAATGACAGAGAGACATATTACATTTAGACAGGATCGAATGGTGCTCAAAGAGCTCCTTAGCAGGAAGGTGTTTACATATAATAGAAGTACCTTAAGCTTAACGTAGTCGCAGATAATGAAAATTTTCCTGGAAGGTAGCGCACATTGTGAGTGAATGTCCAGCACTAGCTAGCACAAGACTTAGGACCACGGCAGAAACTTCTTAAATATAGATGCTAGGCGACAATTAAGCCTTAGACAAATGCTAGCCATTACCAGAGACTCCGTGATGAGACAGAAGGCTGAGAGTTACCCGTCAACAGTCTGCAATCACTTAAGTCACGATTAAGACTGTTTGTATCACGTGGCTCAATGATAGTAAGGTTGGCGTAAATTACAAGTTGGATGCCTATAATCATTGAGGACGGAAGCGAATCGAAAAGGGTCCCATTAAGGAATTGTTTTGCTTGGATATACCCTATATAATTAATACAATGCATAGACAATTAGAGGCTGTAATGTTTATAGAGCAGTCTTTCTAAATAAATTGAAAATATTTTTAGTTATTGTTTATTTCTTATAGAAAGAGTGATTGATTTATTGTTGCTAAGAATAATTAGAATTATGTAGGGCCAGCTGTGCCCACCACTTCGTCAGCGTTCTTCAAAATTTTGTTCGATTTTGCTTTGAAAGCAATCCCTGGAAATAGAAGAATGTATGACATTGCTGCATCCTAGCAAATAAGCACGTAGACTAGACATTCTTGAAAACATGGAAATCTACAAAATGCGAACTTTTAACGGAGATATTATTATAGATTATTATAGACGAAAATACTAAATATTAACTGACCTCATATAAATATATCAGGTGGCAATCAATATACCCGTACAACACCACCCTAATGAACAATTACCTAGTTACTAATACTAACTCTCCAGTACTATTTCAAACGCGACTTGAGATTTACATCGAAAGAACTCGCCAAAATTACCAAACCAATAGCCAGTGATGACGGTCTTCACCGAATGGTATGACAACAGTATTAAATAAAACCCTTTATTAATTTAAGGCTGTAAATAAAATAAAAATACAACTATACTTGCAATTCTTATTTAAAATTCTCTTAATTTCCAGTAGGCCAAATGTCTGGCTAAAATTGTATTTAAACAAATTAACGTTTGTATCAAAATTTAATTTTTACTTCAGTTCTTATCCCATTTCTATTAGTTTTATAGATGAATTAAATAAGAAAAACTTAAAAATACAGAGTAAAATGCAAAAGTGTTTTAAATTTCAAACTTACTTTGTGTGTTTGACTAGTTGTTGAATTTTGTGGTTCATTTTGATGTTGCGCATTTTTTATGATTTTAGTGAGAGTTCTTTTTTTCAGTTTTGTTTTTTGTGGGCTATTTTAGCAGTGCTCAAAGAGCACTATTAGTATTTTAGTATAGCAAACCCAATTGCTGAAATAGCGTACAGTTTTCAAAGGTTAGAAGCACTAGCAGTTGCCTAAATTATAAATTCACCAAGCCAGAAGTAAAGCAGTAGGGCAGTATTTTTGTGTAACTTACAAAGAACATCGAGAACGCAACTAAGAGATCTTAAACACCTGCTTACAAATATGTGAACAGTGCCAATATAAAAACGAACGTAGGCTAGTAGTAGCACAAACAAGAGCAAGTAGATGTACAAAATGTTCCTCATAGCCACACAAATTTAAGAAGTACAGGTGGTCACCTGAGTACAAAATCATAAGTGTAATAGAAATTTTGTAACAAAAAATTTAATATATGTGTTTGTAAAAATCAACTTATATCTCAATATAAATCTACTAATAAGTAATAACATGAAGCTGAATTAACATACATTTGTATGATGAAGTAGTACATTTTCTTATAAAAAAATACTATAGCAAACGGTTCTACAGCTAGTTTTATTGTTTACTAGCTGTGCCTGCCACTTCATCAACGTTCTTCAATATTTTGTTCGATTTTGCTTAGAAAGCAAACCACACCAAAGACCCTTACGTTTTTAGTTTTTTTTTTAAAGAGAAGTAACACTCAGGCAATTAATGCCTACATTAACTGTGTTACTTCCTTTAGAAAAGGATAGTAGTAGATAAGACAGATGGTTAGTGCTTCGCAAACGCTACTGGTGTTCTTTAGGCGAATTAGTTTGAAGCAAGCATAGCCAATTAATAATTATTCTACTTCGCCATCGATTTAGTGCTATGTGGTAATACCGGCGTTTTTAGTTCCGCCTTAAGATATGCTACGTATCAGTTTATATACTTTTTACTTTATAAAAAGTAAAGTATTCATATCCGGTTAATGCAACTGTGTACTTTTACTGCTTTTTCTCCACTTTCTAAGACATTTTTGCAGAAAAAAAGTATTCTATATTGGGACCAGGATACTTAGGTATCCCCTCACAAAATTTTGTTAAAATCCATCTAGTAGTTTTTACGTAATGTGAAAGTAAACAATAACAACTCGTAATTCTCTCATAAACCTGCAGAATTTTTTGCTGGGTAGTGTTAGGTAGGTTGAACGAGTCGCCGGCTTCGTGTAGAGGAGAACCGACTAACTTGGGTCCTTTTGGTCCCATTGTGACGCCCGAAAGAAGGATGAGCTGGAAGATACCTGCAGATCCACACTCTAGGTTAGGTGCAAAAACCATCCAGAAATCCCGATAAATGAATTTATCCTTTTAATATCGCAAACCGATAGGTCTGCAAGGTCTTGCAGAACCGGGCTGGCAAGCCCTTTTCGGTGATAGGGCTGGGCAGTGACAGAGGAGGTGCTTCATCTCTTCCTCCTCCTTGTCCTGACAACTTCTACAAAAGTCATTGTACGGAAGATTTAATCTCCTAGCGTGGGCACCTATAGCGCAGTGTCCTGTCAGCACAGCCACTAGTGTGTCAATCTGTCCTCGAGGGGTTCTCATAATAAAATTTTTCTAATTTTATTTTTTTATGATCCATTTATTTTTTCCTAAAAGCCAGACCTAAAGTAAAACTTGTTTGTTTTAATTTTTTTATAAATACACGAAAAATAAATGATTTTTTATTACAACTTTAAACCAACCTGTTGGCTACTGTATTTTAAATATTTTAGGAGCAATACTGAATGCTTCTTTAAACACTGGTTTTTAGTTTACGGCCAATATTGGTAAAAATAGGAGAAAAATAAAGGTCAGGCTTGGTAGTTAGTACAACTGTAACATTTTTCGAAGTTACATTTTACGAACGATTTTAAGTACCAACTGTAAGCCTGATTTCAAAAACTTAAAAAAAACACTTAATATAATAATAAATATAATAGATCACTTTCCGAATATTTCGGATAGTTATGTAAATAAAAAAGGCTATTTAAAGTAGAGATAAGCATGCTGAAAAAATGTGGAATATGTATTTTGTTTAAAAAAATGTGGGTTCAATATTAAAACAAGAAAAAATTTCTTATTAAGTTTGTGCAGGTGGGCTAGTACATAGTGTAGTAGACTAGCGCTACCAGTCTTTTACTAAAAAGTCTACATAAAGGCCAGAAATATACTTGAATATAACCGGGTCACTTAAAGCAAGAACCCCCACGCAATCCCGTTAGGGTCTATGAGCACATACACAATCTCAACGAGAATCTCACAAAGAAAAAAAAAACGTAAAAATTTTAAATCTGTAGCATACCAGCTTTCAACAAGGTAGTTTTGTGTCACTTTACTAAATATTTAGCAAACCAAAGCATTTTCATTTTAAACACTTTTTTGGTTGGGGGCCTTTGCTTAAAGTATCCCGGTTATATTTAAGTATCCTGGTTATATACAAGTATCCCGGTTATATCCCGGACAGGTAATAGAAACCTCAAGTCTAGCCAAGATGCAAAACAAGGTATGGCGATACTTGCCGACTGTGGCTAAAAAGAAGATGAAACGATAGCGCACATTGTCAGTGAATGTATAGCACACTGACTAACATAAAGCTTTGAAGCACCAGGCAGACACATATTCGATGTGGATGATGTGATACATATTTTTATAACTTTCTGGCGTGTTGCGTTAACTGGGTGAAAAAAATGCATCTTCCAAAGCACTTGTTGCGTATAGCGTTACAACAAGTAGCAGTTTCAGGACCAAGCGTATACTACTTTTTTATGAGTTGAAGACTACTCTAAGTCCTGACAGGTAATAGGTGACTCTGTTAAAGTGCAACAGCACAACGGACATAATCGTCTATTCTGCGATTTAGGTTCAAACCACAGCAACCACTTTACTCTCCGAAGGCCACAATGATTGACATGATTGACAAAATAACGGTGGGGATTCGGTTTTCCGTATTGCCAGTGGTTTGGACACTGGTCAGACGACCCCATGCCAACTTATGTCCCAAATATACCGAAAGCCCCACATATGGCGTCAAGGTATTTAAAGTTAACAAGACAGTATGCATATTAATGCTATGAGGAAACTTTATCATTACAGACATGTTAACAGTTATGAAAGACTACGTCATGGGGAGAAGGTCGACATTAAGCAGTCACCAGTCAGAAATCACTAGAGTCTAAAATACAGGCTAATGACAGCACTGCTTTCAATGAACATAATATAGTTGTAACTTATCAGTCGACCACCAGAAATCATTGTGGAACAAACAAAGGGTAACCCCACATAATTGATAATATTTTTAAATAAAAATTTTATTATTTTTGTTAATACACCATTTTTGCTAATACTAAATTAAATTTAAATTGAATTAATTTAAATTGTGTTTTTTACATTCAAATCTTGCAAGAGTATGTGGACACCCTTTATAAGTATTTTTTGGTGGTTAAAAATCTAAAATGTAGTACATATTTGGTTCAATATCCATTCAACTACTTGCATTAATTGCCTACACATTTCACTATGAAAACCCAAATTCCCTTTTTTTTCATAAATTCTATGTCCAGTCATTGAATCCTAAAGAAATTTAAATGAAGAGCAATTTTTTTTCTCTTTTTTTATACTTTTGCCCACAAATACCAACATTAAGGATTTTTCCATTAAATAAAACTAGAAGCTGATGGAGCCGCAAATGCAGCAGAAAATGAGAGCAAAAAAAAATATAAAAAAACTTATAATAAATTTTGAACTGTTGCTGCTTATTAAAAAGCGGATAAAAAAATTGCAAGTGCTATCAAGAGCTGTGGTGGGTGAAGCAATGTTAGCGGAAGCAAAAGTAGATGTTAATTTATCATTCGCTGGTGTTGTAAATTTTCAAACATTTTCTCTTTATTCTATTTATTTGTTTGTGCGAAAATATTTCTGTGTGTGAATGTGCCAAGCTGGGCGCAAGTTACAGAAAAAAATTTACACAACTTTATGAAAACTTTTTTTTGCATTTTTTTTTTGTGTTTTAATAGTTGCATTTAGTTGTTTCCTTTTTAACGAGATTTATTCACTTAAAAAAGTTTAATACAAAACGCAGCTTTTCCGGCAATACTTAAACAGCACAATTTATTATTATTATGATTATTATTTTATTGTGGTGGTGGTGGTGGTGATGGTGATGATGGTGGTGGAAATGGCATTAGGCTTGGTTGAAAATGATGGTTAAATTACACACCATCAGCGCATGGGTTAATAAGGCAGCATTAAGCAAAACTAGATGTTCCAACAAAAAAAAAACAACTTAAGTTAAATCTAATTGCAATAGCGTAATATGTATAACAATTTCTGAGAAATTTATATTGGATATACATGATTTATGAATGAGTTATAGTATTTCATTTTAATTTTAATCGTTTTATGTCGCTTCCTCCTTCCTCTGTAGAGCTTAAAATTTATATATGCGTAATTCACTAATGTCAGCTTTTAGGATTTGTAAATAATTTAAACAAAATATTTAATGCAAACCAAAATATGGAATTAAAAAGCTTTTCTCTAATAAACGCATAATTTTGTAAAACCACAAATTTTTTTCTAATTATAATATCTTTTTATTTTTTTTATTTTTAGAAAATGTTTTATGTTTAAATTTGATAGTAAATTTAAATCTGCTATATTGTTTATAGTTAAAATTATATTTATTTTTTATTTTACTACTTCGATTAATTACACAGAGCAACAAAAACAAAACTTTTTGAAAAATACACAAACTTGAAAATATATGATCGATTCTTCTATGGAAGGGTAGTAAAACCCTACAGTCCCTTATTGCGAAATTGGTAACCAATTTTTAAATATGGGCGTCGTAAAATCAGTGTCAAAAAAAATGTGTCATCAGTTTTTGTCTAATATCTTTTTCAAACTAGATAAAAGTGCTTAACTTTGTTCAGCAATAATGTAGCTGAGGATTCGCTGAAAAAATTTGTTAACATTATATGCCAAAAAAAAATATATTTATTTCTGGACTTTTGTTTTGAATAAGAAAATTAAAAAATATATATTTTTTTAAATTTTTTCAGCTTAACTTACAGGAACATACCATACAATCTGAACATGTCTAGGCACTCGAGATTGCTCATTGAGATTACTTTTTATCTTAATACTTAAATCTCCTGAGAATTTCGTCTGAAAAACTACAACAAAACAACAAACATGCAAGAAATACGACAAAGCAAAGTCCCTAGTTACATTATGCAACTTTTGTCGCTGCAATTCTTCATTAGTAGGCGAGTGCTCTTGAAATTCGTTTGTCCTCTCATTTCTAGTTTTAATTTTGTAGTATAAAATGTAAACAAATGTATACATCCATACAAATTGCTGCAATAAATATTGCATGATGTAAACACAAATACAATATTAATGAATAAACGAGATAGATTGCAGCGACAGAAGTTGCATAATGTAATTCGGCACAAACAAGGTTCAGTTGCAAGAAATGTATAAGTTAGTAAAAAACTGCTGTTTTTAAGGTAGAAAATGATATTTAAGGTGCCCAGACACGTTCAGATTGTTTTGACATGTTCACGAAAGTTGTTCAGTTTCCCATATATTGTCAGTGAACATTTAGGAGTCTCTGTAAGTTATGCTGAAAAAAATTAACAAAAAAATTTTTTAATATTGAATATTTGAAATTTTATTAGTCGAACTATTTATTTTAGATTCAGATGAAATTTGAAGTCAAGCTTAATTTCGTTTTATTCTCTCTAAAAAAAATTTGCATTCCGCTCTGCTGGTGTCTAAAAATTATATTTTTCCAATTTTTCTTTAATATTATCACCTAATTTGTAATTTAATTTATTCTTTCTTAGAGAAAAAAACGAACTTAAGCTTGACTTCAAATTTCATCAGAAAAAAATTTTTTTAATTTTTTATTTTTTTTTTTTTGAAATGCAGAATTAAATTATTTTTTTAACTTAAAATGTATATAGAATTTGTTGTCATACCTTTCGGTGACGACCGTCGTCACTGGCTGTTGTTTTGGTACGTATGGCGAGCGCTTTCATATTCCAGCCGCGTTTAAAATACTACTGGAGAGTTAGTATTAGCTGCTTTAGTATAAATCGTAATGGGTTTAGGCAATTGTACATTAGGGTGGTGTTTATTTAAATGGTATTGTAGTGGCAAATTGATTGCATTCTAAAATATTTATGTGAGGTCAGTTAATATTTAGTATTTTCGTTTTTTATTGTTAGCTAGGTAAGTGTGTCCGCCTGCAGGTGTTCTTCGTTTTTTTAAATTTTTCAGTAGTTTTAGTGGTGTTAAAATTGTTAAAAACGAACAGGTCGTTTATATAATATATATTATATATGTATATTATAATATCTCCGTTATAGAATTTATTATAATGAATTCTCGGCTACATTATTTCTGAACAAAGTTGAGCGCTATCACTTAGTTTGAATAAGATATTAGACATAAACTGATGACACTTTTGTTGAAGGGTCCACTGATTTTCCGCATCTTTCGGACCCTATGAATAAAAATTGCTAAAAAAATTTCTCCAAACTGAGTATAGAGTTTTACTACCCTTTGATAGTAGAATCGAATCTATACTGTCACTTTCTTGTATTTTTTCGTTGTTGCACTGTGTTATTAAGCACGCACTGGCAACAACAAAAGCTTTCGGCTTAAAATAAAATGTTATGAAGTGTTTGTTTATTAAATTTTTAATATTTAAAAATTTTGCTGGTTTCTATCTCAGGGTAGTAAAATCTTCTAAAATCTTGATTTAACAGTTCTCAGTTGTCAAAATCATCGTGCGTTTTATGGTGCTTATAAATGTCCCCCAAAGCGATTAATACGAGATACTATGGAGCGTTTTTGCAATACGTTTACACTTAACGATTGTCGCAATACCATCATGTCCGGAAAAAGTCACTTTTTAGTATGCTTTATAGAATATTGCAATCCTTGGTCCATGTGTCAAATAATGACAATCACAATGTAAAATTTTTTTGTTAAATTTAGGATCTTTCTGCAATCTATATTGAGTTAGAATGATCAGACTAAAGCAAAAAGAAATCCTTAAAAACAAAAAAATTTCCTCATATTGATCCCCCATGTGCCTTTTAACTGCTCCTATTTACCAGTGGGTACCCTGTGGGTCCATGTGTATTGCTTTCTATAAAGGTCCCTAATAGAAATCAAAGCAGAAAAACCCTACCAATCTAAAAACAAACAAAATTCGACCTTCGCAGGGGGTTATTGATCCCCCGAGATCTGCATGCACCCCTTGCGATCTACCTTTCGCAGTCTAATATTTATTTGACAAAAAAAGGCAAAAGAGAATCATTAAAGCCGAAAAAAATTAAAAAAAAAACGTGAAAAAAATATAGGTGGGCGTGATGTTTGGCCCGCACCCTCCAAAGTAATGATCCGATGTTGCTGAATTGCAATACCAAAATTTTCAAAACTATGCCTGACAAATTGGTGGGCTTAAATTTTTTGTATCTCTTCTGGTGCCCTGGCAAATGACATTTCAACCAGAACACGGACAGACGGACATGTCTTAATCAACTTCTCTATGTATAAGGATCCAGAATAGATATTATAAGAAATTACACACGGAATGACAAACTTATATATACCCTTTCCACCTGTGGTGAAGTGTATAATATGGAAAGCTATTTAACATCTTTACCGGCGCCTTACTTGGAAAAGCCAAATTCAATCCAAATTAACACAAATGAAGATAAAAGAAGTGCAACTGGCAGGTCAATCGTTTTTGGTGTTATGGCATTCAATTATGGGGAACTGCCTCAGCTAGCAATGTAGAAAAAAGGCGCCAAAATAAGACTCTGTGGATGATCACAGTTGCTCCCTGGTATGTAAAAAACTCAAACATTCACAAAGATCTAGACTGCCATAAGTTAAGGCAGAAATAGCGAAATATGCAGTAACGTATTTAAAGAAGTTTGAAACGGATACTAAATGAAAGTGGTTACATTCATTTAAGGAGGAGGGACATTGCTTCTCTTGCCCAAACATCAGAGGGAAGACACGCAAATGACAGCAGCAACCGTGAAACATACAAGTTTTGTCTTGCACTGGTTTGACTTAATAAGTATATATATTTTTTTTTTTTTAAGACATAAGATATGAGTAATTATTGTTAGTTTAAATATATTGAAGATACAATAAATAAATGATGAAAAAAAAATATTTTAAAAACAATAGCATACAAACTGTATTGCATCGTTGTCAATTATATTTTTCCTCGTCTTCCACCTTCCTGCAAAAAATATTTTTGCGGAAATTTTATTCACGCCATGTCTCGAAATTGTTACAGTAGGATTTTACACTTTTGTTATTTTTCTTTATTTAGCGCGAACTTGAACGGCCTACGTGAAACTGTTCCATTCCTGTAAACAGCTGCCCATGACACAGCTCTTTAAGTATCGTGCCTTTAAATTTCTGGTTTGGATGTGATGCCTGTCTGTTTGTTGGAAATTGGTTTTTCGCAATAATTATTTATGAACTCTTACAGACAGCATTGATGGGTTTCACAAGTTTCCCGTATCGTTGACGCAGGAGAACACTTATTCAGATAACTAGATGTGCCCGCCACTTCGCAAGCGTTCTTCAATATTTTGTTCGATTTTACTTTGAAAGCAATCCACACCAAAGACCCTTACGTTTTTTTTAAGAGTAGTAACACTCAGGCAATTAATGCGTACATTAACTGTGTTGCTTCCTTTAGAAAGGGAAAGTAGTAGATAAGACAGATGGTTAGTGCGATACTAAAGCTTCGCAAGCGCTTCTGGTGTTCTTTAGGCAAACTAGTTTGAAGCTAGCATAGCCAATTAATAATTATTTTACTTCGCCGGCGATATAGTGCTATTTGGTAATACCGTCATTTTTAGTTCCGCCTTAAGATATGCTACTTTATAAAAAGTAAAGTATTCATAGCCGGTTAGTTCAACTGCGTACTTTCACTGCTTTTTCCCCACTATCTAAGATATTTTTGCGGAAAAAAGTATCCTATATTGGGACCAGGATACTTAGGTATCTCCTTACAAAATTTTGTTAAAATCCATCTAGTAGTTTTTACGTGATGCGATTGTAAAAAAGCAGACAGGCAGACAGACGGATATGAGTTAATATTTTATTATATGTATAGATAAAGTGTTGTTATTTACATGGATTGATAAAATTTATAACTTGTATTTATTTTCTAATTTCAAACACAGGTTACCAACGGATAACCTTATCACAAAACATAAAGTTTAAATTTGCTTTACTGTGGTCATTGGCAAATATAGAATTATGAAATGGAAAATGGAAATACGAAAATAAAAGTAAACTAAAATTCTTTTAAATTTATGGCGATGGCAACAGCAAGTCTGGAGGGGGCACTGCACCCCCCCAGAATAGCCTTCCTACGCCAATGACTGTGGTCTAATTAAAGCACTTCACATTTTTAGCTCTGTACTGTATTCTGATTTATTATTGATATTGGGCATGAATTCTTTATTAGATTTTTGCGCACACACGTTTAACAAATATTTTAGCTGACTTATCCCTCTAAATATACAGACGGAACAACATTAACTGGGAGTAGTACGAAGAAGAAAAACTAAAATTAAAAATAAAACATTTCTGGTTAGCAAATGAAAGATGAAAAACACGAAATTTTTTGAACGAAGAAAAGTGAAAAATAAATAACTTAAATAACAAGTCTAAGAATAAAACAACAAGCACCTAAACAGGGTAAAAATAAACTTTTAAAAATTTATTTCCTTCGTAATCTTATCTCACCTTGCAGCCACTAAGCAAATAATAACAGAAAGCAGCTATAACTGCACTATGGCATGAAAAGAACAGTTTTATTTTAAAACTCAGTATTTAGAAAAAAATGTTTTCATTATTTTTAAATTATTTTTAAATCAAAGTATAATTAATTTGTTATTTGTTATAATCAATTAAATATTTAATTAAATTTCAATCTCAAACTGATTAAAACCTTTATTCAATTGTTATTGAGTTACTCATAAAAATATTTTACATTGGGTCACATGGACATACATGTTTTTATTTGATTTAGCTTGGCAAATATTGCAGTTGAAAGATTTGCTACGTCAACTTGTACAAAAATATCCTGTAGCATACACTGATGCGAAAATGATTCATGATTGTATTACAGACATAAATTTTGTGTATCAACTTGAAGTATGTGTACTTATCCACGCAGCTTGTATTGAACCACTGAAACATAACTACTTTTGATCCCACTATGGTCCTACTATGGTCCCACTCTGAAATTTATGGTTTACTCATCATGCCACATTTAAAAACATATGTAAATTTTAAAAAAATTAAAAGACACTATCTCAAAGATTTTTATAAAACTTTTTTTTTTAAATATAAGAAACAAATTTGTTAAAAATTAGTTTTTTTATGATTGATATCAAATCAAAGCGTATGAAATCCCCTTTAAAATGAGGTATTACTCAACTTCCTAGGGCTTATAAATAGAACTGCAATAAGAATATATTTAATCCTTGAGCTTATATATAAACAAGCGATATTTTTCTATTTTGATAGCTGTATAGCTAAAAAACCATAAGAGATAGATTTTTTTAAAAATTATATTTGGCTTCAGAAAGTCAAAGAATATAAACAACAAAAGTCGCAATAAAATCGGAAGTGGTAAGTTTGAAAACATTTTTTTTTTTTTTGGTTGATTTGACATTGAATTACCCATATATTATATATTTTTTTAAATTTACTTTTTAGTTATTTTTATCATTTTATATTAGACAACCGCCCATTGTGCATATCCAGAAAACCAACGTCAACATTAAGAAAGTAATACAAATACTCCTACCATTATAAGTGAATATCGAAATAAATCGAGAAAGTTTTTAAGTAGAGTCAGAATAACAAAAAAAGGCAACAACAACAACAAAAATACAATGAAAGTTTTAAAATTTACATTGTTAGCAAAGATTAGAAAACACAACATTAAGACTTACTACACAACAACGAATCAACCACCTTTCAAATACAAATGTTTATTATGAAAACGTAAATGACGCTGACAATGATGAGGAACAAATAAAAACTTTTGACAACAAAATTCCAATGATAAAATTGTTACTGGGTACTTTCTTAAACAAACATTTTCGTTTTCTTTAAAGCAGAAGCGGTAGTACGTGCTTAAACTTAAATATGAAAAGTGAATTTTATATCGTACAAGCAGTGCTGCCAGGCTTAAGCTCGTTGTTTAAAGAATATTTTCATTACAAATTATGTGATTAATTATATCGGATGGTTAAATTTTAAGGGCATATGTGGAATGTGAACCACAAATAAACGTCAAGTTTTTTGCTGCATTTAATTTGAAATTTCTCAATTTTAGACTAGCTCAATTTGAATCATGGAAAGGTACACAATCGAGCAAGGCGTTAGATTATTCAGGCTTATTATGAAAATGGGCGTTCAAATCAAAATGCAAATCGTGCACTTGGTGATTTTTTCTTTCGATTTAATAGTCCAAATGTGCGTACAATTGGAAAAATCGGGCAAAACTTTTAATAAACCGGGTCTATAGGAGATGTGAAAACACCAGTGCATGCTCGTACAGCTCGTACTGCAGAGCCGTCCACCTCAACTCATCGTTATGCCCAACAATTGCATCTCTCACACTCGTCGTTGATGAACATTATACACAAAGACTTGCATTTACACGTTTACAAGGTGCAATTGACTCAAGAAAGTCTCTTG
Source organism: Phasia obesa (assembly GCA_949628195.1). NCBI lineage: Eukaryota > Metazoa > Arthropoda > Insecta > Diptera > Tachinidae > Phasia > Phasia obesa. The sequence continues at coordinate 21,366,715 of OX451215.1, read as the reverse complement.
TTTGTCGTCAATGGTGGCAAAAAGTGGCACCGTTGGATGATCAGTTTTCAAAGAAAATCCTCTTCAGAGACACATTTTCACCTCAGGGGATTCATCAATAAGCAGAATTGACGCATTTGGGCGAATGATCATCCAAGAGTGATTGTCGAAAAACCAATGCACTAACAAAAAGTGACTGTTTGGTGCGCTTTATGGGCTGGCGGCATCATCGGTCCGTATTTTTTTTAAAAGGTCAGGTTGTTACTGTGAATGGTGTTTGCTATCGTGAGATGATAACGATCTTTTTATGGCCCAAATTGGAAGATGTGGATGTGGACGATATGTGGTTTCAACAGGACGGTGACTCTTGCCACACAGCTAAAAAATAGCTCTTTTGCGTGACAAATTCAATGTCTGTCTTCTGTCATGTGGTGGCAGCATCAATTGGCCGCCAAGATCATGTGATTTGACACCGTTAGACTTCTTTCTTTGGGGTTATTTGAAGGCGTAAAAGGCGTACGTCGATATGCCAGCAACAATTCAATAGCTAAAGGATGAGATAAATTGGCACATTAACGGCATAGAACCTCAATTATGCCTCAGCGTCATCGAAAATTTGGAGCATCCGATCCAAATCGGATCGAGTTCGCGGCGGCCATTTGGCCGATATTTGTTCCATACATAATTGAACCATACCAATATTATCAAAATAAAAAGAAATGACACTAATTTCCTAAATAATTTGTGTTTTATTCAAAATCAACATCGCACATTATACATGGTCTTAAAGGTCTTGTCAATACCTACAAAATGGCACCTAAATTTGCAAATGATAATTTAAAGTAGTTGAGTTATAAGCATTTGAAGAAATAAAATTTTTGATCGCTACCCTGGTCCAGATTTTTCAAAATATTGGGTACAGTTTTAAACAAATTTTTTAAAATTTCTTATCGTAGTTAGCGAGCCAAATTCTAAATATTTTTGATAAATTTCAAGATTATGTCTGGGTTAAAATCTAGACGAATTTCAATTTAGAAAATCCAAAATTATTGCATTTTTGTGTACTTTAGCAAAAAGGTCGTTAACGTTTATTTTTTTTTTCATAAAAAAATTTTTTTTAAGGAATATATAAAAATTTTATATTTTTGCATAAGCTAATGTGTGTACACTTAAATAAATTTCATATAATATTGATCATCCTTGTAGAAGATGGAGGCCAATATGACCTATTTTACATAGAAATTTTGACTTTAGCCTATATATTCTAAAATGCCAACGATGGGATCGAAAAAAGAAGACTGCTGTAATAAATTTATATATGCTCCAAACTGTTTTTTAAAACATGTAACGAGCCCTGGTCCGTATGTAGACTTTATGGGCAAAATAGTAAAAAATCCCAATTTTGGGATTTTTGGTCTTTATTTTGGGAATTGCGGGATTTCCTTTTTCTTAATATTGCAGATTTTTTTCCATTTCATTTTATTTGATCAACAACACATGCACTGAAATTTTTATTTGGTTTAATAAAAATTTGATTGTAAATTTAAAATTTTTCCTTTCCTCAAATTTGCCCGTTTTTACCAGAATTTTTCGAAATTTTCAGATAAGAGTAACAATTTTTAAAATTTTGTTGTAATATTTAATTTTTTTATATATATGAATATAAATGATGCAATTTTTTTTTTTTTTGCTTTGAAATATGATTATTCCCATATTTATCACGCATTTATCAGTTTATGTTACTGATTTCTGTTATGTTATGGTACTATTATGGTAACATAAACTGATAAAATCCTGATAAATATGGGAATACTCATATTTAAAAGCACATAGTTTTAAGCTATATCTCGAAAGCATACGCTATTCTCACGACATAAATGTTTCAGTTTATATGCAAGTTACGACGCCCACTGTTCCCATCCAATCTACTTTTTGCTAGACTGTGAGTATTCATACGACAATAATTTTTTAATTTTGTATTGGCGCTAACCAACTCACTGTCCTTATCGAGTCTAAATTTTGCTAGACTATGCACATTAGTATGAGGGTTACTTCTGCAATCTTTCATGAGCTCTACACAGAGCCAAAAATGTCTAATAGAATCAAAAAGATGTTCTCTATGAAATGTTTTTAGGCTAAGGGGTATTCAAGCAGAAAGAAGGGAAGTTTTTTTCGAAAAGATAACTTGTTATTTTCATGTGGTAAATCTTTTTAATTTAATCAAGAAGGGAATCGCATTAAATCTCATAAGTAAACTTGTTATTCACAATTTTTTCACTCATTTTTGACACAAAAAATACAATTCATAGAGAAAAACTTTTTGGTTCTATTTTTTCTATTTTCTTCTGAATTGTATACAAAAGGGATTTCTTATTGATTTCATTAGCTTACCTACTTGATTTTTTTCCTTATTGAATTCATTCAGCTACCTAATTAATTTTTTTCAGAAAGGTTTTCCTGATTGATATCATTAGGTTCCTATATTGTAGTGTATCACACAAGTCTATAATGCTGGCACCATAAATACCACTAGTAACGTATCAATAACATATCTCTGCTTACGTATATAATTGAGTGACATATTTCTATTTGAGTGCAATTCTAAACACTAACCTTTGGGATTGGTCAAATAGAAATATGAATACGAACCCTAACACTAGCGACAGAGAAAATAGAATAATTGTGTAATTTAGAATAAGTTAGAAAGGCTAAGTATAATTTTCATAAGTAGAATATAAGAAGCAAAATTAAACAAATAAAACAGACGTTGATTTAACAACTCAATCCGGCCATTTGTTTTAATCTAAAGTCTCATCTCTTTTGGCAGTTCTTTTGAATGCCTAAGTTTTAGCTGGGACTCCCCTCAGCTGTTTAAAATAAAAATAGGGACTATAGGGAAAATTAAAATCAAGGATAAGGATATCTTCTGGATTATTTTAGCTTTCTTGTAATTTCGTTTATATAAATCAACATAGAAACTGTTTGTTAAAACATAAAATAAAAAATATATATTTGGTGTAGTTCAGTGCGTGCCTACAAAACAAAGCTCACCAGGTTCGATCCATGGCAGAGGACGAAAATATTTTCATGATGATTTTTCGGGTTTTAAAAATTAGGTGGCTTTAACACCTTCTGGACAATCCGTCAGAAGAAGCTTCCCTGGAAAAATAGTGGATAATATGAAGGCAAATGGTAGGCAGCCCCCACCACAAAAAGTAAAGGTACAAAGAAATCAAAGATTGATTAGCAAACAATTTCAAAGGAGATGCAAAAAAGCTTTATAATATTCATATGTATATAACTTTTTAAAAAGCAGAAGTTTTTAAATTGTTTCCAGTTTTTTATATAACAGTGTTTTTTCTGTTCGTACCTATTGCGGATCTCTAGGTAGACAATATTAATTGTTTTCTTTGTATGGAAGGTACCGCGACAACCTTTCCAATCCACTCTGTGTGTTTAGTTAGACTATGCACATTAGCATGAGGGTTACTTGTGCAAAGTTACAAGACTCTACCTATTACAGAACTCCAGATTAGATTACAGATCTCCAATAATAATTGTTCACTTGGTATAGGAGGTACCACGCCCGCTATTCCAATCCAGGCTGTGTTTCGCTAAACTATGTATAATAATAAGGCGTTACTGGCGCAAAATATCACATAACAGTTCTCTATTATAGTGGGCGTAAAAGATGCGTGGTCAATTTTTCTTGCCATAAAAACTTAGGTCGGGTTACGATGAAGATTAAAAAAAAAAAAAAAAATTCTTGCAAAAAAAAACCGACTACAAAACAAATATATGTGCATTAATTCTTAACTAAAAATTTAAAAGGAAGTAATCTGTAAGAAATAGTACTCAAATCAAATTATTTATACTTGTTGCTCTAAGGGACATAGACATATACGTTCCGTACATTCACATGTCTATCCATAACGGTTCAGCAGATAAAGCCATATACGACAAATTACTTCAGATATGAGGACACCCTTTATGTTTTTACACATATTATTACTGACACAGCAATAAAAAGTAACGGTTCCAAAGATATGGCCATATAAGTTAAACAATATCACCTAGGGGACACCCTTTAATGTAAAATTTTAAATTAAACACTTATTTTAGAGGACAGGTTCTTTGTAAATTTCAAATGTCTGCCTAAAACGGTTCAAAAGTTTGGCCATATGCATCAATTTACATCAACCATTGAGACACCCTTTATAACTTTAAATATTTATAAATGTTATTATACGGGACATAGTAGTGGAGATTCTGTCTAATTTTCAAGTGTTTGTCTATAACGGTTCAAAAGATAGGGCTTGATAGGTAAAGTTTTATCACTTATGGGGACACCCTTTAGTTTCCAAATTTAAATTATATACTTGATGTTATATAGGACTTAGATATACAGCTTCTTAGTAAATTTCAACCGTCTCTCTGTTACGGTTCAAAAGTTTTGCAATATACATCAAATTACATCAACTATTGGGACACCCTTTAACTATAGATATTTAATTTCTGATTATAAATATTGGATATTCTGTCCAATTTTCAAGTGATTCTCTACAATGGTTCAAATGGTTCATATATTTAAATTGACATCAAATATGGGGACACCCTTTAATTTTCAAGTTTATTTTTTCAATAATTTCTGTTATTGGCAGCTATAGTGATATGCGGTTTTTTTAAATTTTAAAAGGGTGCTTTTTACGGTTCATAATACACGTAAAAAACACGTATGTTGTATGGGGACCCCCTTTAATTTTCAAAATTCTGAACTTCTTTTAAAATGCAACCAATCTGTAAGCATTTCCCTTCTAATAAAGAAATTTTAAAAATCGGTTCAGAAATAACTGAGATCTGCGGGCACAAACATAAAAAAAGCAACATTCAGACGAATAGATAACCTTCTTCTTTTTTTGAAGTCGGTTAAAAATGGCCAAATCGGTGCAGCCGTTCTTAAGTGATGCGATACCAAAGAATGATATTTGATTTTATTTATATAAGAAGATTTAACACATATAATTAGGCAGTCTTAATTAACAACCGAAAACTTGCACAAATTAGTTGTCCAACTTTAACCTCGATTATCCTAAAACTACTTTTGAACTAAAAATTTCAAAAAGCCATAACTTTATCACATTTCTTATATTTTTGCCTAAATTTGCGTTCTGTCCACAAGTTTGTAATTTATCGAGCAAGATAACGTCCCTTTCAACAGCTTGCGTCACCTACACGATTGCATTTTATGCTCTATTATTAAGGAATGCGGTATTCATGTTGCCGATAGCTTTTTTTATACCCATTTTCCGCCAAAATTAAAAGTCACCAAACAATGCAACATGGCAACGAACTATTTCGTATATTTTGTCGACGATTTTTAATGTAACTGCTTCTATTGTTCGAGATTCAGAGCGTGTGGACATAAGGCCAAGTTTAAAATTATTTACATTATTTACGTAATTTTATTTTTTCGGTTTTGTTTTGAAATATTACTGATAAATGCAGGAAATTATTTTTAAATTTTTAGAATAGCAAATGCGGTCTAAACTGTTCGATTTGTCAGTTGTGTTTTGAAAATGAAATTCTTAGTGTTTCTTGTTCTGTTTTGTTAGGACATATTGGCTTGACAAAATCATGTTTTATTTATTTTCATTAAAACTTTTTAAATTTGTTTTTAGATTTCTTGTTGCCATTTACCCTTTCAGTATAAACAAAAAAATAGTTAAATTTACCCACAAACATGTTTAGTCTCTCTTAATGAAATTTAAAACAATTTCCACACTATTGATCAGACACTGCAATGGCCATACTTCAAGTCCAACTAAAAGTAATTAAAACTAAAATTTTAAGACACATCCACATTTTACACTCTCCTAAAAAATAATAGACGCCACAAAAGTTAGTTACGAAAAACAATTTTGCCTTTCATATCATTTTCATCAAGTTTATGAAGCCAAGAAAACAAGAAAAACCTCAAATGTGTCACTTTCAATGCTGTTAATCACATTAAAAACGTCTTTTAAATTCACATCCACATACATATAAACAGATATAAAGTCTTAACTAACATCACTTGCATTGCCATCAAAAGCACTAAATCCTCGATTAATATACAAGTGCCATACGGCATCTACTCATTCATGGTCCTCTTAAGAACTGAAGAGTAAAGTATAATAGAATAATTTAAGTTCATAAACCTCACCGTTCTGCCTTTTATTAATTTTGTAAGGTTCTTCATTTTTGTACTTTCATACTCTCCTTCATTCTCTCCCATTCCGTACATGTCAATTCACATGGAAAAGTTACCGTCATAAATGAAAAATTATGATCCCGCTATTAAATTTCAACTAAATTAACTTTGATGCAGACAATATTTTTCTTTTCAGAGTTATATGGGTCTTGTATACTCATCTACCCTTTGTGTGTTTGTGTATTTATATTGAAATAAACAAGCGGCCAACTAATTTCTCTCACCAAGTGTTTTTTTTTTTTGCTTTAAGATTGGGCTGCTGGCCATTTAAATCAAGAGTAAATAAATCTCATGGTTAATAAGAAAAAATAATTTTAACGGAGATTAACTTAAGTGTTGTGTGATAGGACATATACTCATACTCATATAAAGAGACATTTTATATGAAATTTTAAAGCCTATTTCAGATGATAGCAGTGATATCAAAGGGAATGTTCAACTTAAAAGAGACAAAGGAATTCAAGTATTCACTAATGAGCTTTGTTCGAAATATGTTAAATTTCTATTGACAGGAGTGAGCACTTATGGATGTCAATACCAAAATGACATCGGCAAGGAAAACGACCACGCATATAATTAATTTTCATGACAACCTCAAGTTTAATTTTTCTTGATTAAAATGCTAATGAAATCTACTTCTGGTATGAATAAGTCTGTGGGCGTGTTATTAGCGTGCTAATCAAAGACTCCTTCCTATCTACTACACTACAACGCGCAATGATAGTGAATTTTATTTTTGGCATAGTTGGTCATATTGGGGAGGTGAAAACTTAGTTTTATTGAAAAATAATATATTAAATTGATAAATAGTGAACTTTCACTGTATATATTTTAAGTTTAAGCTTTGAAATTTAATAGAGCGGATCCAGTATGGCGATCAACCTTTTCCAAAATTCAATTCTATATATGTATTTATGTATATCCATTTAGAGGTACTTTTTAGCCTTTATTTGACGGATCACGTGTGAGTCGTGTCATTCTGTCATGTTATTTTTGTTTAGTATTGTTTGGCATTTCATAATGGAAAGTCTAACGCTTGAATCGCTTCGCTCATGGGCTCTTGAAAAGTTCCAAGAAGATCGGACGTTTTTGAGGCAAATTTGGTTTAGCGATGAGGCCCATTTTTGGCTCAATGGGTATGTAAACAAACAAAATTGCTGCATTTGGGATGAAGAGCAACCTAAAGAGATTCAAGAGCTGCCACTTCATCCAGAAAAAAAAACGGTTTGGTGTGGTTTGTGGGCCGGTGGAATCGTCGGTCCATATTTCTTTAAAACGGATGCCGGTGCGAACTTAACCGTCAGTGGCGACCATTATCGTGCCATCATAACCGGGTATTTGATGAATGAAATTGAAGCTCGTGATCTCGTCGAAATTTGGTGTAAGCAAGACGGCGCCACTTATTTTATTGTATTTATTGAAAGAACATTTAGGTGAGCACATAATTTCACATTTTGGACTGGTCGATTGGCCACCTAGATCATGTGCTATCACACCGTTAGACTTTTTCCTGTGGGGATATGTAAAGTCTAAAGTCTATGCGGACAAACCCGCTTCAATTCAGGCCTTGGAGGGAAACATCACACGTGTCATTCGCCAGTTACCAGTCGAAATTCTCGAACGAGTCATCGAAAATTGGACTCAACGGATGGACCATCTGCGACGTAGCAACGGCCAACATTTGATAGACATAATCTTCAAAAAATAAATGCCAAAGAATGTTCTTTCAAATGATAATAAACAAACTCCTTTAAATTTTCTCTGGTTTTTTTCTTTATAACAAAACTGTAATAGGATCGGGATTGCACATGAAATATTTTTTGAAAATTTTGTTGCTAATGCAGATATTAATGTATACAGCATAAAAAATACGAATTTTTGAAATATTTATCTGTCGGTTTGTCTGCCTCTTTGCATTCTCATTACATGAAAACTCGCAAAAAATTTATTGGGGAAGTACCTTACTATCTCGGCTCAAATGTAGAATACTTTTTCCCCGGAAAAATATATCATATTTAGGTGATAAAATATTTTTTTACCAAAAACTTGCAGCATTTTTCTGTTTTTTTTTTTTTGTGTAAACGGGAGATTTTATACTCTACTCTTACGGAATTCTTCAATACTAGAATTTTATGTAGTAGTCACCAAGCGGCAATTAAACCATAATATTATTTTTTTGTAGGGGGATATCGTAGCAGACCGCTACCTTCTTGGCTCCCTTATCGTGCCCTTCGTTCCCCAATAATTTCTGGTATCTGACTGGAAATTTACGTATACCTAACTTTCATTGAGTCTCGTGCTATCACTAGTTTCTCACTCTCGACTGTAGTGATTTCCGAATGGCGACTGATACCTGACGACATTCTTCCTCATTACAGTCTACGGTAATTGCTAGAATTTGCTTAAGGCATCTCCATATAATACATTTCTGTCCGTGGTCCAAAGCCTTTTTTATGTTAGCCTTTTTCCAAGCACAGTCTGCAAGTATCGTCTTACTCGATTTTTAACTTGGCCAGATAATACTTGACAGTCTGTGACCTGTCACTTACGCAGTTAACCATTTGTAGGCCTCGAAATTATATCCAAGCTACTTATTGGTCTTCCTGCAAACTTGTAGTGAAACAAATTTCAGAGTCTTTGATGGGAACAAAGCCCGACTGATATACTAGCACACACAATGGGTAGTGTGAATAAAAATATAGTTCTAGCTAAGACTAGCAAATCTTAAGTTTAAACTAGTTTCGAAGTGAATAACATTTTCAGATAAAGCTGGTGCTTTTTGCAGTACCTAAAATTACTAGATTTAACTTAAAGTTTTGTAAGCATGCCATTGAGGTGCTGGAAATAAGTTTATTGTTGCATTTATTGCATTTATGATGGCTGCATTTATGAATGTTCGCAGAAAAAAACAATATCATATGCGGTCACATTCTTATCCAGCAGACTATTTTATTTATACAGATTTAAAAAGAAAGTGTAAAATGGTTAAGGAAACATTTTTGGGAGGAAATCCATGAAAACAGAGGAGCGTCTTTGTCAGAAATAAAAAGGATGGAAATATTTCTGCGATTTCTAAGCGATCCGGGTTTTTAAATGCCAATTTGAAAACAAGACGGAATACATATATCGTACAATCGTTTGTAAAATAGTGAAAATGGTTTTAAAGAAAGTCACCATTAAACCGCATTCGTGGATAAATTTCTGAATAATAGTGACAAAATCAAACTGGCTCAAGAATAGTGGGCTTTGCGATTTTTTTTTTTCCTTGCGCTATCGTTGCTGTAGATTGCACGCATTTTGCAATATAAAACCCACCAAATCATGGTGATGAAATACTATGAGGAGTTAACTTTAATTGATTGCAATTGGCCAGGATCACTACATTATCTTTTGGCACTCTAACTGACGGCACTTGCGACTCATTATGCTTTTGGATCATATCAAAAAATTTCCCGCTATTTTTGTCACCCATTGTGATAAGAAATAATCAATATAAACTTATAGTGATACCAGAATGTTTTACTACCTGTTTTGCTGAGAATTTATAAGAAAAATAGCGTTTTTATCAACAGAGTTTCTATCAGCGGATTTGCAGTCGCATATGTTTTAATTTTCCACTACTAGCTATCACTTTTCAGTACTAGCTACATAGTCCTATCAAAGATTTAGTCACACTTTTTGTTGTTTATACTTTTCAGAATAACTAGTAGTGAAAAGTTTTAACTAGTGATAGTACTTGGTACTATGTAGTATCAACTACCTTTTTATTCACTCTAGCCAATGTTACTTTAAAATATATTTTTAAGGGCTCCTTAATAATTTGCACAGGATTAGCTTCGAAATTCAGAAATTAACAAATCATTTATTGGAAAAAAAGTTGCCGTTCATTTTTAACCGACTTTGAAAAAAGAAGCAGGTTATCAATTCGTCTGAATGTTGCTTTTTAGGGTTCCGTACTCAAAGAGTAAAAACGAAACCCTATTGTTTTTGCTACAATGTCTGTCCGTCTGTCAGCGCATTTATCTCTGGAACCGTAATAGGTAGACTCTTGAAATTTTCACAGATGATGTATAACTGTTGCCGCTATAGCAACAAATACTAAAACTTATAGGGTGTTCCGATAGAGAGGTGTTATTCACGAATATATGTTTATTTCTTGAACTGTAGGAAGCATAGACACAAGATTTAAACAGTAATTAAAACTTAGTTTGCTATATAAAGAAGTATAAAAAAATAAACATAAAAATTAAAGGGTGTTCCGATAGTGGTGTGATTTGCATGCATAAAGCCTAAGTTTTGAACCATAATAGGTAGACGCTTGAAATTTTCACAGAAGGTGTATAGATGTGGCTGCTAGAGCAACAAATACTAAAACCTATAGGGTGTTCCGATAGAGAGGTGTTACTCACGATTATGTGTTTATTTCTTGAACTGTAGGAGACTCAAGATTTAAAAACAGTAATTAAAACTTAGTTCACTATATAAACAACTATAAAAAAATAAAAATAAAAATTAAAGGGTGTTCCGATAGTGGTGTGACTTGCATGTTTAAGGCCTAAGTTTTGAACCATAATAGGTAAATGCTGGAATTTTGCACGGAAGGTGTATAGCTGTGGCCGCTATAGTACCATATAATAAATCTTATATGGTGTTCCGATAGAGAGGTGTTATTTACGAATATGTGCTTTTTTCTTTAACTGTAGGAAGAATACACTAAAAATATTCAAGCAGTAATTAAAACGCTATATAAACAATTCTAAAAAATAAACTTAAAAATTAAAGGGTGTTCCGATAGTGGTGTGATTTGCATGTATAAGGCCTAAGTTTTGAACCATAATTGGTAGACTCTTGAAATTTTCACAGAAGGTGTGTAACCATAGCCACTATAGCAACAAATACTAAAACTTATAGGGTGTTCCTAAAGTGACGATTTATTTGCCTTTATGTCTTTATTTTTTGAGCTATAGGAGGCAACCACTTAAAATTTGCAGACAGTAATTTAATCTATGTTCGCGTTATAAGCAAGTATACAATATTAAACCTAAAAATTAAAGGGTGTTCCGATAGTGACGTGATTTGCATGTATGTATATAGCCTAAGTTTTGAACGATTATAGGTAGACTCTTGAAGTTTTTACAGTAGGTGTATTACTATGGCCACTATAACAAATAGTAAAAATTAAAGGGTTTGCCGACAGTGACGTGATTTGCATAAACATTGACTAATTTTTTAACCATAATAGATAGACTCTTGAAATTTTCACAAATGGTGTATTACAATGACCCCTATAAAAACAATAAAAATTTAAAGGGTTTTCCGACAGTGACGTCTTTTGTATGTATAACAACGTATTTTTTGAACCGTAATAAGTAGACTGTTCCAATTTGTATACAAGATGTGTTGCCATAGCCGTTATGACAATTACTAAAAATTAAAATGTGTTCTGACAGTGACATGTTTTTCACGTATAGTAACTTATTTTTTTAATAGTAATAGGTAGACTCTTGATATATTAATAGAAAGACAATTGCCATGGCCGCCATAAAAAAGAACAAAATTAAAGGGTGTTCCAACAGAGACATGATTTGTACGTAAATAGCCTTATTTTTTGAACCGTAATAGGTAGGCTCTTTAAATGTTTACAGTAGATGTTGTACTTCGACCGCTGTAACAATTACTAATATCTAAAGGATATTCCATCAGTGACATGTTTTTCACCTATATTACCTTATTTTTTGAACCGCAATAGGTAGGCGCATCTATATTTTTGTAGATAGTGTATTACCATGGCCGCTGTAACACAATTTGCTAAAATTTAAAGGGTGTTCCAACAGTGATGCAATTATGACTAATTTTAAAATTTAAGGGTGACTCATAAGACATGAACAAATTAACGACTTGAATTGTACGGAACCCTTCGTGTGAGACTAACTCGCACTTGACTGATTTATTTATGTTTGTGCCCGTAGCCAGCCATTTCTGAACCGATTTTAAGATTATGTCCATATGATGACTGTAGCCTTAATGGCACCAAAGATGCTAGTAACAAATTTTTGTCAGTTACGTCAGCGGCTAAATTTTGTTTGTATTCCGAATGTCCAGAAGAACCATCGCGACCCCAAAACAAACGATTTATTGTATGATCAATTAAACTTTGCAAGCTAACAGATGCATCTTTCTCAGTTATTTTAACATTCTTCGGGTAGCAGTTTTCTTTTTCATCTTTAAGTTTCGCATAGGGTGGTAAAATATGGTATCCTTCCTCTTTGATAAATATTGATATTTTGTAAGCTCTGCTGCATCCATCATCAAGGCTACTACAACAGAATAAGTAATATAGGATTGACTTCCTTTGTTTTCTTCTGTTGCCTTAGTTGCCATGCGCAAATGTTCTTATATATATTATTCATCACTTCTTTTAAATACCTGTTAAGTAATCTTTAACAAATTGTTGCTATAATTCATAACATGAAAATAATTAAGCCCAAAAGTATGTGCTACCTTTTATGTATGATGTTTCTTTGAAATATTAAAGTGAAATTTCATGTGACTTTTATTTATAAAATTTATAACTTTGTTCAACAGTACAGAATATTATGGAAATTTTATTTATTATATCGAAAGAATACACTCCCACCTTTCATTAGGTTGTAACCAGGGCACATAGGTAGATAAAACCAAACTTTTTTTCAAGATAAACTTAAAACACTGCATTTTTAAGTGCCATCATTTAAACCTATCTTGAAAACTATTATCGTTTTCCAATATATATATATTTTTTTTAATTTATGAATTACTATATTTTCAAAATATACAAAATATACAGTAAATATATATATATCGTAAAAAGAAATTCTGTAACCGAACCATTGAAATTTATGAAAAACTGAGGCAGTTTCTGCAGAGTTTCAATTAGGGACTGCTGCGTTATTTTGGAAAAAAATTAAAAGAGAAAAAAACTTATAAAATTTATTTTTTGCCAGTAAAATCCCACTGTGCGTCGCACAGTGGCTGAAAATCGTTTTTCGTTGGCCAAAAGTAAATTTTTTTTTGTCACCGATTTTTAAAATTTTTACGTCATTTTGTAGTTAATATATCCAAATTAAGGTAGCCAAAAAATTATGTTAAAATATTGATAATTGTGGGCGTGGCATGCTGTCAAACTCAACTTTTTTTTTAATTTCAGAAAAAGGTGTTTTTCTTTGGTTTTTTATCAAAATTAAATGGTTACTACTCGCAAGCTATCATCGATAATGGTCTGCGGTTTTTTTTATAATGTTGGTAGGATTATTGTCTTTAGTTGTACTAAGTAGACACAGCTCTAGCGTTTAATATTAGGGGCGTTATGAAATATTTATGAAACTACTATATTTTCCTCAAATTTAAACTTTAGTGGAATAGAACTTCTAGGGAACAAAAGGGAACAAGAAACGTATACAACCACGAGAAAGGTGAAAGTGTCCTCTTTAAGGCTATATATACTTTTGCACCCGCCACGAGCCGCCTGTAGAACACTTTTTTCATTTTAATGAAATTACTCGAAAAAAATTCATATACAATGGTGTATTAAATTTTCACTTTTTTGCCTAAAAGTTTATTTTTTTAGTTTAGGCTACGTATAACTAAAAAAAATAAATATAATACCTTCGAAAGGGTTTAATGGCTTTGTTTTGTTCAGCAAAAAATAAGTAATAAAATTATCACAATGGGCTCTACAGGAAGCATATGATCTCTTTCTAAATTTACCTGTTATCAAATGTTAGGGTCAACCAAAGTCATAAGCAATTTTATAACAATAATTGCGACATTAAACCACTAAAGTTAAAAAACAACCCCATATTGACGCATGAGTGCAGTTTTGTTCAATTTAAGCGCTACCTGCTATGAAATCAAAGATCAGTGTGTGAAGAACATGTATCTAAAAATTTATAAAAGTACGGATTCGTTAAGGGATTACTCAGTAATAACTTAATCCTTTAAGTGTACGGATAAAACATAACAAACGCAAATAAAAATATTCAAAAGAAAATGGAGAGCTTCAGTTATAAAGAACTGGCCGAAGTGTATTTTAGAAACAAAAATCAGGAAGATGTTCTTAGTTACGTTAAAATAAAATTAAACCTTAATTCGTGTAGCACCGAAATGCAAGAGCAATTATATAATTTCGTCAAAGCACTAAAAAACGCTACAAAGAAGTTATGTACAGTAAACAAAAATTTTATATAAAAAGTGCAAAGTGGTTAGAAGGTCAACTTACTGTCGCTGCTGAAACAGCAAAGCAAGATAAGGCTGGAAGACCACGCAAATCATTAGTGGACAATTGCAGCGATAGATCTAAGAGGCGGAAGCTTAAAGATATTAACGATGCCTTTGGTTCTACAAAAATAAAAGAATCTTTCCTACATCAATTACGATCACAGAACCAATTTACAAAAGTGGATATCATTGAAAAAGTTGTTAAAGCTAGTCCACCGAGAACAAAACGGATTCTTAAAAGTATACCAACTCCGAATGATGCAATACAGTACACAAATGAGGAGGCATTAGCATTATTTCTGGATTTGAAATTAACAAAACAGCAATATATTAAACTCAGACAGCGTGCGATTGAAAAAGGCTCAAATATATATCCAGCATATCATCACATAACCGCTGCTAAAATGGACTGTTTGCCATCAAAGGACGCTATTACAATCACACCAATTTCGGCAGAGGTACAACTACAATCTCTTGATCACACAGCCGCACGCTTGCTGCAATCAATAACAGGAAATGAGTTGAAGAAATACGGAAACACAAAGTTAATTCTTTTTTGTAAATGGGGATGTGATGGTTCTTCGGGACAAAAACAATATAAACAAGCTGTATGTGAAAATATTTCTGACTCAGATATGTTCATGGTATCATTTGTACCATTGCGATTGAAAAAGATTTTGGAAGATTCAGAGCCTTCGACTAGTACAACGCTAACAATGGATATTTGGAAAAATGAGACACCATCTTCTATGAAATACTGCAGGCCAATCAAATTTCAATTCAAAAAAGAAACAAATGATGTTATTAATAAAGATATTAGTGATATCAAGGCCCAAATTACAGCACTACAGCCATTACAAATACAGTTAGATGGGCTGCAAATTGAAGTGAGCTACCAGTTAGTCCTGGCAATGATAGATGGAAAAGTGGGTCAGGCTTTGACTAACACGAAGGCTGCATCCAGCTGCATTATATGCCAAGCAACATCAACCCAATTAAACCAAGTCCCAGCAAAATCATTAGATAATACCGATGCATATGAATTTGGATTATAACCACTACACGCAAGAATACGACTTATGGAACACATACTAAAAATCAGTTATGATTTGGATTTCGGGTCTTCAGGATCAATAAGAAACAACGTGACCAACAAAGAGTTAAGAAGTTCAAAAAAGAAACATGTTCAAGATGAATATCGCAAACGTGGACTGATTATAGATCAGCCAAAACAAGGGTCAGGCAATACAAATGATGGCAATACCGCAAGAAGTTTCTTTTCAGATCCAGAAACAGCATCTGAAATAACAGGAGTGGATTTCAACCTTATTTTCAGATTTAAAATAATACTAGAAGTACTTGCGTGCAATAAAGAAATTGACTGTAGAAAATTTGGAGATTATGCTAAGGAAACTGCAAAAATATATACAACTACCCATGGAGAAATATGTCTGCAACAGTTCACAAAATCCTTTATCATGGTGAAGATGTCATTAAATATCATTTGGTGCCACTTGGAGATCTATCAGAGGAGGCTCAGGAAAAAAGGAACAAGGATTACATATTTTATAGAGAGCACAATACTAGAAAAATATCACGGAATTCAACAAATAAAGATCTATTTAATATATTATTGTGAATTGAAGGTAGCGCAGAAGATCCGAGTACATTTTCCATTCGTCATGAAAGATTAAAAATTAATTTTTTATGCAATCTAGGCTTAGGTAATACAATTTGTTAATTATTGACACTATTTTTCATATAATATGCTATATAAACGCCCACAAAAAGGGGGCGGGGTCCAAAAATAAATTTTTATGATTTTCTGGCTCTAGGGTAAAGACCTTGAACCTTCTTTGACATAAAAATGTTTCATTTGCTTAACAAATTTACAAAAAAACTTGTAAAAATGTGTAGTTTTTCAGGGGTCGGTTTAGTTATTCTTAGGGGAATTTTTTTCGCCCTGGTCCGATTTGGCCCATTTACGAACTTAGCCTGCCCTATCCTTCAAGATATATATGTACCAAATTTCAAGGGTCTAGCTCTTTTCGTTTAGACTGAATCGTGTTCATACAGACAGGCGAATGGACGGACGGCCAGATGGACAGACGGACGTATGGACAGACGGACATAGCTATATCGTCTTAGATTTCATCACTGATCAAGAATATATATACTTTTTTGGATCTTAGAGGGATATTTTACTATGTTACACACAGAATAAACCCATATTTCACTCTGAAAGTTAAAAAAATTAAAATGTTCAACTTTGACCTCGTATACCTTAAAAAGTCCTCAATCAATTTTAATGTAATTAAAACTGAATCAAGCTGAGCTAAATATCTATCCATTAAAAAAAATTATTTCAATATTTTGATCGGTTCAAAAGTTACAGAATTTTGGCCAACGAAAAACGATTTTCAGCCACTGTGCGTCGGTAGAATAGGCAACAAAAATTAGTTTACTTTCTTCTGCGTGGAGAAATCGTATTGATGTGCATGTCCCGACTAAACATAATATTCTGTTTGTCGTCAATGTTGTTTCAATGTTTATAGCCCAGAAGATAGGATTTGCACGCTTGATCAACAGATGGCGTTTTTTAAAAGTCAAACTTTCATACTAAAAACAACATTTGTTGGCAGATATTGGTGTGTCTGGCGAAAATGTTTGGTCATTTATCGTCCACAACACTATGACCACCATCTGTAAATAAAACTAAATAACACTATTTTAAAGGCAACTTAAATAGCTGTTAAGTAACCGTACAGACTGTGCCTTTCGGGCAAATACTAACAATTTTTTTAATAGAATATAATCAATTTTTAAAAGATGATACATTTCTGCTTGGGGTGTTGAAGAAATTTAAATTTCCTCAGCGACAAGTAATAAAAAATATTCCAAAATGTTTACTTTTAACCTCTAAGAAGCTTACAACGAATGTAAACTTTGAAAATAAACTTTAAGAAGAATAGATTGAATACAGTTTTAAACTACTTTTTAAACATTAGAAGTAGGAATTATTGCCACAAAAATGAATGTCATTATTGTTATTATTTTTTGTAGCCATTAAGGTAAATTATTTAAAAAGTAAAAAAAAGGCCTTTAAAATAGCTTTAAATTAATAAAAGTTATACTAACCTCCTTATATTACGTTGTATAGATCTTGTTACGGCTGACATATCGCAAGCACTCTTATCGCCCAACTTGCGGTTTTCCAAGCGACTACTGCACGAACGTCCATCTAAAGTTGTGTACAAGGGACGGCGTGGTATATGGGCAGTGTACACATTACGGGGTGTTGGTATTTTACTCTTCATAGTGCGGGGACTTGGCTCAAAACCAGAATCTTGGTCTCTCGAATTTTGCTGTATTTCGCCTTTGTTCCCCCCCTCTGTATGCTTCCAATTGTTCCCGCTGCGCGACTTGGCACCACTTTTAATGCGTTTCTTTAAACGTCTTTTACGACCACTGCCATAGTCATAAGGACTTGTGGCAGCATCTTCGATTCTAAAGCGCCTTCCTTGGTCGATATCTTCTTCCGGCTCCTGTGCACTTCTTCTAGACAATTCATCCGATTTAGTGGGCTCGTTATCAAAGAATGTTTTTGTTAGGGGTTCCGTAAGAACTTTGAACACTGTAGTATCACTTAATTCATTATCATCGCGTGGCGAAGGTGACCCTTCTATTTCCAAAACGGATTCATCGCTTTTAAGTACCTGAAAACTTGATTTGCGTTCTGGCTCTTCAGATTCTACTTCCATTTCATCCTCAGCCGAGTCAGAGGGTAATAATGTAAAGGAACGTCTTGATTCCTGATCGCGCTCTGCTTGTGGCATGTCTTCATCTGTTTCCTTATTGTCCATATATTTGTCTAATGACTTTGCGCTATCATCAACAGCTTCTTTAGCTAATTTGGTTTGCTCCTCTCCTTTCTGTTGTGTTTTAACTTCTTCTGTTTGTTGTGTTTTCTTTTCTTCTGTTTGTTGTGTTTTATCTTCTTCTGTTTGTTGTGTTTCTGCTGAGGTAGTTGGCGGTGCTGGTGATGGTGATGGTGTATAAGTTGATTTGGAAGTTACTTCATTTACTTCTTCATTTGCTGCTTCATCAGCTTTAGAAGACTCTATTAATGTCTTTGTTTTAGTTTCATTTTCGGAAGATTTTGGAATGGTTTCTTGGTTTTTGGAGTCTCCTTGTGTAGTATTTTCTTTAAGCTCAGTCGGTTTATCAATTTCTGTCGGCTTTTCCTTTATTTCCTCCACTCTATGTTTAACTTCTATTACTGTTTCCATGCTATCCTTAGATTCTAAATAATCTTCTTCAACTTCTTTGGAATCTTGTAAAGTGTCTTGTTTTTCTTTTTCTGTTTCATTCTCCTTGGGTTGAAGTCCCTTGGTTTCATCTTCATTGGTAGCAGCTGGTAAAGTTGAGGCTTCGTTCTCCTTTAACTCACTATTCTTATTATTACTTTGATGGTGTGTATCAGTTTCTTGGATTATAGAGCTATATTCTTCCCTCAAATCGATATCGTCTGCAGCACGGTGAACTTGCACTTCAGCCTGTATACTTTCCATGACCGCTTGAGATTGCTCATCATCGTCTGTTAGTTCAACTACAGAAGGTGCTTTTGGTATCTCTAAGCTGTTATTTTCATTGCAACCTTCTGGCGTTTCTGGAGGAGTTTTTATAAAAGTTCCTTCTTTAGCAGTTTGTGGAGTTGAAGGTGTTGAGTGTTTAGCCTCACTACTTATTCCTTTTGAATTTGGCCTTGATTTAGCTGCATCAACTATGTCAGGTACATTTGATTTATGCTCTATTTTGCTTTCTTCTTTTTGATTCTGATTTTCATTAGAGCTAAGCTTTAAAGTCTCTTTATCTAGTTCTTTTTCTTTAGCTTTATCTTTGCCATCTGGATCTGGGAAATTTCGATATTTCTTTGAAGAGGTTGATCTTCGTCGTTGTATTACCCTTTGCTTTCTTCGCTTGTGATAACAGCAATTCTCACAAGAATCTTCTTCGTCTTCTTCAGCCTCCCATTCACTGGAACTTGAATATCTTTCTCTGGATTTATGTCTCCTTATCTCAATGTTGCTTTTCGAGCGAGAGATATTTTTACATTCCTCATTGATCTCTAAAGGTTCACCACAACTACTAGTACGTCTCCTTAAATAATGGCGTTTGTTTCGTTGATGTCGTCGGCAGGTGTGAGCATAACGTTGTTCTCTTTTGTAGGTCTCCTCTGTGCAACTGCAATTAGTATCCTCACCCGCATCGGAATCAGATCGCTTAAGATAAACTACATACTTTTTAGAATTGCTCAAATCATGAATTTCCTCCTTTTCTACATACTTTAAAGGCTTAACAACTTCCATCGAAGTATTGGTAAAAGGATTAGAACGTCTTGCTGCCAATCGTAATTTACCAGCTGGCAAACCTCCATGAGACTGTATAAATTTAGCTGTTGAACGATGACCCCTTTGCAAGGCACAATCTAAGGGAGTGATGACAACTCCCTTGGAGTTACGATAAACCGCATTTACATCAGCACCATAGTCTAGCAACATTTTACACATGTCGGTGTAGTCATGGTGAGCTGCTATATGTAGCAAACAGCGCCCATCATTGCTGGTAGTGTTGACTTGCTTCGGTCTCTGTTCCAGCAGCCATTCTACCAACTCACGACGTCCGGAAGTAGCAGCTTCATGTAGAGGAAGGTCTCCTTTGGCATTACGTAGCCATAAATTAGCGCTGCGTTCCTTAAGCAATTTAACTGTTTCGAATTGACCCTTGGCACAGCCACAATGTGCTGGAGTACGACCCTTGCGATCTTGGCGATTTGGATCCGCCTCAAAATCTAATAAACGTGAAGTTGCATCTGCATGGCCCAATGTCACTGCATAATGTAGAGCTGTACAACCATTAGAATCGATAAGGTCAGTGGGAGCACCACATAAACTTATTAAAGTATCGATGGATTCGGTATGGCCACGGGAGGCTGCGCAATGTAGAGCTGTTAAACCATCTCTGGAAATGAAAAGAAGAATAAAGAATTTTGTTTTCTTTGTTTAATGAAATAAACCAACTTGTCAGCACTTTCCACTCTGGCACCTGCCTTGACCAAAGCGGTAATAGCCTTGGCCGAGCCAGCTGAAGCCGCCCACAACAAAGGCTGGCGACCATCTTTGTCCTGCACATCTACACTACACTGAGGATGAGCGAGTAAAATGCCCAATATATCTAAAGCCAATTTTGAGGTATTTGTCTGATTTAGTTTACCCTCATAACTTGCACCACACATTTGGGCAGCGTAATGAAGCGGTGATCCACCATTTATATCGGGTATGGCAACATTTGCTCCTGCAGCTAACACCGATCTTAGGGCCCCCACCTCACCACATACTGTTGTAATTAAAGGTAGTTTTTAGTAATTAAAGGTAGTTTTCAATTGAAACTCATACTCACCTGTAGCCCAGTGAACTACCGAATGACCTTCTTTATCCACCGCATTCACATCGGCTTTGTTCGCTAGCAGCAAATTGACCATTGCCAAGTTGCCCTGAATAACAGCCAAGTGTAGCGGTGTAAAGCCATCTTCGTCAGCAGACTCCAGTAATTCTGGAGCTGCGACGGCAATGCTTGCAGCAGCCACGAGGTCTCCGGTATGTACTGCACAATAATGTAAAGCGTTCTTGTAACGACTGTCACGTAATCGTATTCGTTCTGGCTGCAAGAACAGAAAAAGTAACAGACACAGAAAACAATAAGTTTTTATATTTTAAAATTATTTTCTATTAGATAATTATTGCAGTATTAATAGCAATTATAAAAAACATTTTATACCAAATTTAAAGAATTATTCATTAAAGAGGCTTTATTGTTGTTATTGGTTAACTATAATTAATATAATTACATAAATATATTTAACTAGCTATGCCCGCTACGTCGTGGTCGTCCGAACAATAATTTGCTCTGTAATATTCAGTGACGAAAAAAGTTTAATTTAAACGGACCAGATGGTCTCTGCACATATTGTATGAATGTAAGACTCCCACGGGTTTATGGTGCAGGATAATGGGCGGTATTTTTTATCAAGAGGGAAGCCCAAAATGGACTTTGTGCTAGAAAAATTGAATACAGAAATCTACATAGATTTATTACAAAGCGTATACCTTGATCTTGCTGGTGATATACAAGGCCTTAAATGGACCTTTCAGCAGGATAATACACTAATCGACGTGGTAAAGAAGATAAAGGCGTTTTTTAATTTTCGACAAATTGATTTTCTAGAGTGGTTTGCTTTAAGCCCAAACCTCAATACCATCGAAGATCTATGGTGAATACCTTCTGCCAAAATATATGTATCTTTAAGCTATATGACAGCTGGAAACAGGTTAAAAAAGCCATATTGGCTGAATGGCTCAATATTGATGTATTTGTCTTAAAAAAACTGATGGAGTCAATGCCCCGTGGTGTAAAATTGGTCAGAGTAGACAAGAGTAACACATCCTCTTATTAACATATACTCGTATATAACTTTTATTTTGTAACTAAATAGTATATAGATACATACATACATACATACATATGTATATTTATCTATTAAATAAAATTTTTGCACATACATATACATAAATATTTTCTATAAATATTTAGTATAAATATTTTCTATTTTCTTTATTATTTTTATGTCAAAAAAAAGATTAATATAATTTTGTTATTTCATTTTTATTTCTTTTAACTAAAGTTCGAAAAAAATATCTTTTCCCAATTTACATTGCTTCTCTTAATTCAAATTAATGTTGAAGCATTTCATATATAATTATTTGTCTAAGATATCTTAGCTACACTTATTATATAGGGTGATCCATTGCAATATGCTTTTTTCAATAGCCTTTTTTTTTGAGAGATCACATGTGAGTCGTGTCATGCTATCATGCTTCACCACAGGTGGAAGGGTATATATAAGTTTGTCATTCCGTGTGTAATTTCTACAATATTCATTTTCGACCCCATAAAGTATATATATATTCTGGATCCTTATACATAGAGAAGTTGATTAAGCGATGTCCGTCTGTTCGTCTGTCCGTCTGTCCGTCTGTCAGTCTGTCAGTCTGTCCGTCTGACCGTGTTAGTGTTGTAATGTCATTTGCCAAGACACCAGAAGAGATACAAAAATTTAAGCACACCAATCTGTCAGGCATAGTTTCGAAAATTTTTGTATTGCAATTCAGGAACATCGGATCATTCCTTTGGAGGTTGCGGGCCAAAAACCACGCCCACCTATATTTTTTTCACGTTTTTTTTAATTTTTTTTGGCTTTAATGATTCTGTTTTGCCCTTTTTTGTCAAATAAATATTAGACTGCGACAGGTACATCGCAAGGAGTGCATACAGATCTCGGGGGATCAATAACCCCATGCGAAGGGCGAATTTTGTTTGTTTTTAAATTGGTAGGGTTTTTCTGCTTTGATTTGTATTAGAGACCTTAATAGAAAGCAATACACATAGAGGCAGCCAATGGACCCACAGGGTAACCACTGATAAATAGAAGCAGTTAAAATGACCCTCCATGTGTCAATGTGAGGAAATTTTTTTTTGCTTTAGTCTGACCATTCTAACTCAATATAGATTGCAGAAAGGTCCTAAATTTATCAAAAAATTTTTAAAAACAAATTTTTTACAAAAAAAATTCCAAAAAAAATTTTTACAAAACATTTTCAAAAAGATATTTTACAGAAAAATATCCGAAAAAAGAATTTTTTTTTAAATTTTCCAAAAAATTTTCGAATAAAATTTTACAAAAAATTTTTAAACAATTATTTTTACAAAAAATTTTTACACACAATTTTCGAAAAATTAAAACAAAAATTTTAATATTTCTTTGAAAATGAAAATCAAGACTGTAACATAACATATAATTAATATTAGGAATATACATATGTATGTATGTGTGTATATAGAGTAACATATTTTTTAAATGCGTTTGATTTTTAAATAGATGATATCTGTGTTTTAAAACCTAGGTGCATTAAACACATAGACATCATCAGGATACCGACTACAAACTGTCACACGTTTATAGGTAAACGATTATTTTGAAGCCAGTATAGCTACATGACTACACGACCACCGTTGTGGCTGTCGTCAAACTTAGGCTAACTTCTATTTTATTCAACAAAAGAAAATATCACGAAATTGAAAATTACAAATTCATATACAAACAAAAAGTTTTAAAGGAAGTATTTATAATTTTTTAAAAAAGTTATTTAATTTTATAAAAGCAAAATAAGTATTTCTACAACAATGTCTGAGATTACGATGTAGCTGTCATCTTCAATATCATTAAGTAGCTGAAAACACGGCGACAACTGTAGCCAACGGTATTTGTTTTTATTTAGATTCGTCGCCGCTGTATTCTATTTCTTTAAAGTATGAGTAATGAGTTTTTTCTCATACGACTTATTTCAATTTATGTAAAGAGTCAACAATATGGACCGTGGTGAAGGGTATAGAAGATTCGGCATGGCCGAATATAGCACTTTTAGTTGTTTTTGTTTAGTATAGGCTCTCAGTAAGGTTGCTGATCAAATAAGTTAGTTAGAGAGAAGTGAATTCTTACAAAAAAAATATAATCTATACATATAATAAAATAGTAACTTATTTCCGTCTGTCTGTCCTTCATTGTTTGTGTTCGCATCACGTAAAAACTACTGGATGGATGTTAACAAAATTTTGTGAGGAGGTACCTTAGTATCCTGATCCCAATATAGGATACCTTTTTTCCACAAAAATGTCTTATTTCCAAGAGAAAGTGGAGACGGAGCAGTGAATAACGCAATTTACGGTTTACAGGTGCTGAAATTTTCGGTTTAAAACTGGGATATTTTCAACACGTTTTTTTCAACTCGATTACTATTATACCAC
Source organism: Phasia obesa (assembly GCA_949628195.1). Lineage (NCBI taxonomy): Eukaryota > Metazoa > Arthropoda > Insecta > Diptera > Tachinidae > Phasia > Phasia obesa. The sequence goes on along the minus strand of OX451215.1, from coordinate 21,342,309 downwards.
ACATCTTTTTATTTTTGAAATTTTGGATATTTTAGAATCCATTACGCAACAGATGGCGCCAGTTGATTAAAATTTGTATTTTTACTTTGTGGAATTACATTGTTATTAAAATAATTTAAACACCACTTACAGAGGTTTACAATAATTTTTTGAATTTTTTATAAATTTTAGAATTTTATCCAGCGATGGGTACTTTTATATAAATTAAATACATATACCATAACTGAAGCACTATAAAGGTAAAAGTCTTTCAATTGGTGTGGAAAACCGAGCAAAACATTGTCAGGACGCCCACGACATGGTGGGCACAGTTAATCTAAAATAAAACAGCTTACGCCACATGCTTGATAAATATGGTCTGAATCGCTATTTAAATCTAAACGCCTGAATAACTTCAACCAAGCAACATTAGACTTATAACACTTTCAAAGTTATGGGCACTTATAATTTAAGTACTATTTTTATAAACTAATTAAAACGTAATGTACATTTGCATAGATCAAAGTATTTAATGCTTATTATAATTATAACAAAAAATATCTAAAAAAAACTTCAGATAATTTTTACTAAATACTACTTCAACACATATGAATTAATAAAATAAATAAATAAAAAATAATAAACCATCACAAAGCTATATGATTTCAATTTTTTATTAATATGTTTTTTGGTTATTAATTTCTCATTAATGAAATATTTATGTTTCATAAAAGTACATACAATTAATACGCTTATCATATAATAACATAAACTCTTATATAATTATTAATATCTCTGCGAGGAGGTCTGACACCAGAGTATGATTGAAAAAAAAAAAAATTAATATGCAATTTCTCTATATTTGTTTTGAATATTATTTTACATATGTACATGATTATATAAGCGGTTTCTTTTTGACAGTAGAGCACAATTTTAAATATTGTCTTACAAAAAGTTGGTTATAAATGAACTTAGAAAATGGCTAGATGTTGAGAGGTCAGTTATACATAATGGACACTGCCTACAACACCTTTTAGCTAAGGATATATCTATGTTTCATTTATCGCTGCATTTAAAAAAAATTTGATTTAAAAGATACTGTATGACAAATTTTATAGGAACATTTTTAATAAATTATACTCAAGTAAACTTTTTTTCTTTGTTTCTATATTAGATAACAAAGTGAAAAAAGTATTCATGTTGCGTTTTTGACAGGTCTACTTTTTGTGGCTCATGTGCCGTACCCACAGGGTAAAAACGTAACCCTATTGGTTTCGCTACAATGTCTGCCCGTCTGTCCGTCCGTCTGTCAGAGCCTTTAATGTCTGCAACCGTAATATTAAAAGTTTTGAAATGTCCACAGAAGATGTATAACTGTTGCCGTTATAGAAACAAATTCTAAAACTTATAGGGTATTCCGATAGAGACGTGTTATTCACGTATATGTGTTTATTTCTTTAAATGTAGGAGGCACACACTTAAAACTTCCAAATAGTAATTAAAACAATAATAAAAAAAAATAAACCTAAAAATAAAAGGATGTTCCGATAGTGACGTGATTTGCATGTATTTGTCCTAGGTTTTGAACAATAATAGCAAAAATTAAAGGATTTTCCGACAGTGCCGTGTCCTAGTTTTTGAACTATAATAGATAGACTCTCTAAATTTTCACAAAAGGTGTATTAATATCGCCTTTATACCAAATATACTAGTATACGAGTATATAGCCTCATTTTTTTAACCGTACAGCCGCTACGATAATTACTAAAATAAAAGGTAGACTCTTGATATATTCATAGAAAAGGAATTGCCATGGCCGCTATAAAAAATAATAAAATTAAAAGGTGTTTCAACAGCGACGTCCAAAACATACGTATATGACCGTATTTTTTGAACCATAATAGGTAGTCTCTTGAAATTTTTAAAGTAGATGTGTTGCCATCGCTGCTATAACAATTTTAGGGTGTTCCGCAATAACATGTTTTTCACATATATTGCCTTAGTTTTTGAACCGCAATAGGTAGGCTCCTGATATTTTGATATGTTCTCATATATTTTAGACAGTGATAGGCTGACACTTAAAATTTACACAATTTATATTTTACAATATCTACTGCAACAATAAGAAACGAAAATAAAATGAATAAAAATAAAAGGATGTTCCCTCGATGTCGCGAATTTGACCTTCGCTTCTAAACGTTATAGGCAGACACTTGATATTTACACAGGGTATTTAGTACTATGCTCTATTATGATAATTAAAAATTAAAGGGTACCCCTTAAGACGTAAATATAGAAACTTCATTCTCCAAAATTAAGCATGAAGATTCTAAAAATATTTAATTTTAGTTTTGATAGTTTCATTGCCTGATATAATTTTTTTTATATATTTAATATAATTCTTTTTGAAATAAGTCAACGTACTACATAAGCAACATAATGCAAAAAAAGTTGAAAATATATGTTATTTGCTTAAGCTACATTTGTCATAAATAGCAAACGGTTTACGCAAAGTAAAATCATGGTTATGGTATGGTCACAGGAACCATATTATGTTCTATGTAGAAATATAGGTTTGTTTAAGTTTAAGAGTTTACTGGTGTGTACTTAAAAAAATATTTATTATTGCTTCTACGTTTTTGAATTGTGGGCTTTGCAAACGTCGCACAGTGTCGTGACTTCATATAACGAGTGGCCATAAATAGAAAAAGTTATTGTAAACCGCTGAAATTAAGCACATATATTTAGGTTGGCAAAACGTAAGAAAATTTTAAATTTAAAAAAATTCGAAGCAAGGATTCGTGTCCTTCCCGTATATCCTGAAATTTATAAGTGTCACAAAAGTTAGAAAAATTGCTAACTATATGAAATTTTTTTTATAGTAATTGGATGTGATATTTTTAATGATTTGACCAAATTTGATTCAATTCAGATACGGCCCACGTTAGGCTAAAAAAATATATTTAAAAAAAAATTAAAAAAAAAATTAAAAGTGAAATAAAATTTTTTAATTAATTTCGAAGACCAGACACATATATTTTTTCAATTAGATGAATGGACGCCCTCACCTTCAATATATCCTTAAACTTAAGTATAAAAAGATTTTGTTCTGGATGAAAATGTTCAATAATTTTTGTGGATACGATTTTCACATTTTTTTGCAAAGGTAAGTCTCTAAAGGTGGTTATTTTTTTCAATTACCAACAAAATATAAATGAATAAAGTAAAAAATATCTAAAAAGCCAGAGAAAAACACATAAAATGCAAACAAAAAACCTGTACCCTAGGCGACCCACGATTACCATATGGTTACGCCATAAGTAAATTATGAAAAAATAAAACAAAAAACATTTTTTCTACAAAAACAATTTCGCATTTTATAGTTTAATTCATTAGCTATCAATTGAAGTAATTATTATTAAATGGGTTGAATTAATAAACACGTGTGCTTACTGACGTACCATATCTAAAAATGGGACTTGCGAACTTTTTTTTTTAACTTAATTTAAAACGCCAAAGCTTCACTAATTTAACTCAGAATGACAGAAATTTTATTTTGTCTTTTGAAGCTTCAATTATTTTGCACTAAATAGTTTTATTCTTTTTAACCGACTTCAAAAAAGAAGGAGGTTATCTATTCGTCTGAATGTTGCTTTTTTTATGTATGTAACCGCAGAACTCAGCCATTTCTGAACCGATTTTAAAATTTTTTTCTTTATTTGAAAGGTTATGCTTTCAGGTTGGTCCCATTTTAAAAACACTTCATTATATTAAAAATTAAAGGGTGTCCCCATACAACATACATATTTTTTACGTGTATTAAGAACCGTAAATGGCAGCAAATTAAAATTTTAAAAAATTGCGTACCGCTATAGCTTCCAATAGCAGAAATTAATAAAAAAATAAATTTAAAATTTAAAGGGTGTCCCCATAGGTGACATAATATGACCTATTTGGGTTTATCTTTTGAACCGTTATAGACAAAACCTTGAAAATTTGACAGAATGTCGACTACTATGACCCTTATAGTAAAATGTATAAATATTCAAAATTTTAAATTAACGGGTGCTCCAATAGTTCATTTAATTTGATGTATATGGCCAAAAGTTTGGCCATAGTTGTTCACAGACCGCTGAAATTTACAAAGAACCTGTAGTGCTAAGTCAGCTATAACAAAAAGTATAAAATTTCGAATTTGGAACTAAAAGGGTGTCCCAATAGTTAATGTAATTCTATGTATGTGGCCAAACTTTTGAACTATTAGAGACAGACAGCTGAAATTTGCAAAGTTCACTACAGCAAGTATACAATTTGAAGTTAGAAATTAAAGGGTGTCCCCATAAATTACGTAATTTTATCTATATAACTCTATCTTTTGAACCGTTAAACACAAACACTTGAAAATTAGGCAGAATATCCACTACTTTCTCTGGTATGATAACATGCATAAATTTTTAGAATTATAATGTAAAGGGTGTCCCAATAGTTCATGTAATTTGATATATATGGTTAAACTTTTTAACCGTTATAGACAGATAGTTGAAATTTACAAAGAATCTTTGTGGCCAAGTCCTCTATAACAACAGGTCTTTTTAACATTGTAAATTAAGGGTGTCCGAATAGGTGATGTTATTAGATCTGTGTGCCCCTATCTTTGAAACCGTTATAGACAGAGGCTTGAACGGTGTCACCATACAAGACGGATACTAGTGAAAATAGCTTAACTTTTAAACAGTAATAGGGAGAGGCTTGACATAATTTGTCTTAATTTTTTTCCCTCTAATTTTGGCGCATCTTTTATTTGGTTTAAATCTAATTCTTACAGGATACTTCTTACATTTTTAGTTTAGAATTGGTGCCCTTCTATCTGTTTTGAAGTCGGTTTTTTTTTGCAAAAATTATGTAGTTTTGTTTTGTCGTTTTGGTGTAATTGTTGTAAATATAACGGCATAATTTACATTACCATATGGGAACCGTGGATTATTTCGGGTTAAACTAAACCTAAGTAACTAAGTTTTCGTAAAATAATATCACTAATTTCTTGAACATTCAAATAATAATTAATAAACAAATATTATTTTCTATGTAAAAATTCGAAATGTGTATAAAACCATTAGAGCGGACTAATAAATTGCATTATTTAAGATAAATTTTGTGGTTAAGAGCTTGTTTCCAAAATAAATAATTTTTAAACCACTGTGCAGCGTAAGTTTGCAGTACTATTTTATTTTGAGTACTTAAACATTATTAATGCTACTCAACGACAAACGTGGTTGAAGCTGTAATAATTTTTTTGTTTATTATTTACACTGTTTACATCTGCAATTAATGTTAACACAAGCATTTCTGCCTTTGGCATTTACTCTATTCTCAGTATTATTTAAAGTTGTGAGATTTATAAGTCTTTAATCGTTCTTTGCAGAAAAATTATATTGTGACATCTATTCCTAAAACATTTAATAAGGACCTACATACATTGCTTATCAGCGCATTTAAACGAATAAATGCAAATTTATAAAATTTTATGCTTTGGTAATACATTAAGAGGAAGTAATAATTGCAACAATCATGTTTCCGCAAAAAGCACAAGCTATTAAAATTGCTATTTTCATTTATTATTTATTTGTTTTAAGTTGGTTTAATAAATGTGAAATTTTTAACCAATTTTCATTTGTTTTTTATCTTTTTAATTAATATTTTTTTCTCTCTCTTTTTAACATTTAAATGATATTGGGTTTCATTTATTTATTTCGAAATCGAAAAAAATGTAATATAAATGCAATTATAATTAAAACAAATTAAAATAGTAATTAAAATACAGTCAATCAATAATTATGAATTGAAAAATACAGATTAATTCTAGAACGCATACAAAATATTTATGTAAATAAAGTTTTCTGTTTTTATACAAGATAGATATAGAGAATGGAATGGAAGGCTATTATTACAGATTAGTAACTCTTAATTAAATATACAGAGTAAATAATGAAATAAAGTAGATAAATAATAAAATGCATGATTTTATTAAGGACATCTGTTTTTTCTAGCCAGGAAGCCTTGTAGGCTGTTGTGCATTATAAATATAAATATTTTTAATTATTGTTGCCCTTATGCAAAAGAAATGAGGTATACTTGAAGTGTACTATAATACAAATGTTTTATATAAAATTTGAAATAAAGTAAACTTAAAGCAGATTTTATTTTTTTCGATAAGCGACTGAATCTTTAATTCATTCAAACTAACAATAAGAACTCACATTTTAAACCTAAAAGAAAAACAAATATTCTTATTAACTACATCCAGTTCTAGATAAGAGGTTGCCATTATCATTACTCTGATGTTCGGCTAAGAGAAGCAATATTCATTCATCTTATTCCAATCTAAAAACGATCATTTAATATGTTATGAGCCAACGAAATTGGATGTGTTTCAAGCTTCTAACGAGTGATTTTTTAAGAGCTTGAGAACTTTAAAAAAAAAAAACGCATAAAATTTGCAAAATCTCATCGGTTCTTTATTTGAAACGTTAGATTGGTCCATGACATTTACTTTTTGAAGATAATTTCATTTAAATGTTGACCGCGGCTGCATCTTAGGTGGTCCATTCGGAAAGTCCAATTTTGGGCAACTTTTTCGAGCATTTCGGCCGGAATAGCCCGAATTTCTTCGGAAATGTTGTCTTCCAAAGCTGGAATAGTTGCTGGCTTATTTCTGTAGACTTTAGACTTGACGTAGCCCCACAAAAAATAGTCTAAAGGCGTCAAATCACATGATCTTGGTGGCCAACTTACCGGTCCATTTCTTGAGATGAATTGTTCTCCGAAGTTTTCCCTCAAAATGGCCATAGAATCGTGAGCTGTGTGGCATGTAGCGCCATCTTGTTGAAACCACATGTCAACCAAGTTCAGTTGTTCCATTTTTGGCAACAAAAAGTTTGTTAGCATCGAACGATAGCGATCGCCATTCACCGTAACGTTGCGTCCAACAGCATCTTTGAAAAAATACGGTCCAATGATTCCACCAGCGTACAAACCACACCAAACAGTGCATTTTTCGGGATGCATGGGCAGTTCTTGAACGGCTTCTGGTTGCTCTTCACTCCAAATGCGGCAATTTTGCTTATTTACGTAGCCATTCAACCAGAAATGAGCCTCATCGCTGAACAAAATTTGTCGATAAAAAAAATTCGAACCGAACACTGATTTTGGTAATAAAATTCAATGATTTGCAAGCGTTGCTCGTTAGTAAGTCTATTCATGATGAAATGTCAAAGCATACTGAGCATCTTTCTCTTTGGCACCATGTCTGAAATCTCACGTGATCTGTCAAATACTAATGCATGAAAATCCTAACCTCAAAAAAATCACCCATTATAAATAATGGCAGGTGTAGATAATCGTAAATGATCGAGTTGATAATATACCAGGTTCCAAATCTCATTATTTTTAGAGTCTCATTTTGGCACCTTTGATTTTTTTTTTTTTTTTTTTAAGTTCGAACCAGAGGTAGGGCCCATAGAGTTAAGTATAGCCTATCCATGTTAATGTTTTTTTAAGTCTTAAAATGGTGGTTACTACATTTGCTTCACGCAGTCTCCACTAGGCATCGATTTGACCAAGACATAAATAAGGCCTGTATTAATTTGTAGATATTCTTATAGGTGGCAAATATGTGTTTATGTCATGTTTTGATTGAACATAATTTTCTTTTATCTATATCAATGTTGTTTGAGTCTTAAGCCTAGTACTCTGTTTAGTTTTTCATGCCGAATACTGTCAAATCACATACATAAAAAATTTGTATGAAAAAGTCATGAAAAAATGTTGCAGAAGTAGTAATCTGTTTTTACTATGGAAAAACATGAAATGTTTCTGGCAACATTTTATCAAAACTTTAAATAAAGCAAATGGGCATTATTTCATGTGGAATTTTTTTGTAAGATTTTTGTGGAAAAGTTTTTAAAACAATGTGATATATTTAAAAGCAATAACATCGTAAAATTCTTCAAAATCGCGAGTTAGGCACCACATTTTAAATGACAAATTTTCCTTGCGAAATAATAGATGTTGCTCAACATTTTCCACAAATTCGAACAAAGTACTAGGCTTTATAGCAAATTAGATAGTGATAGTACAGTTGAGCAACAAATGGCTCTGTTTAAAAATAAAACTGTCAAACTAAAATATAACAATAACATGGTCATCTTATAACACAGATTTTACGACAAATGTTTTACGACCATGTTAAAATGTAGAAAAAAAAAAAAAAAAACATTAACATGGGCAATCTACACTTAACACTAACATGATAGTGTTAATGTTTATCATTTTATTACTAATGTAGACGGAAGGTAACATGGTGGTTACAACATTTGGTACACCCCGTTTTCACGATCCATCGATTTGAGCAAGACATAAACATAATGCCGGTATAAATTTGTTGTTGTTCTTATAGGTGATAAATACTTGTTTTTTTATCTATCAGTTTTGTTTGAGTCTGATAGCAAAGAAGATAGTGATAGTATGGTTGAGCAACAGATGGCGCTGTTTTAAAATAAAATTATCAAACTAAAATATAACAACATATACAGCTTTTATAACAAATGTTTTAACAACCATGTTAAAACGTGGAAAAAACATTAACATACATAGGTAATCTGTACTTAACACACTAACGTAAAGTAAGTGGTAATGTTGATCAGTTTATGGCTAATATAGACGGGGTTAACATGGTTGTTACAACATTTGTTTCACCCCATTACCACTAGCCACCGATTTTTACGAGATATAAACATAACGCCGGTATTAATTTGTTGATGTTGTTATAGGTGGGGAGTACGTGTATATGTTATGTTCTGATTATCCTTCTGGTTCTGGTTATATATCAATTTGGTTTAAATCTTATATCAAAACATATATTGATCGTAAGGTTAAGGAACAGATGGCGCTGTTTCAAAATAAAATTAAAAAAATAAAACAACAAACATGTTAAGTCGCGGAAAAAACTTAACAATTACATAATATTATGCGTTAATCTTGTTCAAGTCAAAGGATAGTGAAGACCTGGTGTTATAAAACCTGTTTTATAGAATGATAATAATGTTTCTAAACTAAAAATGTATTAGACAGGTAGTTTGTGAAAACCAAATAAACATAAACCTGGCTACAGTTTACTTTGCTATTTGTAACTTTATACATAAAATATTAAAACCAAATAATTCAATATGTTATAAACCATTTTGTTAACAAAATATATAGCAACCTTCCTTTTCAAAATTAAAATTTTTATACTTACAGTATTTTAGTCACCAAACTATCGTTGCCATTCTTGTTATGCCATAAATACAGTACTTTATGTTGTTCATGTTTCTTATTAAATAGTTACAATTTATTATCATGACCCGATTATGTATTAAAGTTAAATAATTTCTTTTTATTTTTTTTTTTTTTTTTTAATTTCAATACCTCCTTCGTTAAGTTTTTCTCAAAAATTAAGTGCATTCATTTAAACAACTATATGCTGGTTGTTGTTAACGACTTCGAAGAAAACATCAACAAAACTTTAAAACAATTTTTAACTTGGCAACCACGTTGGCTTAGTAACCACAAAGTGGTGAATTTTTAAGAAGGCAGGGTTCAGGTTCAGCAGGCAGGGTTTGCAATATACATATTTAATTTACTATTTAGTTGAAACTATTTATGTAACTAAAGATTTTATTTTCATAAACGCAGTGCAAGAAGTAGATCAAGTGTGGAACAAAAACAAATTTTAAAAATTTAGTTTTTGGTTTTCATTTTTGAACACAACGCAAACAAATATTGTGTGTTTATTTGGTCTTTAGAGGTGGAAGCAATCTTATGGCATTTAAGGCGTCGCACAATAAACTGTGTAGTGGAAAAAAATCAAAAAAACTTTCGAATTATTCAATAAAATATATATGAAAGCTGACGCTCCCACGATTCCAGAGGTGGTTTTGTTTTTCATGTGCGTTACACTTATAAAAAGTTACACGGCTTTAAAGTCGAATTATTTTAATAATTTTTTCATAATTGAAATGGGTTTGGAAAAATAAATATCAAAAATTCATTTTTCAAAAAAAGTGCATGCAATTATATTTTTTTATTCAGAAATGTAGCAGAAACAATGAAAAAATTTTAAAATTAAAATATTTATAATAACACTGTCAAAAAAAATTGCGAAAATAGTCAGCTTCCATAGACCCTTAAAAATAGACACATCAAAAAACTACTTTCATGCATCAATAATCTTATTTTCTGTTATATATACTAAAATATGTATAAAAAGGTTTAGGTGTTTACTATGCAAACTTTTGAAATATAATGATTTTAAAAATCCTATTTCCTATTTTTATTAATATTATCAGTTGATATTTTTAATATTTAAAAATGTACGATAATAGTAGGCCATGCTTTGAACCAAGGCGAACCAATACAAGGTGAGTGCACCGCAAGGCGAATTCATAACAGGTAAACTCGAGAGCTCAGCTGACTATTTGTTGTCACCATCTTACAGTGTCAAAATGTACTAACATTTTTTATTTTGACAGCCAAAAATGATTTATACAACAACAAAATGTACGTATTTTTATTACAGAGTTGTACTCTTTTTTCGCCGCGAGTCTACCTTGTTTATTGTGCCATGAGTGCACCGGCGAATGCTTTAGAGTGCCTTCAAAAAACAATTAAGAAAAAACAGACTTGAGCACAGGCGAAAAATAGCAGAGTAAATTGTAATCAAGATTTAATGAATAAACTCCTAATTTCTTTTGATCCATTAATTTCATCTAATAGAAATAGAATAAATACAAGCAGATCTTTCAACAATAATCAAGAAATTAGTAACTACATAATAGTAGATGAATCTATTAACACTAATTCAGACTCAGAAACTTATTTTAGTGATTAAAAAATTTTTTACAATTGTTATGTTATTTGAATTCGTTTATAACTTTATAATTGAGCCCTTCATTATGAAAGTGGTATAAGTCATATATTTCTTCTTTCGAGATATTAAGAGGTTGGCATTTTAAAGGATTAAAAAATATTTTTGTATTATGGAATAAAATATTTTGACAATTAAGTAGTACCAACAAATAAGTATTTTTTTTATGATTGTGAAATTTATAACCACTTTTAAAATGTAGTGTGGTTTTGAGAGGTTAAAATGACTTAACCATTTACAAAATTAACTGCATGACTTCATAAATGACTTAAACCCTCCAGGAATAATTTTTATTATAAATTAACATTTTATTCAAACTCATTACATTGTAGTTAAGTAATTTATTTTTTAGTATTTAAGCCTGGTACTCTGTTCAGTTTTTCATGCGGAATGCTGTCAAATTACATACATAAAAAATTTCTATGAAAAAGTCATGAAAAAATGTTGCAGAAGTAGTACTCTGTTTTTGCTGTGGAAAAACATTGAAATGTTTCTGGCAACATTATTGCATGTGGAATTTTACAACCAACAGGTGATCGCTTAACATTTCTAAAACAGTGTGGTATACTTAAAAACAATAAAATCGTAAAATTCTTTCAAATCGCCATATAGACACCACTTTTTAAATGTCAAATTTTCCTTGTGAAATAATAAATGTTGCTCAACATTTTTCACAAATTCGAACAGAGTACTAGGCTTTAGAGAAAATAAAGAGTTTGTGGAAAATTGGTGGCATATAGGGTAGTAAAACCATCATATATTTTTTTTCTTTTGTTATTGGTTTAATGGTTTTTTTCTTCTGTTATTGGTCTAATGGGTGTGTATAATGGAAGCAAATCAATATTTTTATATATTCTTGGCCTTCCTCTTTTGGTTGAAAGGTCTAATACTTTAAATTCGGAACTGTCATCCACAGAAGTTTTATAAAACATTTTATATCGAGAAGTTTTTAGAAATCTAATCTATTGTATTTTTAGCCAATATACAGCTTCTCCATTGGTGTTTCTCTTTCTATTAGTCGTTAATTCTCCCAGTTTTTTCATCAAAATGAAACCTTTCCGAGCCATTTGTTGTACCAAAAATGGGATTCTCTTTTTACATAATTCTATTAAATAACTTATTCTTCTTCGTCGTGTAATGTCTACAGTTAATTATAAATAGTGCATTTTTACATTAATAGGCTTACCTGATCATAACTTAACCGCTATCTGAAGACATGAAAAAATTACAAATAATTATTTTGCCAAACTTTGAAAGCAGACTGACTTATACCACTATTAAAATATACAGTTACTGTATTTTGTTTACCAACCAAAAAATAAACTCAATTTATCAACTTAATTTTCAAGGCATACTGCGAATTACTTCAGATTATGTTACTTTATTTGGATTTGATACGAAATAGCTAATAAACTAGATTTTAAAAATTTTTGACTTATATCACTTTCAAAATCAAGGGCTCAATTAATCTTATATTATAATATGTTTTTTATGTCAAATAATAATTTAATTTTAAAATATTTAGTGCTGCCAATTTGGTAACCCTATTCATGTAATATTATTTGAATACCAATGGTTGTGAGTATTTTCAAAACTTCAAAAAATAAAAGTACTAGAAAGTTTAAAACGATGTTATATTCAAAAAAGGTATACTCTTAATAATTAGAGATTTTATAAAAAAAAACTATCAGACTTTATCATTTTGTATGTAAAATGATAAATTAAAATTCAAAAAAATAATAATTACTGAAATGGGGAAATTTTTGGTATTTAATTGTCCCCGCACCGGAAAAATAAAAGAATTTCTAAGAATTTTAATTAATTTTTGTAAATACTAGGCCAAGAGAGATATGTGCCAAAAATTTCATTAAGCTACCATAACTGTCGATATTTTTCCAGTTTTACTATGGGGACTCTTCACTGTGTGGCGTTTCCAGCAATGATGCCACCACTCTTAAAATAACACCACAGTGGCACAGTGGCTTCTCGAAAATGAGGTACTGGTTTTCCAATAACCAGGTGCGGCAATTTTGTGTCGCAGCCGTCGGGGACTCATTTAAGTCCGCGGACAGAAAAAAACCTATTGATGTCGAAATAACATTTGATTTAAAGAAATATGGTTAACATTATTTATTCATTTGCCTTTAAACTTATACACCTAATTCTGTTTTTACACGGTAGATTGGTTCCAGTAAAATTCGTGTAAAAAAACCGTGTAAAAGAGACATTGATCATATACAAAAATAGGTGATTGGTTGCTTATCTCTAAGAAAAGCGAGAATTTTTTTAAGAACTAGAAATCATGTTTATTTTACTAAATCATATAGGTAATGTGTATTTGCATCTTTAGTGTATGGTGTAGACTTAAGAGATAGTTTAGTTGCAGAAATCAACGATTGCCTGATTGAATTTTAATTTTTTTATAGTTCTTACTGTGACTTCGTTTAAACCGAATATTTTGCCAAGAAATGTTGAGCCATCTCCATTTCGAAGGCGATCTAAAATTTCAATTTTGTTTTCTAAACAAATGGCTTTACGTTGTAGTTTTTTATTTGTAGTTTTCGTCGTCTTCTTGTAGAGATGCATTGATAGTTCACAAAATATTAACACATTTCAATTGCTCTAACAAGTAAAAATGTTTGTGTGCACAAAAAGGGAATTCCTCTAAATTTTTGATATAAAAATATTTCCGGAAACTTAAATTTTTCAAATAAAATCTAAGCTCAAAAGATCTTAAATCGTGCTAAATGGATTAAAATCGTGTAAAAAAAATTATTTTGGTTATTTTCAAACCGTGTTAAATCAAAACCGTGTAAAAACAGATTTGGGTGTATTTAGTTTTGTAAGCAAAATGCAAGCATTTTGACTTCATTTTTTCATTATTATTTTAACAATTATTATAAAATAAGCTACCGAAAATACGGCTCATAAAAAACTAACAAATATTATGTTAAGTGTGCTCTTTAAACAACAAATTATACGCAAACACTTTTTACATTTTCTGACAGCAAATTTCTATGAAGTAAACATTACTCGTATTGGTTAAGTGTTTATGTAAAACTAATATTTTAACTCTAAAAAATCGATTAGAGAGTTAGAAAGTAAAAAAAACTAACAGTCAGCAAAATGAGAAAACAAAAACCAAAAATATTTACAATAATTAAATGAATTTTGCTAAACTGCTTTGTTTCGAATAGCATGACATGTATTGACAAACAATAGGGAAATTAAAAAAGAAAAACTAATATGGAAAACAGTGCAAACAGTGGAAACACGTACATATGTTTTAAAAAACTTATGCTTGCTTTGGGAAATAAAGTTAGAATAAACTGTTGCATTGTTTGTATTTCTTAGCAGGGTTCAGAATTTTTCATTTAAGTGCGTTGAAATTTCAACATTTATAATATTTCTCATAAATGAGATTTCGAAAATTTTTCATATTTTTCACGGTCTTAAATAAACAACGAAAAACACTCTGCCTACGAATCACACATGAATGAGTGTAACCCTTTGTTTTTATTTACCAGCAATACATACATGAACGGTGAAAAACGAAGAATATCCGTATTATTCATATGTAATAAGAACTAAATTTACTCGCTCTCATTTATAATCTTTTAGATAAATATTTGTAAAGTTTTTTTTTTATCATTTAGGAACGTTTTCAATTTTGAGTGTTTATTATAGAAATTTCTAATAAATCAGATGTGTCACATCTAATTCGTTTGCTCCATAAGCTATTTCACTCTTAATCTTATCCTATGAAACCACTTCATCCCATTTTTTTTTTTGACATTTTTGTATCTTGTGATAAAATAACAATCTAAAAATTTGCAACAGGTCCATAAGTTTAAAAAAAATAAATACTATTTAATTTTCTTGTTATCAAGTTAAATTTTCTTTTGAATTACCAAAACTTAATTTTATCAGTTTATTACTTAAAAATGTTATTGTTATACATAAAATATTAACCATCTGAAAGATATACTTCACATTTATGACAAAAAAAAAACTCATGATTAATGCTCAGTTGATCTACATCCGCTTTAATTATGAGCAACTTGACAAGCTAATGACAAAATAACAATAGCAGGAAAACCAGCAGACTGTTTATAAAAAGTTTATTCGAAAAAAATTTAACTACATAAAACAAAGGATTACGCAAACATAAGTTTATGCACACACAAACACAATAAATAATACATCAAAAGTGAAAGATGTTAGACAATAAAATTGTAATAATCATTATTGTTGTTGCTATTGTTTTGTTATTATTGCTTGGCATTGTCCTGCAACGGAAGTTATTTTCATAATGCAGAACAATAAAAATAAGAAACTAAAAAATATTAAATATAAAATATATAAAAAACAACAACAATATAAACTAAAGAAAAAATCAAACACAAAACTAAATGAAAAACTAAAGACAGACAGGAAACGGAAAATGAAATGAAAGGAAAGGAAAGGAAACACTACAAATAGAAATGTTTACTAACAAAAATAACAGCAACATCAGCCAAGGCAGCCATAGATGACAAAGCAAATGTTTGTCTATGATAAATTCATCACTTGGTTTTTTACTTAAATTTCATAGTAAATTTTAGCAAGCAGCCTGTGAAAAAGGGCAAACATCAGCAAAAACAATATCGACGACAACAACTTACTCACCACTAAAGAATACATTTAATATATATAGATATAAATATATGCCTCCCAGTGTATAAATCTTGGAAGTCTTTTTAATGTTATATTGATATTTGTGATAAATGAATACAGTGATGCCACTTAAGCCATTTGCGAGCTAGCTTTCGATCATTAAAAGTTGCTTAAAATGCGAAAGATATTTCTTAAGGCCCAACTATAATATGCATAAGCTGGCTTAAGCTAATGTCAAAAAATTAACGAAAAGTCTGTCATATGCTTAAGCAACTTTTTGAAGACTTTTAGTGGATACAATGTCCTTACATGAATCTAAAAACTATTATGACACAGTTGCACATTTGTTTCATTCGTACTTTTGAAATATAATAATTTTTTTCTAAATAAATTAATTATATTTGTTAACAAAAAGGTGTTAAAAAACATATTTTATATACATATTTTGTATACAAATTAATAATTATTTTTAATAGTTTCGAAAGAAAAATTTTATATTTTTTGCTGTATGTGTAATTTTAACCAAAAGTACTAAAAAATACAGCCGTGTGCATCACTCAACGCATAAAAAATAAAATGCTCTTTCTTTTTAATAACGATTATTATACAACGCCTCCCTTTTTTCTTATAGAAACTTCTTTTTTTAATATTTTATATTAAATTTAGATATAATTTGTTCACTTTCGTTCTTCATTGCAATTTTTTATGAATGTACATTCATATGTAAAACACAAAGCCCATACAGCTGTTTCCGTACGGAATGTGCGATCGGTTTCGGACTTTGCTTAAGCAAATGACATTTGACGAAACTCAACGAAAAGTGTTGTTGAGCACATTATAGTTTGCCACATATGATTTATATGTAATTGCACAGTTGCTTAAGTTGGCTTAAGCTAGCTTATGCATATTATAGTTGGGTCTTTAGTCCGAAAGAAAATCGCTTAATCCTTGCTATTTTGCCACCATTTTTAAAGAAAATATGAATGACTTTTAAGAATGTAAAAAAATTAAAATTTTTCATTTTTCACTCATGAAATTTGAATTTATGTGCTGTAAAAGAAAACATACAACACTCAGTTTCATTCATGATGTGTGTGTAAAACCAAAAAATATCATTTCATGAAAATGAAAAAAAAGCACACACACTCCCACATGAGCGGTGAAAAAATAAAAAAGAAAATCAGTTGCTCTCATGTGCAATGATACAAGACCAAGTGAAAATGAGCAAAAGTGGTGAGCAAATACTTACTCTGTTTAAATGTTAGTTACTTTAAGCATGTATGTGTATTTGTTTATGCTTCTTCTTAACAGGGTTGTCAGTTTATTTCACCTATTTTGCCAAACTTGAATGATCAACTTCTTCAGTATTCTTCGTATAGTTTCTATTGGTTAGAATGGAACTAAAGTGGTGTGTGATACAAAATACATATTTTGTATTTGAAGTTATTGTGGACTTTTAAATGTATGTTAAATTGATAAGAGGTATTTTTATCGTGGCTAAGTAGATAACTTAAGTATCCGTAATAATGTAATTTAAATAATAAATAATATAGCAAACACAAAAAAAAATTATAAAAAATCGTCAAGTTATTTTATAGACCACTTTGGAATTATTGTAATTTAGAAAAAGCTTATATTGAATAATGGGAATAAGTGATTAATATAATAACCTGGAGTAATTTAAACATTTCAATTAAATAAACTTAAGAAAACTGAAAGTAGAAAGTGATTAACACCAAAAAAGTTATATTTTATAGTTTTCACTTAATCAATACTGACCAACTGTACATACAGTGAGGTGCAGAAATGAGTACAAGTTTGTACGTTGAGTACTTTGTATGTCATAGAAATAAAAGTAATAAAGCGAATTCAAAATTTTGTGTTTGTAGTTTATTTAGTATTAGGTAGTTAACAAAACAGTGTAAAATTCTAAACTTAAAGGTTCAATTTCCAAGAAAAATAAAGGAATGAACATAACTTCAATATACTTAATTTTGCACAGTTGAAAAATCTTGCGGAATACGAATATTTTTAATACTTAGTCTAAAGCCCTTTATTTCATAAGACATCATTTACGCGATTTGGCATACTCTCCGCCAATTTCTGTGCATTTTCTTTTGTAATATTCTTCCATTCATTTTGGATCCGCTGCCAAATTGGTAGGGGCTGATTGGTACTGTGCCAACCGTCTCTTCACGATTGACCACAAATTCTCATTCGGATTGAGGTCGGAACATTGTGCTGGCAACTGCATTAATTGAAAATTTTTCTTACCAAGCCATTCTTTCACGATTTTGCACGTGTGTTTTGGATCACCATTCTTCTGAAAAATTACTTCTTCTGCAGGACAGGCGCTAAATCTACAAAATCAGGAAGATAAGTCTGCAAGATCCCATAATACTCCTCTTTCTTCATTATATTATCAATTTTTTGCAGTGGTCCAAGGTCCCACCACGTAAAGCATAGATACCATGACAGGCGCAAAATCTAAATCTACAAAATCGGGAAGATAAGTCTGCAAGATCCCATAATACTCCTCTTTCTTCATTATATTATCAATTTTTTGCAGTGGTCCAAGGTCCCACCACGTAAAGCAACCCCATAGATACCATGATATTTCCTCCACCGTGGTTCACAGCTTGCTTCACATGGCGCCTTTGAATTTTTTCACCAGGGCGGCGCCAGCAATATTGTTTACCTTTGGATTAGGTTGAATTTGGCTTCGTCTGACAAGATCACACGTTTCCAGTCGTCCACTCTTCAAGTTTTGTGCCCTTTGGAAAATTTTAGCCGTGGCTTTATATTTTTTTCCGACAATGCAGGTTTTTATTTTCTTACTGCTGCAATATAACCAATGTCGCGAAGGGCTCTACATGCCGTCCACCTACTAACGGGTTTTCCGATTGCTAAAGAAGCATCTTTTGGTATTAAAAACTTATGTCTTTTCATTTCTCTTATCATTAGATCGGAGTACCGTTTTTTTACCCTTATGAACACTTACTTTAAGTTCTTTTGCAATATTCCGGATAGAACAGTCTCTTTCAGTCATGGCCCGGATGCTCTCCTCGATGGATTTTAAAAGTTTCTTCATTATTTATTTTTGTTTGGTATTTATTTGATTTTTGTTCAAAAATTTGCACAATGTTTTTACCACACGCGATTTAGCTAATCTCGAGCTCATGTCTTCTTAAAAAAAACTAATAAAAATCAAAAAGATTGAAAAATAATGGTACTCTTTCATTTCTTTTCTTCAACTTCTTCATAAAATGCAGAGATGCAAAATTGAGTACATAAGAGTTATTTTGGTTTTTTGGCTAGAAAGTTGATTCTTAAAGTAAAAATACAAACAAGGTATGACTTCTTGTGATCTTCTCGCTCCTGTACCACAAGTTCATTAAAATTTGTTCTGCATCATGTTGATAAGCATGAATGCCAAAATTGAATTGCCTCAAGTAATATAGTTATCCTGGATTTAAATGAAAAAGTATAAGGATCGTGTCTAGGTCAAAAGTAATCTGAAAGGTTTTACTAGCCAGTTTATGGACACAAGGACTGACTGTTCAAAAAAAAGGACAAATTTTGAATTTTCGCGGGCTGTGTATATTCGATTATCGAAATTTGTTTTCATTGCATTGGTACACATGTGTTAGTAATATGTTGACATTATAAGCCAATTTGGATTAGTATTTTGTTGTTTACAACTAAAAAGGTTAGAAATGTTTATGTGTATTTTACGATTTTTAACATTTGACTTCTGGACGCTTCCATTGGGATGATTGGGTCTTGGTGTCGACGTCATAACCATATACCCACGCTTCGTCACCAGTTATGACTCTTTTGGTAAACCTGAATTGTCGTTGACGTCATTCAACAACTCCTGAGCGATACTAATGCGACCGCTGCTTTTGCTAAAAATTTAGCAATTTTGGAACAAATTTCGCTACCACACGTTTCATGCCCAAAACATTCGAGAAAATAGCATGCCATGAACCGATTTATATGCCAACATCTTCTGCAACTTCCCTAAGAGTGATTCGAAGATTTTCTAAAACAATTTTTGTCACTGCTTCAATGTTTTCCTTACTTGTTGATATGGTTGCAACTTCCGGACGCTCATCGTCATCAACATATTCCCGGTCTCCTGTAAACCGCTTGTAGCACTAATAACCACTTTTTTAAGACAAAGTGGATTCGCTGAATGTTTGAAGTGCCTTGGAGCACTTTATTCCATTTTTAGCGCAAAATTTAATGCATATTCTTTGATGTTCTTTAATTCATGTTCTTTGATGTTCAAAAGTCAAAAATCGAAGAACACACACAAACGTAACTAACCTTTTTAGTTGTCAACAACAAACTACCAATCTATATTGGCTGATATAATGGCTGACAAAAAGCAGGCAATTTTTGTTTTAATTTTATCGAATTTTTTTTTAAGTTACTGAAAATTTTTTGCAAAAATTTTAGCGAAGAAAACTTATTAAAAATTTTATCGAAAATTTTTTGTAAAAGTTTTATCGAAAACTTTTTATAAAAATTTTATAGAAATTTTTTTGTAAAAATTTGATCAAAATTTTATTGTAAACATTTTATCGGATTTTTTTTGTAAAAATTTTATCGAAATTTTTTTGTAAAAATTTTTTCGAAATTTATTTGTAAAAATTTTATCGAATTTTTTTTGTAAAAATTTTATCGAAATTTTTTTGTAAAAATTTTATTGAATTTTTTTTGTAAAAATTTTATCGAAATTGTTTTGTAAAAATTTTTTCGAAATTTATTTGTAAAAATTTTATCGAAATTTTTTTGTAAAAATTTTATCGAAATTTTTTTGTAAAAATTTTACGGAAATTTTTTTGTAAAAATTTTACTGACATTTTTTTGTAAAAATTTTATCGAAATTTTTTTGTAAAAATTTTATCGAAATTTTTTTGTAAGCATTTTATCGGAATTTTTTTGCAAAATTTTAATCGAATTTTTTTTTTGTAAAAATTTTATCGAAATTTTTTTGTAAAAATTTTATCGAAATTTTTTTTGTAAAAATTTTATCGAAATTGTTTTGTAAAAATATTTTCGAAATTTATTTGTAAACATTTTATCGAAATTTTTTGTAAAAATTTTATAGAATTTTTTTTGTAAAAATTTTACGGAAATTCTTTTGTAAAAATTTTACGGAAATTTTTTTGTAAAAATTTTACGGAAATTTTTTAGTTAAAATTTTACTGACATATTTTTGGAAAAATTTTATAGAAATTTTTTTGTAAAAATATTATCGATTTTATAGAAATTTTTTTATAAAAATTAATCGAAAATATTTTGAAAAAATAATTTTTTTATAAATTTTATGTAAAAATTTTTTCGAAATTTTTTTTGTACACATTTTTAAAAAAAAGGTTTTTTTAACCTTTTTTTAATTTTATTGAAATTTTTTTTTTAAATTAGGACTTTCCTTCAACTTTTATTGCGTTAGAATGGTCAGACTAAAGCAAAAGAAACTTAAAAAAATTTTTCCCCATCCAATATGTCATTTAAATGCTCCTGGTTGCCAGTGGGCACCCTGTGGGTCTATTGGCTATCTTTATGTATATTGATTTCAGCACTTTAATACAAATCAAAGCAGAAAAACCTTATCAGCCTAAAAACAAACAAAAAATCGGCCCTCGCAAGGGTCGCTCCTTGTGATCTACTTGTCGCGGTATTTATTTGACAAAAAAATCTAAAGAGAATCTTTACAACCGAAAAAAAAAATAAAAACAACGTGAAAAAAATTTTCGAAACTATGCATATTTCTTGGCTTAATCTTATGTACCTCTTCTGGCATTTTGGCAAATGTCATCTCAACATCAACACGGACAGATGGACGTTGCTTTTCTATGTGTAAAGATCCAGAATTAATATACTTTATGGGGTCGGAAATGAATATTGTAGAAATTACATACGGAATGACAAGCTTATATATACCATTTCCACCTGAGGTGAGGGTATACAAATTTAAGTTAAGCTCATTAAGGAGTTTTAATTTATCTTGGTTTTAAAATCCCTTCTCTAATTTTGCTTTCTTAATACCTCAGTTCATTATCTGCATTTTTTCGCTTTCCTGAATATTTGTAACACAAACATCTTAAAGAAAAATTTACATTTTCAAAACAAATTAAAATGTGTATTAAGATCTGGTTTTCATCACCTCTATTTCTTTGTTCAACAACACTGACAGGATGTCTTCGTCTTTGAGCAAAATGTACTTAAAGATTAATGGTTGTCATTAAGATTTATCCGTCTGTGGAAACTACTAAATTTAATGAGTTGCCGGAAAAAGAAGAGACACAAGAAGAATAAGTAAAAGAAACAGCTAAAGTTTATTTAATCTTAAGTTTTTCTACTTAAGTTTTGTTGTCTTTTGCTGTTATTATTTAAAGATAAGAACTTCTCTTCAACACCCACCCACCCACCTACCTACTATTAACTCAATCTTTTATTTATTTTTTATGAGAACAAACTTTTCTTTAATGTTAAAGCTCCCGCGGTTGAATTAGCATGTTGGTATGGACAAGTGGATGAAATTCTAGTTGTAAACTAATGTATGTATGTACACGCAAAGAAAAAACATGGTTGAGGTAACCATAATCTAAGAGCAACATGTTATATATAAAAATAATATTGTTGTCGTTGGATCAGATTATTGTCTACATAAAAATAACATTGTAAAATACAACCATAGTTATGTTTGTAATATAAACATACTATAATATAATTTGAAACATGTAAATGGTTATATGTGACAACGTATGAATATATTTATAAATACCAAAAAACAAAAAACAAATACACGAATATTTCCATTTAGACTTACATACATATTTTGATATTTTCTGCTTACTTTTATCTGTGTTTGATATAATTAATTTTAAACTATCATTTATAATAAAAAACAAATTTATTTGTTGACAACAAATATGTATTTAATGTTTTTACGGTTTTAGATGAACCGATAGCTTACACACACATTTCTGAACTAAAAAATGTCAAAACCAAAATATGTATTTTTAAAACCAAACATTATTTGTTTATTTTTCGTCAAACTTAACATACTATGTTTAATAATAATATATTATGGTTATAATTTTTAAATATTAAAAATAATTTGGTTGTGGTTTGAATTTTAATATGTTTCAAATCAACCATGTTGCTTTTTTGGTACGTATAACCATTGAATGATTAACTTTTAACAAAAAACTTGTTTATCGTGACCAAAGTATTGTTTTAAATAACTATAATTTGTTCACAGCAAACATCTATTGTTACAGAGAACATAGTGTGGTTGCCGTGACAATACAATAACCATGTTTTTTCTTTGCGTGTATGTATGTATGTATGTATGTATGTATGTATGTATGTATGTATGTATGTATGTATGTATGTATGTATGTATGTATGTATATTTTTGGATTTGGAAAACTTTGCGCGTAACAACACTAAAAATAGAGGAAAAAAAAATATAATAAAATCAAACAAGTGAATGAATTTAAAACAAAGTGGCTGTGTGGCTGGACAGTCGTAGTATCAGTAACTAAAGTTGTTAATGATTTAAGAAATTTTTATTATTTTTTTCTAAAAGAAAAACCATGTTCAACAATATTCTCGTTGTTTGTTAAAGCTATTGCTGCTTTTGCATTCACTGTCGGTGATGTAGATAAAAATGCTGTGTACTTCTTCACGGGTATGTGTGTTTTTTTGGTACATTGTGCATTGTTTACGCCATTATTTCCTTAATTTTGCATCTCTTAATGCTATTGTCTGCCGGGGAACACTAAGACCGCTTGACGGCCATTAGAGTGAAATGTCAAACCATCGCATATAAAAGTATAACGACGACAACAATGCATTGTGGTATTTGGCGATAGTATTAATCGTGACACAATGCAACAAAACTACAACCAATATTTTGTATGAATATAAATGAAGGAAAGACACAGAAAATGCAAATTAAAAAAAATCTACAAATATACTGGGATATTTCCAACTGCATAGAGGGAAGCGATTTTTTTTTTTTATTTACTTTTTCAGATAGTCAACAATATGTAATCGTTGGTATACTGGAAACAACAGCAAATAACAATTCAACGCACAACTCCAGGACATCAAAGTTAATAAGGACTCTAGAAGAAAATAAACCCACCAAATCCAAACAAAGCAGTTTTTCAAAATATGTAGTCATGGCCCTTTATTAAGGACTGAGAAGAGCCTATAAGAAAAAGGATATAAACTGTATAAAAATGTGTAGAAACTTTGTGAAATAAATAATTTGATATTTTTTAAATTAGTTTATTAATTTATTTCTCAAATAGAATAATAATTAAATAAGGTAGGGGCAAAACCAAAAAAAAAAAATTTCTTCCATTACATAGCGATAGAATATAGTTGTGGAATGGTCACAAGAACCATATTATGTTCCCTGTAATAATTTTAAAATAAAATAATAATAAAAACGTAGGGACAAAACAAAAAAAAATGTCTTCCATCACATAGCGATAGAACATAGTTGTGGAATGGTCACCAGAACCATATTATGTTATCTGTAACAATATATGGTTGCGTTGATAGAATTATAGTCAATTCAAACATAGAATTGCCTGCAACCCAGGCAGTCGAAGCAATGTTGGATTCGCTACCTTTAAACTTATTCAATAGGTTAAAGGTCGCCATGTCAGTTTTGCGTTTGAAAAGTACTGCCGGAGGGCATAAGTTTGGGCCAAACATAGGGCATAAGAGTATGCTGGGCCTAGTTAGTAAAGAGGTTGAGGGACTTAGATTTCGATGGAATGCATGAGTAGAAGAAAAAAAATGCAAAGACTGCAGACGTTCAATGTGGAAGGTTTTATACAAAAAGAGGGTACGGAGAAGGACAGCAGCATTTTTGCAGATGCTACTCTACTCAGTTGAACTGTAATTGACTTACAGTCTTAACTTAAAAAACTATTTTAGCTTTTGCCAGGTATAATTTCTTGGGTTGCTGCGTGATTTTTATCACCTGTTCAAAAGCAGATACAGGGAAGGAATACAGGGAAGGAATATGCGTTCTAACTCTGAACAGGTGTGCCTAGATAAATGAGATAACGTTAATATGGGTTATAGGATATATGAGCACAGCTGGACATGAAGCAGCAGACGAAGTAGCAAAATAAGGAGATCTGCTCTGAATTTTGTAACCTAGTGCTACATTGTGGAATGGTCTAATGCGAGGGAAAGTCTTACGATGGGTAGACTTTTTCAATCTACCACATGTAGACAGGTCTAATGGTGCTTAAAAAGCTCGTCAGCTTGATGGCAAAAAAGATGTTTGTATATAATAGAAGTACCTTAATCTGAATAACTGCATTAGTGACAGTTCATAGAAAGTTCAAGCATCATCTGGGCAAAATGAAAATCAAGGAACATGATACTTGCAGACTGTGCCTGCATGGGACTGAGGCGGAAGCGCTCAGAATCACAAGTAAATGCATGATAATGCAATAGGGAAGCTTAGACAAAGTCTGACAAAAGACTCCCTGATGGAGAAGAAGGTCGATAGTTACTACTCCAAAATCTTAAATCAATCAATCAATAAAGGCTAGTCTTAGCATGAGATTCAACAAAAGTAAGGTAGTTGTAACTTTCAAATCGATTGCCTAAAATCAAGAAGAACCGAAGGTGGTCGAAAAGTTAGTGGTCTTCTTCGATACACTCCTTTAGATAAATTAGTTCTGGGGCAATCCATCAAGTTTCAGCGTAAATTATGTAAACATTTTGTGTACCATTACTTGGCTCAGGCAAAATTTTGCTTAGACGAATATATCCGCCCTACATATACCATGGCTGGAATTCTTCAATACTTTTAAAGAACTATCTGACTAAGTTTATTCCTTATATTGCAAACTTTGTTAAAAGCATACAGACAACAGCATTTAAAGTAGCTACAAAATCATCGTTTAAAGCCAAAAACCAACCATGTACGTTACATGATGGAACTAAAAAGAAACAACTGGGAAATACCAACTAAAATATATTCTCTGTACGAAAACAAAAAAACGAAAAAACGAAACCAACGCTTTATAGTATGTTGTCTGTTCAATAATTTTCCAACCGATGAAATTCATACGAGATTTTTTTAAAACAATTACACTTAAAGAACTAGTCGATATAGTGAATGCTAGTGTGCTAGTCGTCTATCAGTGTGAATATAACGGGTTAGATTCCGCCAAAGACTGTGCTTGTATGCTGCAGACAAGCCTGTAGCCTCGCAGTAGAGGTCTGCATGAGTGTGCTTGCAAGACACTCATCACTGCGTAGTGCAATAGCAAGTGAGTGTCTTCAAACACCTCTACTTCGCATGTCTGAGTAAGTGTACCAACTCAATAGAACACTTCAATCAAAACGATTACATTACTTTTACAACACATCCTCAACAGTTTCTCTATGAATTTTCCAATTTTACGAATATGGTTGTTTTGGAGTTTTTAGGGGTTTGTTCTGTTGAAGAATGAAAAGAAAAAAATGGCACAAAAATAATTTAAAATTGGAATATAAACACTGTGGCTATTCAATTTACATACACTAATACAAGATAGATAAATATCCTTTTGTGAGGGTTCCGTACGCAAAGGGTAAAAACGTCACCCTCGGACAATAACTGTCAGCGGCTTCTATCTCTAGAACCGTAATGGGTGGTATCTTGAAATTTTCACAGAATTTGTATTGTAAAAGTTTCATGATTTTCAAGTAAAGGGTGATCTATTTCGAGCTACTTTTCTCAATAGCCTTTTTATAACAGATCACGTGTGAGTCGTATTATGCTGTCATGTTATTTTTGTTTAGTATTTTTTGGCATTTCATGATGGAAAGACTTATGTCTGAATCGCTTCGCTCTATGGGCTCTTGAAAAGTTCCAAGAAGATCCGACGTTTTCGAGGCAAATTTAGTTTATCGATGAGGCCCATTTCTGGCTCAATGAGTATGTAAACTATTTGATGCCTGAAATTGAAGCTCGTGATCTCGGCAAATTTGGTTTCAGCAAAAGGCGCACGGTGGTTCAGAATTAATTTTCTTTGGCCAAAACCTATATTTTTTGTTGACACAGATTCTTAAAATTTTTATGTCACCAGAAAGAAAACAGATTAAAACTAAGGTAGCCGAAAAATTGGGTCAAAATATTCGCAGTAGTGGGCGTGGCATGCTGCTAAAGGCAAAGAATTTATGTTAATTTAAAAATAAAACAAAAATTGTAATATTTGATCTCATATTAATTGCGATTTCTTAAAAACTGTTATCGATATTGACCTGCGGTTTTTTTTGTTATGTTGGGTGAACTGTTGTTTTTAAGAAATGGTATATGCGCACCCTGTATAATTTGTAAATAGGGTGTTATGTTTAAAATTGGAAACCTCCATATATTCGCAAAGTTTGAAGTTTAGTAGTATATAACTTCTAAAGGACAAAAAAGGACAAAAAACCGAAACCAACCAAAGAAAGGCAAAAGTGTTCTCTTTAAGCTTATATGTACTTTTGCACCCGCCCGGATCCGCCCGTAGAACACTTTTTCTATTTTAATGAAAATACTCAACATTTTTACAAACAAATTTCTATCAAAATTGCTAGTAAATTTACTTTAGAAGTCATTCACTGCCAAAAGTACAAATTGCAGATAGCGAAACGTAAGGGGAAAGAGAGGAATCTAACTAAAAAGTTTATTTTATTCGAAAATTGAGAATTTTAGTACACAAAACAATTTTTGGTAAAATTTCCTTAAAATCCAGTATAAGTTGTATATGACAAATTTTCCCATAGAAAACTTGTATAAACCGAATCAACTTAGGTAGTCAACTTAGTTTTTTGTGCTTAGGTAATCTACTTTAGGTTTAACATTTTTATATGTAGTATAAATCACAATAATTTGGAAATAAATTTTATTTCGGTACAAGATTTCGATTTAAAAAGGCAAATTTATTGTACGTTTTCCAAATCAGCTTAGGTAGTTGAACTTGGTTTTTGTCTTAAAAAATTCCATACAAAAGAAAAATACCTGAGCTAGCCTAGGTAATAATAGCTCTAATATTTTTTTGTGTGTACGTAATCTACTTTAAGTTTGACATTTCTTTATTGAGTATATAAGGACAAAAATTTGGAAATAAATTTTACTGTCAGACAAGAATTCGATTTCAAAAGGTTGATAAATTTTGAAGTTATTTTTATAGCACTTCAACAAATACATTATTTTCAGCTTAATTAAAATATGGAAACTTTCAGCTATAATGAATTGACCGAAGAATATTTTAAAAACAAAAACAAAGAAGATGTTCTAAACCATATTGAAAGAAAATTGAACATAAATGCTATCAGCAGTGAAACGTAATTGGAAATAAAAAACAAAGTATCTGATTTCGTAAAAATATTGCAAAAACGCTACAAGGAAGTTCACTATAGTAAAAGTAAATTTTACAAGCGTTTTGAAAATTGGTTACAAGGTGAACTTAGTATCCAGGTGATTTCAGAAACCACAAATAAGAAGAGTGGTGGAAGACCAAAAAACTTAATAATATAAATGAAGAAATCGGATATGAAAACATTAAAGATAGTTTTCTTTACAAGCTGCGATCACAAAAACAATTAACGAAAGTGGATATCATTGAAAAAGTCATTTCTGCTAGTCCGGTGAGAACAAAACGGATCCTTAAAAGCATTCCGACACCAAACCAGGAAAAACAGTTCACAAATGAGGAAGCGCTTGCATTATTTCTGGATTTAAAGTTAACAAAACAGCAGTATACTCAACTCAACATTACGTGCGATCGATAAAGGCTCAAATTTATACCCGTCATATCATCACATAATTGCAGCTAAAAAGCTGTGTTATCCTCCAAAGGAATCTATCAAAATCACACCAATTTCTGCACAGGTACAACTGGAAGCTGTACTTGATCATACAGCCGAAAGGTTGCTAAAATCACTTAAAGTAATTGAGTTGAAAAAATATGGAAACTGCAATTTAACTCTTTTTTGTAAATGGGGATGCGATGGGTCTTCTGGACAAAGACAATATAAACAATTTTTATGTGAGGATAATTCTGACACAGATATTTTCATGGTGTCATTTGTAACATTGCGATTGATAAAAAACTTAGAGGACTCGGAACCTTCGTCCTGCACAGTGCAAACAAGTTATATTTGGAAAAACCAAAATACTGCAGACCAATAAAATTTGAATTTAAAAAGGAAACTCATGATACCATTAAGAATGAAGTAAGTGACATTAGAGCTCAAATTTCAACACTAAGGCCATTAGAGTTAGAGATAGAGGAACAGACTATTAAATTGAATTACCAATTAATACTATCTATGATAGACGGAAAAACTGCCCAGGTTTTGACTGATACAAAAGCTTCATCCAGCTGTATTATATGTAAAGCAACATCAAGTCAGTTAAACCAAGAACCGACAAAGTCGGAGGATAGTATTGATGCATTTGAATTTGGATTATCACCGCTACATACGAGGATAAGATTTATGGAACACATACTGAAAATAAACTATGATTTGGACTTCGGAGCTTCAGGATCAGTAAGAAATAATGACACCAACAAAGAGATAAGAAAATTGAAAAAGAAACAAGTTCAAGATGCATTTCTCAAGTACGGGTTGATTATAGATCAACCAAAACAAGGATCAGGTAACACAAACGATGGCAACAGCGCAAGAATTTTTTTTTTGGATCCCGAAACTACATCTGATATAACAGGTGTTGATGTAGATGTTATTTCAAGATTTAAAACAATTACTGAAGTACTTGCGTGCAATATACTAATTAATGCTAAAAAATTTGGTGATTACGCCAAGGAAACCGCTGCTATATATACATCCAAATACAAATATAGAAATATGTCAGCAACAGTGCATAAAGTTCTTTATCATGGAGAAGAGGTCATTAAGCACCATTTATTACCAATTGGAGATTTGTCAGAGGAAGCCCAGGAAAAAAGAAACAAGGATTACAGGTTTTACAGAGAACATAGTACCAGAAAAATATCACGAATTTCTACAAATGAAGATTTATTTCATATATTATTGGCACTTCAGATCCCTTCATCTCTAGCATTCGAAGTCAATGGAAATTGAATCATTCGGAACTAAATGCCGAAGCTAAGGCACTGCTACAGGACACAGGTAATACAGAGCAGAATATAGAATATTTAGAGGAAATATTCCAGCCAAATAAATAATAATAATAATTTGAATTTAGTATTTGAATAAAGTAAAGTATACAAACATTATTATTAAATGTTATTTTATTTACCTAGAATCTATTTATAACTATAAATAAATATGTATATAATTAAAGAAAAATTAAATTACACTGTTTTGTTTTAAAATTGACCAAAAACTAGGAAATATGTAAGTATTGTTAGGCATAAAGTTGAAATTTGGACAATCCCAACGAAAATACGGAAAATACCTCGGTGAAAATAGGGGCAACCCTAAGGATAGCAAAATATTGTATTGTCATCCAAGATTGACCCGTGGACCAACTTTGAGCCAAATTGTTTAAGGAAAAGTGCGTCAAAAATGAGTTGGCACATTTGAAACGGAATTTCAAACAAGAATTACTAAAAGCAAATCGAAAGTTCAACTTTAAGCTTGAATTTCTCAGCAACCGCTGCACCGATTTTAATAAGGCCTAAACTCGGTAAAAGCCTAAGATGTTGTCTATTGACTAAAAAAAGAACTACTAAAAAATCTTTATTAGTTAAAAAGTTACAGAGTTTTGGCCAATGAAAAACGTTTCTGAACCACTGTGCGGCGCCACTTCCCACACATCGCATCAATCAATGGATTTATTAAGAGAACATTTCGGTGAGCAAATAATTTTACGTTTTGGGCCAGTCGATTGTCCACCAAGATCATGTGATATCACACCGTTATACTTTTTTCTGTGGGGATGTGTAAAGTCTAAAGTTAATGCGGACAAACCCGCTTCGATTCTGGCCGTGGACGAAAACGTCACGCGTGTCATTCTCCAGTTACCAGTCGAAATGCTCGAACGAGTCATCGAAAATTGGATTCAACGGATGGACCATCTGCGACGTAGCAATGGCCAACATTTGATAGACATAATCTTCAAAAAATAAATGCCAAAGAATGTTCTTTCAAATGATAATAAACATTCACCAATAAATTTGAAATTTCTGTGTTTTTTTTTCTTTAAAAAAGTAGGGAACCTCGAAGTGGATCGCCAGTCTTTTTTAAAGCAAAATAAGTAGACAACTATCTTGTTGGTGCTTTTTACTTACGGCTAATATATTTATGTGAGTTCCCTCCATCAAAAGATGCAATTATTTGACCTCCTTTTTCCAGCATGTATCATGTCGATCTTCATCCATACTAGATTACCTATCCTTTTCATGACATTCAAAGTTTCAGATTAATTTTGGTACTAACTTTTCATCACGTAATTAAAAGATCTTTAATTTTTCTTTGAGATGTCTTATATCCATCGAAAATAGAACATATTTTTACGCCAAATAGAATAAGGCTGTATAAATCTTTAAGTCAAAGGGTGTTTTAATAGTGATGCTATTTTACGTAAATAACCATTTTCGAACCGTAATAGGAAGACAACTTAAATTTAAACAGAGTATGATTTGTAGACATTGTCGAAATTTCGATATAAAAAAGGTCAAATTGAAGGATCTCCATCTTCTACAAGATTGATAAATTTTACACGAAATTTGGTTTAAACTTACGTACATATTGTTAGCTTATAGATATAAAATTTTTATATACTCCTGACGAAAGTTTTTATGTATTAAAAAAATAAGATTAAAGGCCATTTTTAGGGTAAAATAACTACTCAAAAATTCAATAATTTTAGAATTTTTAATATTGAAAATCGTTTAGTTTTTATATCAAATTTATTAATTTCAAATCAAATAAATAAATTTTATATGAAAAATTTGCCTTAAATTACACTTCAATTATAATTTATTTCTTTTTAATAAGAACAATAACCTTTGCATTTTGCCACAATATTTTAAATTTCCCTTACTAACTATGGAAAAATTTTTGAAAAAACTGGACAGGATATCGAAAATTCAAAAATTATAATTTAAAAATTCTTATAACTCACTCATTTTGAAACATAATTTACAGATTAGACCATCCTTTTATAGATATTAACTAGACCTTAAGTGCATGTATAATTTTTAAATATCAAACAATCGAAAATTGAAGAAATGACAAGCTCTAAAAGAACTTGAAGGGGCGAGGTACCCAATTTTGAGACTACATAGCGCCACCACTGGCAAGTGGATGGTGCCCACCGTCAAAACTTAAGCTCATATACCCCTGTGCTATGGATCAATCGGCCTATTCCTTTACAAATGGCTGAGTTATATGCAAAAACATATCAGTTTCGAATGTAGTATATCGTTATTTTTAACCGACTTCAAAAAAGAAGGAGGTTATCTATTCGTCTGAATGTTGCTTTTTTTTTTTTTTATGTATGTAACCGCAGAACTCAGCCATTTCTGAACCGATTTTAAAATTTTTTGCTTTATTTGAAAGGTTATGCTTCAAGGTTGGTCCCATTTTAAAAACAGTTCATTATATTAAAAATTAAAGGGTGTCCCCATACAACATACATGTTTTTTACGTGTATTAAGAACCGTAAAGGGCAGCAAATTAAAATTTTAAAAAAACTGCGTGCCGCTATAGCTCCCAACAGCAGAAATTAATAAAAAAATAAATTTAAAATTTAAAGGGTGTCCCCATAGGTGACATAATATGACCTATTTGGGTCTATCTTTTGAACCGTTATAGACTAAACCTTGAAAATTTGACAGAATGTCGACTACTATGACCGCTATAATAAAATGTATAAATACTCAAAATTTTAAATTAAAGGGTGCTCCAATAGTTCATTTAATTTGATGTATATGGCCATACTTTTGAAAAGTTGTACACAGACCGCTGAAATTTACAAAGAACCTGTAGTGCTAAGACAGCTATAACAAAAAGTATAAAATTTTGAATTTGGAACTTAAAGGGTGTCCCAATAGTTAATGTAATTCTATGTATGTGGCCAAACTTTTGAACTGTTAGAGACAGACAGCTGAAATTTACAAGGAACCTGTATTGCAAAGTCCACTATAGCAAGTATACAATTTGAAGTTAGAAATTAAAGGGTGTCCCATAAATTACGTAATTTGATCTATATGACCCTATCTTTTGAACCGTTAAACACAAACACTTGAAAATTAGGCAGAATGTCCACTACTTTCTCTGGTATGATAACAAATATAAATATTTGGAATTATAATGTAAAGGGTGTCCCAATAGTTCATGTAATTTTATATATATGGTTAAACTTTTTAACCGTTATAGACAGATAGTTAAAATTTACAAAGAATCTTTGTGACCAAGTCCTCTATAACAACAGGTCTTTAATTTAACATTGTAAATTAAAGGGTGTCCGAATAGGTGATGTTATTTGATCTGTGTGCCCCTATCTTTGAAACCGTTATAGACAGAGGCTTGAATGGTGTCTCCATACAAGACGGATGCTGGTGAAAATAACTTAACTTTTAAACAGTAATAGGGAGAGGCTTGACATTCAATAGTCTTTATTTTTTCCCTCTAATTTTGGCGTATCTTTTATTTGGTTTAAATCTAATTCTTACAGATTACTTCTTACATTTTTAGTTTAGAATTGGTGCCCTTCTATCTGTTTTGAAGTCGGTTTTTTTTTTGCAAGATTTATTTATTTATTTGTTAATCTAAATGGCATCTGATAAGGCTAAAGAGAGCAATAAACAAAAATTAGTTTTAACTTACTTCAGTTTTTAATTTAATTTAAATTTTATTTTATTTTGACCAATTTTTCTTCCCTAGTTTACTTGTGGACACTATGAAAACATACATTTTCCGTAACCGGTTTTAAAAAGGGAGAAGTGTTGCAATTCGACTATGCGTTTCTTATTTTGTATTTCTGTCTCCGCAGATCTTAGATATTTCTAAACCGATTTTGAATTTTTTTAACATATGGCCATTTAAGAAAAATGGCCACTTTAGGTCTTGAGTACTTTCCCACAGAGTGGAAGATTTCTTTGATACCTAAGCCTGGAAAGGACCACACCAAGTTTGAATCATATAGACCTATAAGCCTTTTATCAAACATATGAATGCTGTTTGAAAAAATATTAATACTTAAGGTGAACCCAATTCTGAGCGCGAAAAGATGTATTCCGAACCATCAAAGACCTAAGAAGACACAAAATACTGTTCTGCATTTTTATCTACGTTTCTCAATCATTCGAAGAGGTTTGGCACGAAGGCGATATATACAAGTTAAAGCTGAATTTGCACAAAAACTTCTATAAGCTCATAATAAATTATTTAACTGATCGAAAGTTCATAGTAAAAGAAGGAGATTTCTTAATCTCGCCTCAGCTCATTAAAGCTGGAGTTCCACAATGTAGTATTTTGGACCCATTTTATACTTGCTGTATACATCCGATATGCCAACTAGCAATCAAGTGCCCACATCAACATTTGCTGATGACACAGCTTTTTTAAGTATTCATGAAAGCGCACAAGTAGCATCACAACATTTACAAGCCCACAAAATCAAAAGAAATGGAGAATTAAGGTGAATGAACACAAATGCGCTCATATAACTTTTACATTGCTTAGGACTCATGCCCCCCTATTCGCATAAATAACCAAATGATACCTCAGCTATCAGACGTCAAATACCTCGGTATTTATCTTACTTGGAAAACCCACATAGAATATCAGTTAACACATATTAAGTTAAAAGCAGTCCAACTAAGCTGGCTTATTTGCAGAATTTATTGTTATGGGCTTCAATTGTGGGCCACTACCTCAGCTAGCAATGTTAAAAAAATTCAAAGGCGGCAAAATAAGAATCTAATGGGTGATTTTTTTGAGGTTAGGATTTTCATGCATTAGTATTTGACAGATCACGTGAGATTTCAGACATGGTGCCAAAGAGAAAGATGCTCAGTATGCTTTGACATTTCATCATGAATAGACTTACTAACGAGCAACGCTTGCAAATCATTGAATTTTATTACCAAAATCAGTGTTCGGTTCGAAATGTTCAAATGTGACAAATTTTGTTCAGCGATGAGGCTCATTTCTGGTTGAATGGCTACGTAAATAAGCAAAATTTCCGCATTTGGAGTGAAGAGCAACCAGAAGCCGTTCAAGAACTGCCCATGCATCCCGAAAAATGCACTGTTTGGTGTGGTTTGTACGCTGGTGGAATCATTGGACCGTATTTTTTCAAAGATGCTGTTGGACGCAACGTTACGGTGAATGGCGATCGCTATCGTTCGATGCTAACAAACTTTTTGTTGCCAAAAATGGAACAACTGAACTTGGTTGACATGTGGTTTCAACAAGATGGCGCTACATGCCACACAGCTCGCGATTCTATGGCCATTTTGAGGGAAAACTTCGGAGAACAATTCATCTCAAGAAATGGACCGGTAAGTTGGCCACCAAGATCATGCGATTTGACGCCTTTAGACTATTTTTTGTGGGGCTACGTCAAGTCTAAAGTCTACAGAAATAAGCCAGCAACTATTCCAGCTTTGGAAGACAACATTTCCGAAGAAATTCGGGCTATTCCGGCCGAAATGCTCGAAAAAGTTGCCCAAAATTGGACTTTCCGAATGGACCACCTAAGACGCAGCCGCGGTCAACATTTAAATGAAATTATCTTCAAAAAGTAAATGTCATGGACCAATCTAACGTTTCAAATAAAGAACCGATGAGATTTTGCAAATTTTATGCGTTTTTTTTTTAAAAAAAGTTCTCAAGCTCTTAAAAAATCACTCGTTACGAATAATTACAGTTGCTGCATGGTATATCAACAATCCTAATACCCACAAAGACCTAAACGTGCTAACAGTTAAATCAGAAATAGTGAAACATGCTGTAACGTATTTGAAAAAGCTTGAAACTCATCCAAATCCTTTGGCGCATAACATTCTTAATGCTCCTGATTACATTTGACTAAAAAGAAGAGATACTACTTTTCTTGGTCGTACATTAGAGGGATGACCCGCAAATGATTTCAACAATCTTGCAAGATCTATTTTTTTGTCTAGCACTGGCTGGACTTATTAAGTAAATTTATTTTATTTTAGGTTTAAGATATGAGTAATTATTGTGAGTTCAATATATTGAAGATACAATAAATAAAATATGAAAAAAATATGATTTAAGACTTAAGTTTGTTTATTAAAAAAAAATATTTAAGTAAGTAAAATAAGGTAATGGAGTCCCGGACGGGCATCGCCTGGAGCGCCCGAAATAGTTAATCAACAACTAGGTAGCTTTTTATTTTTATAGAAAATTGCTCGCAACTATTGCAATCATATTCAGCCCATAACTTGTCAAATAAGAATTGATATAAAAATTTAGGAATCGTAAATGGTGAATAGAGGACACATTACCTAACTGGATTAAAAGTTTTACATAATAGATAAGATATCTAGAACTAAACTTAAACAAGCACTTAAAGGCTAGGGAGTTTAAAACCGATCACAGAGTATCGCAACATTGCCATTTGACTCTACCATGCGCCATCCGCAGGTTAAGATGACAGGTATCATTCATAGAAATTGCTAGAACTTGAAGCGATGTATATCACTTAAAAACTAGTGTTTTTAATCAAATTCTACTGAAAGAAATAGAGAGAATTACATTATTTTTTAATATAAAGGGAGTTTTTTATAGAGGTATAGAACTTTAAGTTGGCATTACTTTTCAAGATGGCGACCGATTTAGCAGCTGTCAAGTGATTTATTCTCAGTTTGGTTTAGCAATTCATCATAAATAGACTCACGCCTGAACAACGCTTGCAATAGTGCGAGAACGAGATTACCGTCGTTCCTAATTTTCACAAGCGAACTTTATTTAGCGATGAAGCGCACTTCTGGTTGAATGGCTACGTCAACAAACAAAAGTGTCGCATTTGGAGTGAAGGTAATCCTCAAGTGTATGTCGAAACACCGTTACATACAGAAAAACTAACTGTTTGGTGCGCTTTATGGGCTGGTGGAATCATTGGTCCGTACTTTTTCAAAAACGATGGTGGCCAGAACGTTACAGCCAATGCTGATCGGTATAGAGCCATGATTACTAACTTTTTCATTCCTGAATTGAATAACCATGATGTTCAGGAGATGTGGTTTCAACAAGACGGCGCAACATGTCACACAGCTCGTGCCACAATAGATTTATTGAAAGACATGTTTGCTGACCGCCTAATTTCACGTTTTTGACATGTGAATTGGCCTTCAACATCTTGTGATTTAATACCGCTAGACTACTTTCTGTGGGGCTATGAAAAGTCATTGCTCTATGCGGATAAGCCACAAACGCTCGACCATTTGGAAGACAACATTCGCCGTGTTATTGCCGATATACGGCCACAAATGTTGGAAAAAGTCATCGAAAATTGGACGTCCAGATTGGACTACATCCGCGCCAGCCGGGGCGGTTATATGCCAGAAATCATATTTAAAATGTAATGCCACAAGATTATCTTTCGGATAAATAAAATTCATGTCAATCGCATAATCCATCGTTGTTTTATTGCAACTTAAAGTTCTATACCTCTATAAAAAAACACCCTTTATACAATTTTACACCCATACCCCGATAATACATTCCACAACATGACAAGTATTTAATTTGTTGTTGTTATTTTTGTTGTTTTAAATTTCCTATTATTTTTTTTAACTTCTTGTTTTTGCATTATTGTTGATGTTTAGTGTTGATAACGAAGCTTTGATGTTATATTTTGTTTAGAGACTAGCCGTGCCCGCCACGTCGTTGTCGTCTTGATAATATTTTGCTCGGTTTTGCTTTGAAAGTATTCCACACCAATTGTAAGCTTCTTAATTTTATAATGCTTCAGTTATGGTTTATGTATTTGATTTATATAAAGGTACCCATCCCTTGATAAAGTTCTAAAATTTATAAAAAATTGCGAAAATTATTGTAAATCTCTGTCAGTGGTGTTTAAAATATTTTAATAACAATGTACATAATTCCACAAAGCAAAAATACAAATTTAAATCAACTGGCGCCATCTGTTGCGTAATAGTATCCTCACTATCCCACTTTCAAAAATAAGAAGGTGAAAAATATAACTTCAAAAAAAGAAGTATGGTGAAAATATAACCCTGTTGAAAAAAACGTGTTGAAAATATCCCAGTTTTAAATCGAAAATTTCAGCACCTTTATACCGGAAATTGCGTTTTCACTGCTTTTTCGCCACTTTTTTTTTTGAAATAAGATATTTTTGCTGAAAAAAAAGTATCCTATTATGGGATCAGGATACTAAGTTACCTCCTTACAAATTTCTGTTAAAATCCATCCAGTAGTTTTCACGTGATGCGAACACAAACAATGAAAAACAGACAGACAGAAGTGAGTTACTATTTTATTATATGTTTATAGATGATGTTGAGATTTTTTATGTTTGTATGTCATTTGTTGTTAAAACCCAAATAGCCTTTGTTGTTATAATTTTTAAGAGTTTATTATTGTTCCTCTGTTTGTTTATTGTTTAGCTGTGAAATGTTAAATAATAAAAAACCCGTTTAAAATGGAATCGACAGCTGCTGAAGAAATTGGAGCTTAAATGTATGAATGTACTAAAATTCCTATATTTAACCACCAATTTCTGTGCTGTTTATTTAGATAATGAAAGTAAATGCTTCATTTTTGGGATTTTGTTTGGATTTTGCATTGTGATTTGGCTAAAGCTGACTTTTTCCGTGTAATTCATGTACAGTAAAACTCAGCTATAACAAACTCCACGGCACCAGTTAGAATAGTTCGTTATACAAAAATTTAAAAAAATATAACTTTAAGACACACAGGCCTGCCACGAATCTTAAATAAAAGTTTAAAATCTTTAAACATTAAATAAAACAAAAGGAATAAAATTAAAAAAAATAAAGAATACAAGCCAAAATCACGTCTAGTAAGGGTCTCGCTTTAGTTAGTTAAGTTAAGTTTTTATTTTTAAGACCTGGAATAAAAGTACTCATACTGTGTTTGGGGACACCCTTTGTTTTCTAATTTTAAATAATAATAAGCGGACACGCGTAGCGTAAATTGCAATGTGTGAGCTACTAATAACAATGATTATGAAGTTTAAATCAGGCATCGTTGGCGGTTTTTATTTTATAAAAATCATATTGAGAAATAAAAAAATCCTTTTAAACCAGTTATTTTTTAACGTAAAAATAAAAGTTTTGATGAAATTTTTAAACGAGAATTAAATTTTGCGGTCACAAAATAAAACCCTTTTAAGGAGTTTCGTTTGTTTTTTTTTTTTTTTTTGTCAGAAAAGTCCCGTTCCACACTTGCAATTTTTGTTTCTGAAACATTTTGTTAATACTTTAAAAATTGTGTTTCTGACGACTCTATACTTTTATACAGCCATTTTCATGTCGAAGACAACAACCAACAACAACAATAGAGAGTCACAGCAGATTTTAATGAATATTTTTTTAATCTCCCAACAACAAATACATGCGTTGCAGAAACAAAAGTTGCAAGTGTGAAAATAAAACTCATTTTATGTAAATTGACAACTTGCATTGCAATTGAATAAGTCGTCATTAGGATAAAAAATTTTAGGTTTTTAATTATTGTTTGATGATACACGATCACCACCGGATGTTTTTCCATCTTCGACGGATTTTTGGGATACATCTCAATGTCATACATCGCTTTTAGGGAAGAATTTTAACTCTCTTAATGTAGATAGGGATCATGAAAGCGAAGAAAATGATAATGAGGATGAAAAGAATTTTGTTTTCGCAACTGACAACTTGTCTGCAAGGCGCTTATCTATACATATAATAAAGTAGAAACTCATTTCCGATGGTCTCTCGGTCTGTCTGGCTGCTTGCTTTTCATTTACGTTCCCATCACGTAAAAACTGCTCGATGGATTTTAACAAAATTTTGTGAGGAGGTAGCTGAGTATCCTGGTCCCCATATAGGCAAAATTATCTTATTTCCAAGAGAAAGTGGAGAAAAAACAGTGAAAGTACTTAGTTGAACTAACCGGATATGCTACTTTCTTATTCTTTACTACTTTATTGTTAGTTTCTTCTTAGTTTAGTTACATTTTTCTCTTATAGGTGCTACTCTATAAAAGTAAGTCTTACAATAGGTGTGGTTTACTTTCACAGCAAAATCGAACAAAATATTATCTGGATGCCCACGTGGCACAGTGTTGTGTTGGCTGATGGCATTTAATTAGAGACACTTTTACTAATAAGCGTAAACAAAACAGATTAAAATAATAATTCTTTCTAAAGATATGGCTCTTCAAAATTGTGGTTTAAAATAACTACAATTTTGTATAAAAAAGGAATAAAAATAAGCATGTACTTCGTAGGGTTAAATAATTGAATTTAGTTGGCAAATAAAGCAAATTTGTACTAAATTAGTTGTTATATTATGTTTTAAGTATATAAACGGTATTTTTAATTACATGTGTCCATAAAAGTGTATGCATCATTATAAGAATGATATTAATAAAACAAAACAAAACTTGTTGTGATAAGCAAACATATAATAGTGAAGAAAAAAAATTTTCAAGTATTACCGGGATATTTTTTTTTCATTTTATAACAAAAGTATGTTAATTTATAAAAATAAAAATTTAGCTGCGCTTAAGTGCGCCAATTTAAATTATTGTTAATTTTTTACTGTAGCAAAGTAAACTCTTTAGTGGAAAAAAATCAAAAAAAACTTTCAAATTTATCAATAAAATATATATGGGATGAAAGCTGTGATTCCCACGATTCCAGAGGTAGTTTGGTTTTTCATGTCCGTTATACCTTCAAAAAGTTACACGGCTTTAAAGTCGAATTATTTTGTTAATTTTTTCACAATTTTTAAGTAACAAAAATGAGTTTGGAAAAATAAATACGAAGAATTCATTTTTCAATAAAAATGTATGCAATTATATTTGTTTCATTCAGAAATGTAGCAGAAACAATACAATGTAAAAATCCTAAAATTCAAATATTTAAAATATAAAATTATATAAATATAAATTCAACACTGTAAAAAAAATCGTGTAGTTTTTAGCCAAAATATGTACTTAAAAAAAATAGTCAGCTTCCATGGACCCGAAAAAATAGGCAACGTGGACCTTATCTGAATTGAATCAAATTTGGTCAAATCATTAAAAATATCACATCCAATTACTATAAAAAAAATTTCATACAGTTAGCAATTTTTCTAACTTTTATGACACTTATAAATTTCAGAATATACGGGAAGGAATCGAATCCTTGCTTCGTTTCTTTTTAAATTTTGTTACGTTTTGCCAACCTAAATATATGTGCCAAATTTCAGCTCTTTACAATAACTTTTTCTATTTATGGCCACTCGTTATATGAAGTCACGACACTGTGCGTGGCGGGCACTGCTAGTCGATTAATAAACTTCATTTTTAGTTCTAGGAGGAAAAATACATTATTCATCTATATCTATACATATAATAACCCAGTAACTTCTTTTCTGCCTGTCTGTGTTCGCATCACGAAAAACTACTTTGTGGATTTTAATAAAATTTTATGAAAAGGTGCTTTAGTATTCTGACTCAAATGTAGCATACTTTTTTCCGCAAAAATATCTTATTTCCAAGAGAAAGTGGAGAAAAAGCAGTGAAAGTGCACAGTTTTTCCGATATTAAGGCGCCTTTTCTTTTTGAGACCCTAAATACAAATACAACTAAACACATTTATCATAACTAAAGCCAAAAAAACCAAAAATGTAAGGTTCTTCGGTGTGGATTGCTTTCAAAGCAAAATCAAAAAAATTATTGTAAGGACGCTGACGAAGTGGCGAGCACAGCTAGTACTTATATAAATTGGCAAAAAAAAAGCTGTACAGTTTGTTCTTTCAACCCAGCTAAGCGTGGAAAGAGCATTATCTGCTCCTAAATTGGTAATGAGCGACCTGAGTTCAAATCTGTTCACTGAAAATTTGGAAAATTTAGACAAATAAATTACTACACTCATTATATCAGATCGACCCAATAAAACACAGACTGTAGGGGCTCAAAGTAAGTCGTTACAGCAGAGAATTGTTTATAACAAATTATTCGTTACAACGATAGCTGTTTGTATTAAAATGGTAATTAAAATTTTGGAACATTAAAATTTGTAAGTTACAGACGAAAACGCGTTGTAGTCGGGCTTTACGGTATATAGCACTTAACATAGTTAAGTTCGTCGTAGCTAACAGCATTTACAATAGAAAAAATAGCTTAAAATCACTGGTAAACCCTTTGACTGTAAGAAATATTTAAATTAAATTTTCAATAAATATTGTGATTTAAAGCTAAATCTACTAAAGAAATCCATTTTTTTTGCTTTCGCCGTTTTTATTATTTCATGGCTTTAGTCTTTCAAAAGAGACATTTAAATGTATAAAATATAAACGTAAGATATCATGTTATAGGGCAGAGTTTAAACATATTGTATTGTATCTGCCCTACCCCTCCCTGCCCAACTAAGAGCTTTAATTTTCAAAAAACCCTAGTAAGAGTCATAAAACTCGTTTTCGAATTATTCAAAAAATTGAGATTTTTGTATTTATGAGTTTTTAAAAAAGACAAATTTTGCATTATTTTACAAACCGAAACACAGAAATGTGCAAGCCTCAATCAGTGAAATAATTTCAAGTCTTGTCATGTAACGAAACCTCAGTATCACACAAAAAATATTTAAACACCGACAAATCCAAAACAAAAAAATTAATTAAGAGAGCAACGAAATTCCACAACAACAAAAGTGTAAAAAACAAAAAATTAAAAATTCATCAAAAATCAAAACTTCATAACAATCGAATCATTTAAGGTCTTGTGTTGATATTGCACCAAAAAAAGCATAAAGAATATTGAATTTTGAGTTAAAAAATCGTAATTTTATAAAATTGTTGCGACACCAGAAAAAAGTAAAATTTTATAAGAAAAAAAAAAATTTTATATATAAATAAATTAAAATTTATATATTAAATACATATGTACATAGTTAAGCGGAACATAGATTAGAGCAGTAAGCGTGGAGCACCCACACAAAATGAAAAATTATTAATCTACACATATTATAAAATAGTAACTCATTTCCGTCTATCTGTCTGTCTGCTTTTCATTTGTGTTCGCATCACGTAAAAACTACTGGATGTATTTTAACAAAATTTTGTGAGGAAGAACCTTAGTATCCCTACTCCAATTTAGGATACTCTTTATAATATCTCATTTCCAAGAGCAGTGAAAAACGCAATTTCCGTTTTAAAGGTACTGACATTTTCGGTTTAACACTGGGATATTTTCAGCACTGTTATATTTTGACACGCCTTTATACACCGTTATATTTCAACACACCTTCTTCTGTTTGAAAGTGGTATATTTTAAAAACTATTGCGCAAAATAAGGCGCCAATTGAAAACAATTTGTATTTGATTTCTATTTTTACTTTGTGGAATTACATTGGTATTAAAATATTTTAAACACCTTTTAAATAGCTTTACAATAATTTTTAGAATTTTGTATAAGTTTTAGAATTTTATCTAAGGATATCTATCTACCTGTATATAAAGTAAATACATAAACCATAACTGAAAGACTATAAAAGTAAGAGTCTTACTTTTTTTATGGATGTAATGATAGCGCGCTATCAATAGTGGTCCTATGCAGGAACTACCACCCCGGGACCGCTTTCGCATTACTTCGGGATGGAGTTCATTTACTGGAATATGCAGGTTCCATGTATTAATCTCTCTATCTATCTATCTATCTATCTATCTATCTATCTATCTATCTATCTATCTATCTATATGTATTAATATATAAAGCACAAAACGTACGTTTTTTTGTCGAAAAGTTATAGCTGCCGAGTTGATCGATTTTCCTGGAATTTTTACAGTTTGTTACCAGATATGTTGTATATAAGGGTGTTTTTTTATAGAGGTATAGAACTTTAAGTTGGCATTACTTTTCAAGATGGCAACCGATTTAACAGCTATCAAGTGATTTATTCTCAGTTTGGTTTAGCAATTCATCAT
This sequence comes from Phasia obesa, assembly GCA_949628195.1. Lineage (NCBI taxonomy): Eukaryota > Metazoa > Arthropoda > Insecta > Diptera > Tachinidae > Phasia > Phasia obesa. The sequence continues at coordinate 21,298,551 of OX451215.1, read as the reverse complement.
GAATAGACTCATGCCTGAACAACGCTTGCAAATAGTGCGAGAACGAGATTACCGTTGTTCCCGATTTTCATAAGCGAATTTTTTTTAGCGATGCAGCACACTTCTGGTTGAATGGCTACGTCAACAAACAAAACTGCCGCATTAGGTGTGAAGGTAATCCTCAAGTGTACGTCGAAACACCGTTACATCCAGAAAAACTGACTGTTTGGTTCGCTTTTTGGGCTGCTGGAATCATTGGTCCGTACTTTTTCAAAAACGATGGTTGCCAGAACGTTATAGTCAATAGTGATCGGTATAGAGCCATGATTACTAACTTTTTCATTCCTGAATTGAATAACCATGATGTCCAGGAGATGTGGTTTTAACAAGACGGCGCAACATGTCACACAGCTCGTGCCACAATAGATTTATTGAAAGACACGTTTGGTGACCGCCTAATTTCACTTTTGGACCTGTGAATTGGCCTTCAAGATCTTGTGATTTAACTCCGCTAGACTACTTTCTGTGGGGCTACGTAAAGTCATTGATCTATGCGAATAAGCCACAAATGCTTGACCATTTGGCAGACAACATTCGCCGTGTTATTGCCGATATACGGCCAAAAATGTTGGAAAAAGTCATCGAAAATTGGACGTCCAGATTGGACTACATCCGCGCCAGCCGTGGCGGTCATATATCAGAAATCATATATAAAATATAATGCCACAAGATTATCTTTCGGATAAATAAAATTCATGTCAATCGAATAATCCATCGTTGTTTTATTGCAACTTAAAGTTCTATACCTCTATAAAAAAGACCATTTATAATTTGTTTATATTTTAAGTAGGCGTGGCACTTCCCATACAAAGTAAATACTTATCATTGTGTTACTTGGGAACTGTAATAGATAGAACCTTGAAATTTTGTGCAAGTAACTCACATATTATTAATGCATAAAAAACTGGCTAGATTGGAAAAGTGGGCGTGGTCCCACTCATACAAATTAAAATATTATTCCCTTTTTCTATTACATTTTTTTCCTTTTTTCATATTTAATATTTTTCCTTTTTCATATTTCCTGAAGTTACCCCCGGGGGTTCCAATTTTCACTGTAGGAATGGCAAATGCTTTGACGTGGTCCACTCAGGGAAAGTAGGGGCACCAGACGCTAGGGTTCCTAGAACCTAAATCTAGAAGAAAAGGTCTGTGTGTTAAAACATACGGGTTCCCTTCGAGGCCCGACCAGTGCCCAAAGGACTGGTACTACGGGAATCGGTGGCCCCACAGAGAGCCTATCCTCTCTGTGTCCGGTTATTGGTGAGGTCTCCTTCAGGGGTACACGTGGTGGTTGTGGTTTAAGATCGATTTATGTAGGTAACGTGCAAGGTCGATCAAGTGTGCTGTTGCACTCTCAACACGCAAAGAAAAAACATGGTTATTGTATGGTCACGGCAACCACACTATGTTCTCTGTAACAATAGATGTTTGCTGTGAACAAATTATAGTTATTTAGAACAATACTTTGGTCACGATAAACAAGTTTTTTGTTAACAGTTAATCATTCAATGGTTATACGCACCAAAAAAGCAACATGGTTGATTTGAAACATATTAAAATTCAAACCACAACCAAATTATTTTTAATATTTAAAAATTATAAACATAATATATTATTATTAAACATAGTATGTTAAGTTTGACTAAAAATAAACAAGTAATGTTTGGTTTCAAAAATACATATTTTGGTTTTGACATTTTTTCAGTTCAGAAATATGTTTGTAAGCTATCGGTTCATCTAAAACCGTAAAAACATTAAATACCCATTTGATGTCAACAAATAAATTAATTTTTTATTATAAATGATAGTTTTAAATTAATAATATCAAACATATAAAAAGGTAAGCAGAAAATATCAAAATATGTATGTAAGTCTAAATGGAAATATTCGTGTATTTGTTTTTTGTTATTTATAAATATATTCATAGGTTGTCACATATAACCATTTACATGTTTCAAATTATACTATAGTATGTTTATATTATAAACATAACTATGGTTATATTTTACAATGTTATTTTTATGTTCCAACGACAACAATATTATTTTTATATATAACCATATAACTCAACCATAACATGTTGTTCTTAGATTATGGTTACCTCAACCATGTTTTTTCTTTGCGTGAACAGACGGAGTTTGGATAGTCTCCAAACCCCTAAGCAAGAGGTTATAATATGGATCTAGGCTTGCTTTGGAAAGGCTTGCCATATTATATAAATTGCTACTCATTGTGACTGTATCACACACAAATTACGATTGGTGGCAGTCGTAAAGTATTGTTATACTACACAATGGGGGCGCTAGTCTACGCTTAAGTTTCACTCGGTGGTAAGACCACCGTGAGATTAGGCCAACTAGGCAGGTACTTACGTTAATCTTGTTCCACAATTTGCTATAGTATTTTTCTTAATTTTATTATATTATTTTTAATAAATAATAAATTTTCTCCAAAGTTTAGAAAAACGACTACTGAGTTGGGGCTGAGGAGCGGCATTGATTAAAATTGCAATTTATCAGATTATGTCTGATATTGAGACATACGCTTACTAGGTTGTGTAGTGTAGTGGAAGCTATCCTTTAATTTAACAAAAAAAAATAATAATAATAAATGTCATTTACTTCATTTTAATATTTAATTTTTACATTTTATGGTTGTAGGATATTGTACCCTTACAAAGGTTGTGGAATTTTATAAGTTCGTGATACTGTAATGATTGTTATTTGTTTCGAATTTCTAATGAGATGAATAAAAATACAGATGAAGAAGAGAAAGTAAAATTCACGACAATATTCTTAAGGGTTTTTTTAATAAATGGAAATTTTCAGTTTTAAGAATTGATGAAACAGAAATATAACAAAAACTTTTCTCAATATTTCTTTAAAGTTTTTTATCTTAAAAATATGTGTCAGCTTCGATAATATTTAATTCTGTTGACTGTTTAGATTGTGGTAGAAAGTGAGGAAGAAATACATACAAAATACGTCACATACACACATCTTAACTTTGAGAGTCAAATAAGATGAATCGTATGCGCTATCGGCCTGTTTCAAGCTCAATTTGAGGGGCTGATAAGAGACGAAGATAACAATGGTACGAGTTTTAATGCAATCAAACAGGTTAAAAAACTTAAGGTTTATTTTCACTTCAATCAAATTTTGTATTACCTACAGATGGAATTATAATCAAATTAAATTTGTTTTTATTCGCTCTAAGAAAGAATGAATTTAATAAAATTAAATTACAAATTAGGTGATATTATTAAAGAAAAATTGGTAAAATTCAATTTTCAGACACCAGCAGAGCGGAATGCACATTTTCTAAACAGCAACGTCCGTCATCAGCACTCTTAGTATCTATCTATGTACTTTGGGTAGGGTTAATTGTAAACATCATCTAATTATTTAACCAACCAAACTCAGATAAAGGAATAATTTTTTCTTTCTTAGAGAGAATAAAAACGAACTTAAGCTTGATTTAAAATTGAATCAAAATAAATAGTTCGATTAATACAAATTTCAAATATTCAATATTTTGTATTACCTATAAAATTTTCACACGGGCAGAGGGGAAAGCATTTTCCGCTTAAGTAATTATTTTTATTTATATGGTTTCCATCTGAACCTGTGCCAACTAAAATAATAATTAATAATAAAGTAATACTTGAAAATTAAAAAGAAACATATTGCTTCTATCAATTTTAGACTTAATAAAAAGTGCTTAACTACATTATGCAACTTTTGTTGTGGCAATTTTTCTCCTTCCTTCTTTGAAATTTTATTCATGTTTATATCGTGCAGTTTTTATTGCAGCAATTTATATGGATGTATACATTTGGATTTTAGATTTTTAAATTCATAATTAAAACTACGAATGAAGGAACTACGCGAACTCCAATAATAAATCCATATCTATACTCTTTTTAACTCCTCTTTCCCCTCTCACCATCGAAGTAAGAATTGCAGCGACAAAAGTAGATATTGTACAGTAGTACGGAACCCTTAGTTTACAGGGTTTTATCACATTCACAGTTATCTATACATATAATAAAATAGTAAGGCATTTCCTTCTGTCTGCTTTTCATTTACGTTCGCATCACGTAAAGACTACTGGATGGATTTTAACAAAATTTTGTGAGGTCGTACCTAAGTATCCTGGTCCCAATATAGGATACATTTTTTCCGCAAAAATATCTTATTTTCAAAAGAAGGTGGAGGAAAGGCAGTGAAAGCACGCAGTTGAACTAACCGGATATGAATACTTTAATTCTTATAAATTAAAAAAATACATAAACTGATATGTAGTATATCTTAAGGGTTAACTAAGTACTGCTTAGTTCAGCACGGCACCTTTAATTTTTGAAAGTTGTTTATTTTAAAGCACAGATCGTTTTAACTACTTAGTATAGCACGACACCTTTAATTTCTTTTATTAACCACAGATGGCGCCAAATAGCCAATTAAATAAAATTTGTATTTTTTTTAAGTAGCGTACGTGTTGTATAATTTGTTTTTTTTTTTTTGTGAAATAAGGTAATATGTGATTACATTATTTGGTAGTTATGTGATTACATTATTTTTTTTTTTTATTTAGCGTTAATTTTTAAAATTTGGTAAAATTAAAATTTGAGTGTGGCGATAAAAATGTCTGTTATTGTTAGTTTCTTCTTAGTTGAGTTGCATTTTTCTCTTATAGGTGCTACTCTATAAAAGTATATATATAATAGGTGTGGAATACTTTCAAAGTAAAATCGAGCAAAATATTGACAGGACGCGGGCACAGCTAGTATTATTTATATTTAATAATTTCAATGATCAAGTTTTTCAAGGTTTTAGTGATGCTTTTTTACGTAAAAAAAATAAAAATATATTTTTAATCAGTACACAAAATTCACTTTTCTTATTGTCGTTAAAATTAAAAAGGTTGTGATGAGGAGGAAGGTCGACAATTATTGTCGACAGTGTAAAATCACTAACATAAAAAATAAAGGCTGGTGGCTGCACACGATTCAATGAAAATAAAGATGGCAAATTTACAATGTGGTTGCCTATAATCATTAATGGCAGTAGGGAGTCGAAAAGGGACCCCCGATCTACTTCGATACTATCCTTATATATCTCAAAGACGGCCAAAAACAAAACTAGTAGACAGAAGTCTAGTAATAGATAATGATTAACGGAAGTAATATTGCATGCAAAGTCACTGCGTATGAAATGCTAAACGTCACGGAATTATTATTAGTCTGCCCTTGTTGTATCAAAAGCTCCAAAATTTTCAAAATTGCTCGTTTCTTTTATTAATATAAAAAATAACCTAACTATGGTTTATAATTAAAAAAAAAGTCTATTGAACAGAAAATTCTATTTTTTGATAATATTTCCCCCGCTTTTCCCGCTTTTTAATCGTTCAGATCTGAATTTTTGATAAAAACAAGTAAAAGTGCTACATTCGGCCGTGCCGAATCTTCTATACCCCTTACCACGGTGATTTTATTTACACAGACATGTACAGAATTATCTGACTCTTTACATAAATTAAAATAAGTCGTATGAGAAAAAACTCATTATTCATGCTTTAAAGACATAGAAGACAGCGGCGATGCAGCTAAATGAAAACAAACTACATTCGCTACAATTGTCGCCGTGTTGTCAGCTACTTAATGATATCGAAGACGACAGCTACATCGCAAACTCTGACATTGTTGTAAAAATACTTATTTTGCTTTTATAAAATTAAATAACTTTTTAAAATTATAAATATTTCCTCCAAAACTTTTTGTTTGTATATGAATTTGTGACATTTTCTTTTCTTGAATAAAATAGAAATTAGCCTAAGTTGACGACAGCCACAATGTTGGTCGTGTAGCCATACTGGCTTCAAAATAATCTTTTATCTATAAACCTTGACACTTTTTTGTAGTCGGTATTCTGATGTTGTCTGTCTGTTTAATGGATCTAGGTTTTAAAACAGAGATCTCATCTGTTTAAAAATCAAACGCATTAAAAAAATATGTTACTCTATATACCTATGTCCATACATATACACATATATGCTTAATATTAAAAATATGTTATGTTACAGTCATGATTTTCATGTTCACAGAAATATTGAAATTTTTTTTTTAATTTTTCGAAAATTGTTTGCAAAATTTTTTTTTTTCTTTTTTTGTAAAATTTTATTCGAAAATTATTTGTAAAATTTTATTCGAAAATTTCTTAAAAATTTTTTTTCGAAAAATTTTCTGTAAAAATATCGCTTTGAAAATGCTTTGTAAGGTTTTTTGTAAATATTTAAAAAAAATTTTATTTTTTTTTTTTTTTTTAATTTAAAATATTTATTGAAAATTTTTTTTTTAATTTAGGACTTTCCTGCAATCTATGTTGAGTTAGAATGGTTAGACTAAAACAAAAAAAATCTTTAACAAAATTTACTCATATTGACCCCCCCCCCCCCCATGTCCTATTTACCAGTAGGTACCCTGTGGGTTCACTGGCTACCTCTATGTGTATTGCCTTCTATTAAAGTCTTTAATACAAATCAAAGCAGAAAAACCCTACCATCCTAAAAACAAACAAAAATCGCCCCTCGCAGATCTCGGGGGATCTGTATGCACTCATTGCGATCTACTTGTCGCGGTCTAATATTTATTTGAAGAAAAAAGGCAAAAGAGAATCATTAAAGCCGAAAATTTTCGAAACTATGCCTGACAGATTGGTGTGCTTAAATTTTTTGTATCTCTTCTGGTGCCTTGGCAAATGACATTACTACCCAACACGAACAGACGGATAGACAGGCAGGCATCGCTTAATCAACTTCTCTATGTATAAGGATCCAGAACATATATACTTTATGGGGTCGGAAATGAATATTGTAGAAACTACACACGGAATGACAAACTTATATATAAATTTTCCACCTGTGGTGAAGGGTATAAAGACGTCTGGCCAAGCTATGAATCTGTTTCACATCAACAATTATTTAATGACAAAGAATTTTATCAGGTTTTCTACGAAAATAGCTTAAACAAGCTTCTGAATTAATCACGCTTTTTTGTAGCTTTTATTCTCGATTGTTAGCAAATATGGTATACACTTACCCGTTAGCATCTTCATACGCGTTTGTTTTTAAAATTAAAATTACCTGACATATATTATGACATATAAGAATTACAATATCAAGTGGTTATTAAAACCGTCAAGGTAGATTTTTCTGTGCATTCCTAAGAAGGCTTTAGCTATACCTTTTAAAAGATCTAGTAAACATTTCTTCTTCCATTCTCTTCGATGTGATGTTCAATTTTAATATCTATCTATCTAGGGGCGTAGGTTCGATTACTAAAAAATATAAATATTTCAATTACAATATTTTTTTCAAATTTTATTTATTGTATCTTCAATATATTTGAACTAACAAAAAATACTCGTATCTTAAATCTAAAATAAAATAAAAATACTTAATAAGTCCAGCCAGTGCTAGACAAAAAAAATGTATGTTGCACGATTTTTGTTGTTGTACGGCAAAAAAATCAGAGTATCTCTTCTTTTTAATCGAATGAAACCAGGAGCATTAAGAATGTTACGCGCCAAAGGATTTGGGGGAGTTTCAGCTTCTTTAAATACTTTACCGCGTGTTTAGCTATTTCTGATTTAAATGTTGGTACGTTTAGATCTTTGTGGATATTAGGGTTGTTGAGCAACTGTGATCATTCCTAGGATCTTATTTTGGCGCCTTTGAATTTTTTCAACATTGATAGCTAAGGCAGTGCCCCAGAATTGAATCCCATAATACCAAATTGGTTTAGGGATCGACTTGTACAGTAGAAGTTTGCAATCTAATTTGAGGGTAGAGTTTCTGCAAATAAGCCAGCTTAGTTAGACTGCTTTTAACTTAATATGTGTTAACTGATATTCTATGTGGGTTTTCCCAGTAAAATACCGAGGTATTTGATGTCTGATAGCTGAGGTATCATTTGGTTATTCATACGAATAGGAATGAGTCCTAAGCAATGTAAAAGTTACATGAGTGTATTTGTGTTCATTCACCTTAATTCTCCATTTCTTCAAACATTTTACCAAATTGATTATATAGTCTTATAAGTGTTGTGATGCTACTTGGGCGCTTGCATGAATACCTAAAAAAGCTTTGTCATCAGCAAATGTTGATGTTTGCACTTGATTCCTCGTTGGCATATCGGATGTGTACAGCAAGTATAAAATGGGTTCCAAAATACTAACTCCGGCTTTAATGAGCTGAGGCAAACTTAAGAAATCTCCTTCTTTTACTATGAACTTTCGATCAGTTAAATAATTTTTTATGAGCTTATAGAAGTTTTTGTGCAAATTCAGCTTTATCTTGTATATAAGGCCTTCGTGCCATACCTTGTCGAATGCTTGAGAAACGTCGATAAAAAGTGTAGAACAGTAACCTTTTCTTCTAAAGTTTTTTTAAATACATTTAAAAATGTGTTTGTTTGTTGGATCGTACTATATTATTTTCTGAAGCCAAATTGATGGTTCGGAATACATCCTTTCGGGCTCAGAATTAGGTTGAACATAATTATTAAACAATAATTAAAAATAAATTTTACACGCTTAATAGCATTTGAAAAACATTAATAATCTTGTCAAAAATCACATTTTCACATGCTACTAGTACTTTTTAAAATGAATTAAATTTAAGGTCTCCTAACCGACAGTTTTCGGAAGATTTTCTGGAACACTTGCCTGTAGAAGCGAGAATGGAAGATCTGCCCGTCAATGACAACCTGTGTAAAAAAGATATGAGAATCGAAAGCAACTGGATACCCTTGGGGCTCCAAAAGAAGGAATAAAGAGTCCTTCTAGAAGGCCTGCTTTTATTTTCATACATCTAATCACACTTAAGCAACGCATAAATAATATTTTATTACACTTTTCGTATCTATGTATGAAGCTAATTACATACATACATATGTATGGACACTTGATTATTAATCCCTTGTCTAAAACTAACAAGAATAATTTTATTGTGGTACTTGGCAAATAACACACTCATCCTCAATGTCAACATCAGCGAACTGATGTTTTTTTTTAAACTTTTTATTCACACATATTTTCAATATTTGTTTTTAAGCAAAACTCCCACTTAAAAATCTGTTTGCAAAACGCCTGATTTTTATGTTATTAATTCCCACTTGAAACCGCACGTTTTTAAATTCTTTAAGCTTGTTTTTAGGCCTTTGCAGAAAAAAATTTGTGTAGCAGCAAGCTTAGTGAACAACTGAGGGTATTTTAATAAAAACTAATTTTAAATGTTTTTGCTTATTTTGTAGCTTCCATGTAGGGCATAGTAGTAAGCTTCTAAATTTATTGATTGATTCCTGTTATTATTTTTCTTATTTATCACATGACTTAAGCCATGAAACACTAAAAAAAACATTACTTTTACCTTTTAGTTTTTTCCTGAACACACATAGTCAGTGACAGCAACAGCAATAAAGCTTAATAACTAACACCACAAACAAAACAAAAAACAACTTCATTTTCTATGCCATTGTGACAGCTAGAAAGACTGAATGAACGATGAAAGGATGGATGGAATAAGGTAATACATTTGAACGTCATTTATGCCTATACGTATGGAATTGTGAACTGGTGTTGACAGCATATCAATACGAACAGTTAGTTACCTCTTGTGACTGCATCCCTCAGAAATCAATTACTTTGGAAAAAAAAACATCTATTCAAACACCATCTTTTTTGAACATCTTTTGTTAAAGACAATTTCGAAATTTATTTCTTAAAAATATATGTGGTTATAGCTATCAGATAAAATTGGTAGAAAAGCTTCAAAGTTTGTGAAAAATGACAAGTTTCATTAATAATTAAACAGTTTTTAAAATTTTTACGAAATATGTACATAATGTGAATGTGACTTATTTTTGTTTAATTCATATATAGTTTTGTTTTACCAGTTACATTTCAGACCGATATAAAATCAGCTGACAACAAGTAATGGACTAATAAATGAACTATTGAATTTTAAATTTTCAAATAAACTTTTTGTATAAACAGAGCTCATTGTTTTTCGCTCGGATGGTACTTATGGTAGCACAGAAGGGGTTTGTACTTCTGTGATATTTTTAAGTTTAAAATAAAAGTTATTTTTTTTTGCAGAACCGTTTAAAAACTAAATGATAATTATTTTTGTAAAAAATAAATTTACAAAAAACTTTAAATAAAATTAATTTATAAAAATTTACAACTTCCCAGCATCACCTTCAGTTTTGTTTAAAATATTTATTTACTAGCTGTGCCCGCCACGTCGTGCGCGTCCTGATAATATTTTGCACGATTTTGCTTTGAAAGTATTCCACACCTACTGTAAGACTTACTTATATAGAGTAACACCTAGAGGAGAAAAATGCAACAAAACTAAGAAGAAACTAACAATAATAGAATTTTATAGCCACACTTAAGTCGTAGTATTCTTAACAAATTTTAAAAATTAACGCTAAGTAACAAAACTAATGTTTTCACATAATTACCTAAGTATGTATTTCACAAAATATCCAAGTTATACAACACGTACTCGACTTAAAACAAATACAAATGTTATTCAATTGGCTATTTGGCATATGTTTTTAACGTCATCTGTGTTTAAAAGTCAAAATTAAAGGTGGAGTACGGCACAGCACCTTAGAAGTTAAAACGTTCTTTTTTTAAAATGAACAACCTTAAAAATTAAAAGTGCCGTGCTGTACTCAGCAGTACCTAGTTCCTCCTTAAGATATGCTACAAATCAGTTTACGTATTTTTTACCATATAAAAAATAAAGTATTCATATCCGGTTAGTTCAACTGCGTACTTTCACTGCTTTTTCTCCACTTTCTCTTGGAAATAAGATATTTTTGCAGAAAAAATGAACAAAATATTGTTAAAATACTTCCAGTACCTTTTGCGTAATGCGAACGTAAATGAAAAACAGATAGACAGACAGGCAGACAGACAGACAGACGGAAATGAGTTTCTACTTTATTATATATTTATAGATAAATATTTTGTTGCTGTCTAATTGGGTGTTTAAAATCGTGACTTTCGAAGTTCACCAATTTAAGGATTTTTCGCCACGATATGGCATTTTTTTTAACACCTTAGAATAAGAATTCTAATATCTATATTTGTTTCTTTAACTTTTGGACTCGTTTTTGTCAAGACTTAAACTCGATCGAATGTAAACCATTTTATTTGTTAACTGAGACTTATGACGCATTAAACAGCAGTATCATAACACTTGTATATTCTTTTGTTGGAGAAGTACATTTTTCCAACCGTCTGGTCTCTTCAGTTAAATTTTATATTATTATTTTTTAAGAGATCATCAACATGTTGTTCTCAATCACGGTTTACAAGAATGCGTTGCTTTTAGAGAAAGCCTTCACTTTCTTCTTAAAAGACTACCTGAAAAGAGTGTTGGCTGAATATGAAAAGAGATCCCCAATAAAATTAATGTCTTTAAGAACAACATGAACAAAGTAATGGAAGAAGTCTTGAGCCGTTTTACTGATAAATACATAAATTTCGAAGGTATGGGCCATGTGCGAATGCTGTGAAATCGATGGTCAAAGTGTTCCCACCCTTATGTTCTTAAATCATGGCTTGGAAGAAGAAAAATGCTAATTCAACGTTATCTCAAACTAATTATTGTTTTTTTTTTTTTAATTTATGTATGTATTAATAAAAGCATCTGTATTTTATATAAAGTCATTAATAACAAAATAATTAATAATTGTATATTTTAAAATGTAAAAAATTGGCATATCCCATATGAGATTTCATAGTTTGTGACCATATTATAATCACCTAATTTAAAAATATAATGTTAATATTAAAAATAATATGGTTTAACTAGAACCATATAATTTAAACGGTTACAAAAGCAGTACTATCGACAAACTACTAAGACAATACAGCACTAGGAACGGAGGGAGAAAAGACGAAGAGTCAACTAATACAACACCACGTCGACACGTTTTTACCTACACAGGACCAAAAATATATAGGTTAACTAACCTCTTTCAGAATGAGGGCCTACTTTTAGCATTGAAAACCAGCAACACTCTATGACATAATCTCAAGACATCAACAGAAATAACCGACAAATTTAACAATAGCGGAGTATACAGACTTACTTGCACCTGCAACCATACATATATAGGACAAACGGGACGAACACTAAAAAGAAGATATACAGAAAACATGCGCTCGTACAAACGAAAAAGAGAGGACTCCAACTTTGCACTACAGCTTGAAACTCACGAGCATATACCAAGGAAAATAGATGAATGTATGACATTGCTAAATCCTAGCAAAAAAGGACAAAGACTAGACATTCTTGAAAACATGGAAATCTACAAAACGCGAACTTTTAACGGAGATATTATTAACGAACAGGTAAACACAACCTCAGGTACAATTTTCACAACACTAAAACTTCTAAAACATTCTACCAAACGAAAAACACCTGCAGACGGACACACTTACCTAGCTAACAATAAAAGACGAAAATACTAAATTATCAACTGACCTCATGTAAATATATCAGGTAGCAAGCAATCTCCCTGCACAAGACCATTTAAATAAACACCACCATAATGAACAATTACCTAAACTCATTACTATTTACACTAAAGCAGATAATACTAACTCTCCAGTACCATTTTAAACACGGCTTGAAAATGATGTCTTTACATCGAAAGCGCTCGCCAAACGTACCAAAACAACAGCCAGTGACGACGGTCTTCACCAACAACAGTATTATATATTGCCCTTAGAATATGGTTACCTCAACCAGAGTGAAAGTACGCAATTAGACCGATTTAAAAGTACTGCAGACTTGACGGCACTTTTTGTTTTTGAACGCGGGATACTCTAAACACTTTTTACTGAACTCTTCAATAATATTAGAACTTTATTTTTTTTTCAGACCAGCACTTAAAAGATGACCCCTACTAAGTCAATGCATTGTGCCAGAACTAAAAAAATGGATTATGGGAAGGAGGAAAGAGGGAGTAGTCTTTGTGGACATTAGATTTGAATTCTCCTACACTGAAAGTCACAGGAAAGACTTCTGAAGGGAGTTTAAGTTTACTCCGCATACGAACCATTCTGCTAAAAGACGAATTTTCCCAGTAACGTGTAGTGCCATTCACTGGCCATTCGACCATAAATGGATGGACGCTAAACAAAAAGCGTGTTAAACGTAAAAATGTGTAGGTATCAGGAACAAGTTCCTAATTTCATAAGAGCTCATGCCATGGTAGTAACGATAAAACAGTGATATGCACCCCACATTGCGTTTATGCTCCAGTGAATCAATAGAGTTGGATACCCTACTGCCTCAAATGAGCTTCTTGTCCCTCTCTTATACGCAGTCGATATAGGTGGTATAAATGGTAAGAAAGTCGAACTTTACAATAGTATCCTGGGTTGGGTACATCTATATAAAAAACAAATAAACCACAACTGAAGCACTATAAAAGTAAGAGCCCAATATTTGGTGTCGATTACTTTTAAAACACAGCTAGTTGTTTATAAACTTAAATTATTTTGCTTTAATTATACCATTCGCAAAGAGTTTATTGTACTACTGTACGTATACGTTATATAAAGTTTTGTGGGTTATGTATACGCTCAAATGTGTAGTAAAATAAAGGAATATTTTTGCACTAAGCCACATCGAAATAGGAAATATGTACATATGTATATAGAAAATAATTGCATACATAATCGTATATGGGCGTACGTATATGAAATTAATATTAAAAAAAAAATTTACAAATTTAATCTCTCTAAAAGTCGGAAAAAATATCTTTAGATGTAAAATTCGCTAAATTAACTTCAAATAGTACAATCTGGCAGCAGTTTATTTATGTATGTGTGTAGCATATTTACAAAATAGTATAATTTACTACTTATGGTTGTTTGTTGTTATATTTAAACTGCTTATTTGTAAAGCTTATTTCAATAATGTGAATGAAATTGAATAATATTATAATGATGTAAGATGTTTATGGTTTTACAACAAACAAAAAAAAAACTATTTTTAATAGCAAAACATAAAGTAAAATTAAGGATCAAATGTTATTTTAGTAAATAGAGAAATCAAAACAGACACAAAACTTTATATCACGAAGAAAGCTGGATAATAAAACAACATCTAAATAAGAAGATTAACAGTGGAGTTAAAAATAATTCAAATAAATAACTAAAACTTTTCTTAGATTCAGACCGGGTTGTAAGAGGTAACTAATTTATGGATGTGTCAATTGCCAAATCGATTGACTCGACTCTATAATTTTTTGCATGTTGTAATTTCAAAACACTTTTGATTAGATGTTTATTAAAAATTTGATAATTCGGGCTTATTGATTCTTTTAAATGACACATTTAAATTTATTTGAACTAATAGTTTTAGAAGAATTTTAAAACCAGTATAAAGAATAAATAAAATAAAAGCTGGCGATTTGGCAAATGAAGCATGTGTTTCCTTTAAATTTCTGACCTTTTTAGCATTACTTTCATATACATGCCTATCTTCGTAGAGTTCAAAGTGAACACATTAAGCTTCTATTATATTAAGAGTATAATTATTTTTTAAATGTTAAAAATAAAAACAATTTATTTACGTTTTAAAAGTGTAACAAAACTGCACTCTTAAACTTAAGTTTTTGTTTTTAATTTACTTTTTTTTGTGGAAAGCATAGCAAGCAATCACATTTGATTTACACATCAAAATATAAGTGGATAATATTACACATTTATCAGGTAGCCTTACCACGAAGGAGAAATATTAAGGCGAACATTTTTAAATTTTTTTATATGGATTTTCACAATTTAATTTAAATTTTTTCCCATTAAATTCAAGTTTAATTGTCTAACTCCATTTAAAAAAAAATCGAAAAATACGTGTTAATATTTTCCCTCCGTAGTGAGGTTACCTGATAAATATGCGTTGAAATATTACTTTCTAATAAAATAAAATATTACTTTCTAAAATTGCAAAAAAAGTATTTTAAATGTAGCGTTAAGAGCGAAATCGAAAAATCTTTCGCAAGGATACTTCTATCGAGCTATTGCGCAAGAAGATGGTCGAAGTAACAAAACTGTGCTCGGATATTTAAAAGATGTTAAAAACTATAGACAGCTTTACAAGGATAGAAGGAAAGGTCCAACCGAAAATAAACCACCTTAAATATAGCATCAAACTTTTATCTTTTAAACAACGCAAAGAAAGCCATTCAAAACTGTGAATACCCGACATGAAAAAAATACGCCGCTGAATAATACGCTCAAAGAAAATTGATTACAATTTGCTAGAGAGCACATCACATTGAAGTAAGAAGTCATGTTAATAATTGGCGAACGTTTTTAGTGAAGAAAACAAATTTATTTTAGATGGTCGCAATTATTTTTCTCACGCTACCAGAAAAGCGAAGCTAGTATTAAATCGAGATCATAATAAAGAGGGTGAAGCTATGGTCTGGTGCGCTATAGCGTTTTGTGGCATAATCGATTTATAATTACGAAGTGCAAAAATCCCTAAAGAAGCAAGCCTCTCTAAAGTAAATTATATTTTTGGACCGATTCCATGATTTCTGCAACAAAATAATCGAATTTATTACAAATTAAAATATTCGCCTTCTTAATTGGCCACCATATTATTCCGACTTAAACATTATTGAAATGCTTTCCTTCAAGCCTTCCTGAGCCTTCAAAAGGCTTCCTAAGCCATCACAAGGCTTCATAAAGCTTCATAAATTTCCATGTTTTAAAACTGGAAATATTCGCACGGGGATTAATAAGAAGCGTACGTTAGATCGGGTAACAGTTCGTAATCTAATTTAAGGATTTTAACCGTACAGACTATACACATCTGCATCCGTGCCTTGTGTTGATGGAACGGTACTATTTTCTTGGCTTTAAGAGATTGTGGCTTCAAATCAATATTGAATCTGCCTAATAGTTTAACATAATATTCTCCGGTAAGCGTTCTACCCTTTCCAAGGTAATCGAAGTGAATAACATGTGGTAAAACTGAAATGCGTATTTACCAAAAAGCGGTGGCCAAAATCGAGCCGAGAGACCCCCTTAGCCTTCTTTGTTTTGACTATTCTTTAGTCTGTGGTGTGTTGTAATGGATTTATGTTTTGCAGTTTACAGTTATAAGACGACGCAAAAACTCGTACGATTTGCGCCGGAAAAATTGTCAAGCAATCATTTGAAATGGTGACAAGGTTGCACTTATCCCCCCCTAAATTTTACAATAGATGGTCCAAAAAAGTTTAAAATGATTAAAATGTGTAAATTTAAAAAAAATTTTCTATTCCACAGTGCCAGTATGCAAATTCTATAAACTTATTATTATTCTGCATTTTTTGTACAAATATTTTAAACCGTATCTACGTATATTCGAATGTTATATTTGTATGTATCAAAATACTTTCATTCTAAGAAGTTTCATTTTGTTATCCCTGAATAATTCATTAGTTTTACTTTTGCTTTCTTATGTAATCCAAACCTAACATGTGAACAAAAAGATGTTCGTGTATTTATTTACTACTTGATATTTATGAAAAATTTATAAAGTTTTACCTTCATCATATTTGAGCTATTTGTATATTATCTTTTTTGATTACTAAAAGAGATTAAAATCTGCATAAATATTCAAATTTTTTCCTTTAAAAATCATTGTGCCTTTTCTGATATTATTCTTTTTTTTTAATGAATTATATCATATTTATTTAAGGAAGATTCTCTTAAGCTGCCTGTACACGACATATTATTTACAAATACTTGTGAAGTGTGGCGCTACACTTTATATTTTTTCAACACCTATTTTCTTTTTGTAAAATAAAGAAGTATAGAAAGAGGGCAAATTACGCGGTAATGATCAAAATTTCAATAGAAATTTAATGGTAATTTCGATCCATATCGAATGCCATAATTGGCCCCAAAGTGTAACAAGCTGGTGGCAAAAGCAAAAAGCTACATTCTACAAAATTATTTTCGGCGTAGTTAAATATGTAAAGCAGGGTTAATTAATGTTAAGTTGTGTGGTAAACCAAAGGAAAACCATGGTTGAGGTAACCATAATCTAAGAGCAACTAATTATGATTAAAATATATGGCTTTTAACCATTCAATTTTTGTTTAACTTCATTTTGCATATTTTGTATGTAGTAACCATTTAATGATAAAATTTTAACCAAAACTTGTTTATCGTGGCCAACGTAATTTTACAAACAGCTTAAATTAGTTCATCGCAATCATACATTCCCTGTGGGATATGGATCTAACCTATGACTTGTCACGCGCTAGTTCTGTAGTGATAGGCACCTGTTCGAGTTCTAACACTTTATATGAAAGGGACCTGTCACTTTTACATGGCGTTCGCCTAGGAGGGGGTCAATTGTCACTTTTCATTCATTTTCTGACATGACAATGAACTAAATTGAAAGTGAACACTAAAAAACTATTCATGATAAAACACCAATGTGGTGGGTTCTTCCGGCTGAAGTTGTTAGTAAAAATTTTGCTGGGTATGTAGGTGTGTATGTACGTACATATGTTATTTGTTTTTCTTTAATTTTAATATTTTTATACTAATTTATTTTTAAGTCATTTACTTAATAGGTCCTTTTTCACCAGTCAGGAGT